>JAQMRL010000009.1:16727531-17155031 GCA_035578175.1 Catonia carolina | reverse complement strand
GGGTTGTAATTAATTTTTTGGCTTGGTTCAAATGGTAGATCATTCCTAGTAAATTATTCTTTCATTTAAAAAAAATAATGATAAATTATAGCCAGAAGTTTTCACTTTAAGTTTCTGGGTTGACTACTCCCTTAATACTACAGAAAATCACGCTTTCTCGCTAAACTAGGCTCTATAGAAAGAAATACTTAAAAAAAAGTTGTAGATCTTTTCATTTTCTATAAATTTCATTGCATACACTTTTGTCGTAAAATGCATACTAAGGCTGAAATCTTAAAAATCTTTTTTTACAGATTTTCATTAAAAAAAACCAGAAAATCACAAAATACCGCTAAACTAAGCGTTATACAAAGACATTTTTTAAATAAAAGTTGTAGAATTTTAAATTATCTAAAACTTTTATTTATATTTTTGGCACTAAAATGCATATTAAGGCCGCAATATTAAAAAACAATTTTTTTTCTACGAGAGAACAGACTTCCCAAGAATTTCATTAGACATGGCGCCAACCCTACCTTGTAGATCATAAAATATTTAGTAAATGAGGCGATTTTTAAAAAATCGCAAAAAAGTTAAAAATGACATGTATAAACTACTACTTTCGGTTGACCGATCTTGATGAAAATGTTTGTGTCGGGTCCTTTAGTGGTACCTAACTTAAATGTCAAGTTTCAACTTCGTATGATGTTCCGTTCTTGAGATATTTTGTACACACACGCGCGCACACACACAGACCAATTGCTTTTTTTTTTATTCCTAATTTGTGTACGTTGCAATCTGTTCAATTTAGAACAATAAGCAACCCCATAACCCAATGAGATGAGGATGATGTGTATGACGTGTAAATGCGGTGTAGTCTTGTACAGACTCAGATCGACCATTCCTGAGAGAGTATGGTTAATTGAACCCCAACCATCAAAGTACACCAGTAACCACTGTCCAGCATTCAAATCCGTATAAAAGTTACTACCTTTACTAGGATTTGAACCAGGAACCTTCGTCTCCGAAAATCAGCTGTTAAACAGCTGATTTTCTTAAACAGCTGACTTTGGCGACGACTTTACCTCTATACCAACCCGGTGGGTTTTGCATACTAAGGCTGAAATCTTAAAAATCATTTTTTTACAGATTTTCATGAAAAAAAAAAGAAAATCACAAAATACCACTAAACTAAGCGTTATACAAAGAAATGTTTAAATAAAAGTTGTAAAATTTTAAATTATCTAAAACTTTTATTTATATTTTTGGCACTAAAATGCATATTAAGGCCGCAATATTAAGAAAAATTTTTTTCTACGAGAGAACAGACTTCCCAAGAATTTCAGTAGACATGGCGCCAACCCTATCTTGTAGATCATAAAATATTTAGTAAATGAGGCAATTTTTTCGCAAAAGAGTTAAAAATGATATGTATCAACTACTACTTTCGGTTGACCGATTTTGATGAAAATGTTCGTGTCGGGTCCTTTAGTGGTACCTAACTTAAATTTCAAGTTTCAACTTCGTACGATGTCCCGTTCTTGAGATATTTTTTTTTGCTACTTGCATCCTGTAGACTCCAAAGGGAGTATAGGACATGTCAAGATAAAATTGATGAACTGAAAGTTTATCACCAATGTGATAAATTTATTACTTACCACCAAAATTTGTTTTTGCTACTGCTTACTCCAGTAGGCTTGTCATGAACCCTATTGAATTAAATATCACACACAATAAATAATAAAAATAAATCAAACACAATGATAAATTCGTCACTTACCAATAATTTCCCCCTACCACTGCTTAACTCAGCAGGCTTGTCATGAACCCCTTTGTATCAAATTGTACACAATATTTGTTTAATTAAAGTTAAATACCAAAACTATTTAGAAAGGAATTCGTGCACACTGTAAAATGTTTCATCAATCAAATATTGTTTTAGCTTTTTTTTAAAATGACTTAAATTGTCACAACTTTTTAAACCTTGAGGCAATTTATTGATGTATTTTCAACCTGCATAAGTTGGTTTTTGTTCAAACAATTTAGTGTTGTGATTAGCAATATAATAATCGATTCTGTTTCTTGTGTAGTGGTTGTGAACATCTAAATTCTGTAAAAAGGTATTTTTCTTTACGTTCATTATCACTTCAAAAATGTACAAAGAAGGAACCGTGAGCAATTGCAACTCTTTAAATAGTGATCTGCATGAGGTAAGGTGGTTGACTCCCATCATGCACCTAATAGCTTTTTTCTGTATTTTAAAAACTCTTTCCATGTTACCCTGTGATGAATTACCCCATACTAATATGGCATACCTGATATGAGATAAAATTAAACCATGATAAGCTGCTATAAGCAATTTTTTATCATTTAATCTGGCAATTTGTTTTAATGCAAATACCCCAGATGATATTTTACTACAAATTTGATCGGTGTAATAATCCTACGATAGGGTCCTATCTAGTGACACTCCTAGAAACTTCACTGTTTGCACATGATCTAGGATATTATTTTGTATCAAGACATCCACTTCTCTGTTTTCCCTTACATTGTGTTTGTTTTTGAACTGTAAGAACTGACACTTTTTCCCATTAACTGTTAACATTAATTCATTCAGAAATTGGACTACAGATTCTACGCTAATCTGTGTGTTCACTTCGAGACTATCTACCAGATATTTTGTACACTTACACACACGCGCACGCGCACACAGACAATCGCTAAAAACATTTTTTTTGGGTTCAGGGGGTCTGAAAGCGTTTTGTTTTTGTTGTATATAAACAGATTACCAGAAATCTTACCCAACAGTAAAGCTTTATTGTTTGCTGATGATACAAATTAGGCATGAGTTTAGATGGCTATTCCGGAGTAATTTCCTTTCCTAAACATAATCAGATACGGCAAGAAAATGTAAAAAGAATCCGTTCCACCACCTACGAACATTGGGGGACCTTCTAAAAAAACTGCAAGCTGTATTTTACAAGTAATTAAATTTTAGTACGATCTACGGACGAATGGTACAAATAACTTAAATATAAAACCCTTCATATTATGACTTACCTTAACGCCACCTATATGTTCTTTTCTGAAATTTTCTAACGGAACAATAATCTGATCGTAGGCTCTGTCCAACTGAAACAAAAGAAACAAGAACAATTTTAAGTTAAAAATTTGTTAAAGTTACACTTAAATTGTATCAAGGGTAAAATATAAGAGAAAGATGTAATTGAAATATCTGTTAATATAATTCTGTGGTGTTGTTGTTTAGGTCGTAAGCCGAAAGGCTGGTTTGAACCTCTATTGGTTTGTAAGTAAAACGAGGGGTGAGGTGGTTTATTATTGCCTTCCTCACTGAGTTGAAAGAATATGCTTATCAGCATACCAGGCGCTCTGAAAAGCACATATTTTCCGTCGTGCAAGTAACACCTTCACTTCATTCACCACATGGCCTGGCTGTATAATGAAATTCATTACTTTCAAAGCAGATAGTTTTGAGTACCTAGTGTATTTTACATTAACAGAAAAGGTAGAGGTGTTAAAGAGGTAGAGGTTTCTGAGACCAGTTAAGGGTTGTACCTGGAAGGATAGACTAAGAAATTCGGATAATCGGGATTAAATTAGCCTAGATAAAAGAATTCAACTTCATAAGAAACGGTGTAGCCATTTGGAACGGATAGAAAAGGCTCCGTTTAACCCAAGGGTACACATTCACAGGTAAGAGGAATGATGGACGACCAATTCAATCCATGAAGAAGAAGAAAAAGAAAAAGAAAGAGCAAGAGGAGGAGGAAAAGGAAGAAGGAGTAGGAGGAGATAGAGAAGGAGAAGAAGGAGCAGCATGATGAGGGGGAGCAGGTGGAGGAGGAGGAGGAGGAGGAGGAGGAGGCGAAGGTGACGGAGGAGAATGAGAAGATGAAAAAAAGGAGCAGGAGGAGGAGGAGGAAAAGAAGGAGTAAGAGGAGATTGAGAAGGAGAAGAAGAAAGAGCAGCAATGATGAGGGGAGAAGGAGGAGGAGGAGGAGGAAAAGAAAGAAGGAGTAAGAGGACATTGAGAAGAAGAAGAAGGAGCAGCATGATGAGGGGGAGAAGGTGAAGGAGGAAAAGGTGACGGAGGAAAATAAGAAGAAGAAAAAGAAGGAGCAGAAGGAGGAAAAGGGAGAAGAAGAAGAAGGAAAAGGAGGAGGAGAAGGTGAAGGAGAATGAGAAGGAGCAGGAGGAGGAGGAGGAGGAAAACGAAGAAGGTGTAGAACAAGATTGAGGAGAAGAAGAAGGAGCAGCATGATGAGGGGGAGAAGGTGAAGGAGTAGAATGAGGAGGAGGAGGAGGAGGAGAAGGTAACGAAGGAGAATGAAAAGAAGAAGAAGGAGCAGGAAGAGGTGAAGGTGAAGGATGAGAATCAGGTGACGGAGAGAAAGGAGAAGGAGAAGAAGAAGACCTTCCCAAACAGCTGTAATTCTGAAATTCGGCAAAAATGTTCTTAAAATTATATATAAAATAATTTAAACCGGAAAATCAATTAAGTAGTTAATTTAATGTACCCCACTGATGTTAGAAGTTATACATGTCTTAGTGAATGATACATTTAAGTAAGTTAAGAACTAAAAATGTAGCGTACAATATTTTAGTAACGCACACACGTACATGCTCCAGTATAGTAAGACTTATAGTTATTCTTTAATGGGTAGTAATATACAGTTATACTTGGACATGACATTCTAACTGCCTTCTTCCTTTTCTTTCGCCTACTACTACAACGATAAATATCAAATGGTCACACTTTTAAGCATACACAAGAATCATACATCCATCTTCATGATGTTTACGGACGGACTACTTTACTTATCAACTTCATCTATGACATGAAAAATTTAAACATGATGTTGATTAAGCGGAGACTGATATGATAGGGGTTTTTATGGTTTTCAATAGTTTAGACGTAGATCTACCAGAAAAACATTAAATTACGTCAAAAAAAAAAATGGCATGGCTGGTGGCAATTTTTAAAAAAGCTTACCTTTAACTTATGACAAAAACCATTAGTGATTTCTATATCTACTCTTTTAATAGGAAATGAATGAAATTATTTTTGTTTCCAAATTCCGACTGATTTCTTGACTTACGGTTTTGGGCCAATTCCGATCGAAACCAGAACTTCAAACCCAATGCTTCCTGTATCATCTCATTAACAGGAATGGAATGACATTATTTTCATTTCCAAATTCCGACTTTGATTTCGTGCTTACAATTTTGGGGAACTTCTGGTCGAAACCGGAACTTCAAACCCCATGATTCTTGTATCTACTCTTTAAGAGTAATCGAATGACATTATTTTTAATTCTAAATTCCCACTTCGATTTCTTGACTTCCGGTTTTGGGCCACTTCTGGTTGAAACTGGAACTTCAAACCTAATGATTCCTGTATCTTTTCTTTAAGAGGAATCGAATGACATGATTTTTAGTTTCAAATTCCGACTATGATTTCTTGACTTCCGGTTTTGAGCCTCTCTCGGTCGGAACCGGAACATCAAACACAATGATTCCTGTATCTACTCTTTAAGAGGAATATAATGACATTATTTTTAATTCAAAATTCCGACTTTGATTTTTTGACTTCCGGTTTTGGGCCACTTCTGGTCGAAACCAGAACTTCAAACCCAATGATTACTGTATCCATCATTAAGAAAAATGGAATGACATTTTTAGTTTCAAATTCCGACTTTGATTTCTTGACTTAAGGTTTTGGGCCACTTCTGGTCGAAATCGGAACTTCAAACCCAAAGATGCCTGTATCTACTCTTTAAGACTTATAATTCCAAATTCCGATTTCGATTTCTAGATTTCCAGTTTTTGAGCACTTCCGGTCGAAACCGGAACACTAACCAAACCAATGGTTTTCTCAGAAACCATTAAATTCTCTAGTACACTATCGGAACTTCTAAATCCCACCTTGTCAAACATTTCTGTAAACAGTTAGAGCTCAAAAAATACAACAGATCGTGTCACCTGTGTATTGAATGAAGTCATAACATATGGTACAAGTGCGTCTAACCAAAAATTTGTTACTTGTACTTCGGAGATATTATTATTGTAAGGCCTAGAAAGAGTTAAGTTCCAAGTTTTAACTTTGTACGGTATTCCATTCTTGAGATATTTTGTTTTCTCACACACACGCGCGCGCACACCACACACACCAACAGCTAAAAACATGATTTTGGGTTTAGGGAGTCTAAAAACATGTCCATCCGGTGAAAACCCGATATGAAAACAATACTTTCCTTCCCTGTATATATATATATATATATATATATATATATATATATACACGAGTACATATAGGGCAAAAGAAAGTAAAAAAATTGAAAAAATCATTGTTTACATTAATTTTTGTTACTTAAAAAAAAGTTAATCTCATTTTAGAAAGTAAAACTAACAAAATTACAAATCATTTTATGTACATATATAATTAACAAGAATAAAGGGATCTCTATAAAGTACATGGATATGATTAGAGTATAGTTTCTTCGACAAAATCTTTTTGTTCTTTGAATTAGTAGTACTAGTGGACTACCTGTGAGAATGGGGCGTTTAGAACTGTGTGTGGTCCTAGAAATACTGAATGGGTTTAGATAACACACCGTACAGATACAACAAAAAACAAAAACAAAAAAATGGACCATTCAATTCCATGTGGAACAGGTAATAAAATGCCGTAGTACAATTATTAATTTTATTACCAAACTATACAAATAAATTCCAACAATAAACAAATCTTTCCGTATTATTTTTACTTCTCTTGCCTATATGAACATACAAAAAGGAAAGTACTGTTTTCATTTCGATTTTTCGGAATCGAGTTTTCATCGGATATACACATTTTCAGACGCCCTGAACCAAAATAACATGTTTTTAGCCATTTTTCTGTATGCCCGTGTGTGTGTGAATAAAATATCTCAACAACGGAACATCGTACGATCGGTATTCAAAAACATTTAACCGAAAAATAAAAAAATTGACAAATACCCCCTAACCCAAGTGCTGCAACACACTGAGTGATTTCAATGAAAAAAATTTGGTGAGAAACACACACACAACTTTTTCTAGCCAATGCAAATTATGAACAATATAGCCTAACATTAGTAATAAAACATTATATTTAAACAAAAAAGCTAACCTCAATAAACATAACCTAATTTTAATAACGAGTGAAAGACGCAAAAATGAAAAAACAACCTCAGTTTGCCTTAAAAATACGGAAAATCTCTCTTTCACGCTAAATTAGGCTTTGTAGAGAAAATGCTGTAAATAAAAGTTGTAGATCTTTTAATTTTTTTATTTCCTAAAGCTGAAATCTTCAAAAAATTGATTTTTTACACGTTTTCGTGAAAAAACAGAAAATCGCTAAACTTAAGCGTTATACAAAAAACATGTTAAAATTAAAAATTGTAAAATTTTTAAATCTCTACAACTTTTATTATAATATATATATATATATATATATATATATATATATATATATATATATATATATATATATATATATATATTAGCACTAAAGTGCATATTAAAGTCGCAATCTTAAAAAAACAATTTTTTTACGACAAAATAGCCTCCCCAAGAATTTCAGCAGGCAGGGCGCCTACCCTATCTTGTAGAGCATCGAAAATTTAGTAAACCAGGCGATTTAAAAAAATGTAGGAGCCGTTTTTGAGAAAATCGCAAAAAAGTGAAAAATGACACAAATGAACTACTACTTCCTGTTGACTGATTTTGATGAAAATTTTCTTGTCCGGTCCTCTATAGGAATCTAACTTAAATTTCAAGTTTCAAGTTCGTATGATGTTTCGTTCTTGAGATATTCTGTTCACACTACACACGCGCACGCGCACGCGCGCGCGCACACACAGAGAGAGAGAGAGAGAGAGACCAATCGCTAAAACATGTTTTTTGGGTTCAGGGGGTCTGAAAACGTGTAGATTCAGTGAAAACTCGATAACGAAAAATCAACATGAAAACAATACTTTCCTTCCTGTATATTCATATAGGCAAGAGAAAGTAAAAAAATCTTCATCAAATTAAATATCTGGAAGAGTTTTACAAGATTCCTTTCTAAATAGAAAACATCCTGGAAAAATTTATTAATCGACTACAAGAAAAAAAATATAAAATTAAACGACGTGGCGCAAAACTTTTCAAAATGAAAAAGCTTACAACAACAATAACAAGTTTAAGGAAAACCGACAGACGGATTAGGGGAACTAAGAAAAACGGAAGGAAAAGCATGAACAATAAATTTTGTCACGGTACAATGAAAAGACAAGTCGGGAAAGAAAAGAGGATATAAAATATATGAAAACTGGTGATAACATCTATCTGTCCCTATGGAACTTAAAAGTTACATCCTCTTTGTTTTTTAAGACATTGTCTTATACCTAAAGCAGATTCAAAAAAAATTAAAAAGAAATTAAAAAACCACCCGTTTAAAACCCTCTTAAGTTATACTATTGCCAATGTAAATAATTCAAAATTTAAACTTTTTTAATTCATGAGTTTGCCCATAACAGGCAAGTGGAGTATTAAATTATTTGCACTCAATCTGTTAGTTCAAGTAGTACACAAAATAGTTCTGTTTCTTATCACATGGTCAACCAGTTAAATGACTGAATCATTTAACAACAGAAGAAACAAGGTAAAATGAAAAACATAACCTACTTTTAATCAAGAGAAAATGACGCTAAATGAAAATCACCCTGTTTTCGACTTAGAAATACATATTAGGCCTATGTAGGCAAATAATATACCGGGTGTCCCACGAAGAGATTGCTATTTTTGAATTAATATGGCGGACATATCGAACACTCTAAAAACTGAAAACTTTACACTTATAATAAATAGATACCTATGTAAAAATCTGGTGTGAAACACTCACACAACTTTTTCTAGCCAATGCAAATAATTAACAATATAACCTAATATTAGTAATAAAACATTAGAAATAAACAAAAAACTAACCTCAAAAACATAACCTAATTTTGAAATAAAAGTTGTAGGATTTCAAATTGTCTACAACTTTTATTGAATACACTTTTGCGCTAAAATGCATATTAAAGCCGCAATCTAAAACAAACAATTTTTTTTACGTGAAAACAGCCTTTCCAAGAATTTCAGCAGACATTGCTCCTATCCTATTTTGTAAAGCATAAAAAATTTAGTAAACCAGGCGATTTAAAAAAAAAATCGTAGGAGCCGTTTTTGAGAAAATCGCAAAAAGTGGAAAACTGCACGAATAAACTACTACTTCCGGTTGACCGATTTTGATGAAAATAATCGTGTCTGGTCCTCTAGTGATTTCTAACTTACGTTTCAAAAGTTTCAAGTTCGTACGATCTTCCGTTCTTGACATATTCTGTTCTCACACACACACGCGCGCACACACACACACACGAACGCACGCACACAAACAGCCCAATCGCTAAAAACATGTTTTTTGGGTTCAGGGGGTGTGAAAACTTGTAGATCCGGTGAAACCTCGATTTCGAAAATCGACATCCGTCACACCCAGATGTCAGATAGGCCTACTACATAGCAAAAAACGGTTTCCAAATTCGTAATATACCCAAAAAGTAAGTGGGTCTAAATTGAGTTTGAAGTTCCGGTTTTGACCGGAAGAGACCCAAAACCGAACGGCAAAAAATCAAAGTAAAAAACTACACGAAAGAGCAACAAAGGGTTTTCGGATTCGTATTCTACACGAAATTTAGTAGGTCTGGATTGAATTTAAAGTTTCAGTATCGACCAGACGTGGCCCAAAACCGGAAATCAAGAAATCAAAGTCAGAATTTAGAATTAAAAATCATGTCATTCGATTCCTCTTAAAAAGTAGATACAGGATTCATTAAGTTTGAAGTTCCTGTTTCGACCGGCAGTGACCTAAAACCGGAAGTCAAGAAAACAAAATCGGAATTTACAACAAAAGTATGGCATTCGATTCCTCTTAAAGAGTAGATACAGAAATCATCGGGTTTGAAGTTCCTGTTTTGACCGGCAGTGGTCCAAAACCGGAAGTCAAGAAAACAAAATCGGAATTTACAACAAAAGTGTGTCATTCGATTCCTCTTAAAGAGTAGATACAGAAATCATCGGGTTTGAAGTTCCTGTTTTGACCGGCAGTGGCCCAAAACCGGAAGTCAAGAAAACAAAATCGAAATTTACAACAAAAGTGTGTCATTCGATTCCTCTTAAAGAGTAGATTCAGAAATCACTAATGGTTTTTGCCATAAGTCAAAGGTAAGCCTTTTTAAAAATTGCCGCCACCATGAGACGTGTTGTCTCATGAGAGGGATTTTTATTATTATTATTATTATTATTTCATTTTACATTGTTTACTCATGATTGGTTAAATTTTTCATTATTTACATTGGCAAAAGAAAGTCATGTCAGTTTCACACCATGATTTTCATCTTAATGTTAAATTACTGTTTTAAAACAAATTATTTTATATTAAGGAGGTACAATGCTTTACATTGTGTGTATGTCTTACAAGTAGTTGTTTTATTACCCAAAACCAAAAACAAGTAAGAAAGTAAGAAGGGTAAGTTTAGGGGGTAGTCGTTTATTAGGATGTAAGGTTTTGCTTATTGTATATAAAGGAGGGTTGTTGTCTCTGAATGTACCTTATTTCAACCCCAATCTCAACATCCCATAAACTTTCACAACACATTTAAACTTCCCCAAAAAGTGTATTCTACGAGTCATTTATTTTTGGTTACAGTAGTTTTTTCTATTCAACAAAAGATAGATTTTAACATATTTTTACTGATACTGAAGAGCTACAAAATTTATTATGGCGTGAAATAAGTTGAAATTTTCGATAACTGGATCTCAAGAACTAATTTTACCTATAATGACCCCTTGAAGCCAAAAAAAGGTTCTCGCAACGCCTCAGGGCAATCAACCAACATATGGATAAGGTAGCCATCTAAAATCATCTGAATAGTCTCGCAAATAAAAGTTGACCGCCTCCGTAGCGTAGTGGTTAGCGTGTTAGCCTGCCACGCGGAGGTCCCGGGTTCGATTCCCGGCCAGGATCTGGAAATTTACACGTGTCAAATCCCACAGTTAATGTTTCATAACCCACCGTAGTCGCTAATAACCAAGCAGTTGATGCGACTTTAAATAAAATAAATAAATAAAAAAAAAATAATAAAAATTGACCATAAATTTATTAATTTATTTCCATTAAATTAATTTTACGATATGTACAATTTCTTAGCTAACTGAACAGAAAGTACTTTCCCGAAAGAGTCAAATCCTCTGCTCAGGAAAGGACAGTGATGATATAATATAAGTTATTATTTTTAAAAGACCCACCGGGTTGGTCTAGAGGTAAAGTCGTCGCTAAAATCAGCTGTTTAACAGCTGATTTTCGGAGACGAAAATTCCTGGTTCAAATCTTAGTAAAGGTAGTTACTTTTATACGGATTTGAATACCAGACAGTGGTTACCGGTGTACTTTGATGGTTGGGGTTTAATTAACCATACTCTCTCAGGAATGGTCGGCCTGGGTCTGTACAAGACTACACCTCATTTACACGTCATACACATCATCCTCATCTCATTGGGTCATGGGGTTGCTTATTATTCTAAATTGAACAGATTGCAACGTACACAAATTAGGAATAAAAAAACAATTATTTAAAAATTGTCAATAACTTTTAGATTAATTACAGATTAGTGATTAAAATATTCTTGCTTATTCTAAATTACGTAATTTTACTTTCTCCTGCCTATATGAATATATCAGAAGGAAAGTATTGTTTCATGTCGATTTTTCGAAATCGAGTTTTCACCGGGGATCTACACATTTTTACACTCTCTGAACCCCCAAAAACATATTTTTAGCGATTGGTCTGAGAGTGTGTGTAAACAGAATATCTCAAGAATGGAACATCTTACGAACTTGAAACTTGAAACTTAAGTTATATGCTACTACCGGACCCGACACGAATATTTTGATCAAAATCGGTCATATGGAAGTAGTAGTTAATTCGTGTAATTTTACACTTTTTTGCGAATTTCTCAAAAACGGCTACTACGATTTTCTTTAAAATTGCCTCATTTACTACATTTTTTTATGATCTACAAGATAGGGTAGGTGGCATGTCTGCTGAAATTCTTGGAAAGGCTGTTTAATCGTAAAAAAATTGGTTTTTTTTAAAATGCGGATTAAATATCCATTTTAGTGCAAAAATGTATATAATAACAGTTCTAGAGAATTTAAAAGCCAACAACTTTTGTTACAAACATTTTTTTGTATAGAGCGTAGTTTAGCGGTAATTAACGATTTTCCGTTTTTTCTCTCACGAAAACGTGTAAAAAATCAATTTTTTAAGATTTTAGCTTTAGCATGCATTTTACGACAAAAGTGTACATGATCAAATTTATAGAAAATTAAAAGATCTAAAACTTATATTTAGAGAATTTTTCTCTACAGAGCCTAGTTTAGCGTGAAAGAGAGATTTTTCGTATTTTTAAGCCAAATTGAGGTTGGTTTTCATTTTCCGTCTTTCACACATGATTAAAATTAAGCTACGTTTCTTGAGGTTAGTTTTTTTATTTCTTAAGTTTTATTACGAATGTTAGGTTATATTGTTAAAATTATTTCCACTGGCAAGAGAAAGTTGTGTGTGTGAGTCTTTCACACAAGATTTTCCAAAATAACTTAAACGAGTAGGTACCTAACGTGAATATTATTATATTTTTAGAGATACTGACGTAAGTTAGGAGTGGAAATGGAAAACATAACGTTAAGTATGAATAATTTACCGCAAATGTAACAAAACCAATGACGAACATGCATTATTGTTGCAAGCCATAAAACACAATTAGTCTATTTTACGTAGAGTAGTTACACGGAAAACGCATTACATACTTACCTATTTGAAAAAGGGTACGAATTTAAATACACCTACTATACTTAAATGAATTTAAATGCCCTATATTATATTTTCGTCCACATTGATACAATATTTAAAAATCTGGTGGGAAACACTCACACAACTTTCTCTTGCCAATGCGAATTATTAACAATATAACCGAACGTTAGTAATAAAACATAACAAATTGTAATACATAATGCGTGTACGTTGCAATCTGTTCAATTCAGAACAATAAGCAACCCCATGACCCAATGAGATGAAGATGATGTGTATGACGTGTAAATGAGGTGTAGTCTTGTACAGGCCCAGGCCGACCATTCCTGAGAGAGTATGGTTAATTAAACCCCAACCATCAAAGTACACCGGTAACCACTGTCTTGTATTCAAATCCGTATAAAAGTAACTACCTTTACTAGGATTTGAACCAGGAACCTTCGTCTCCGAAAATCAGCTGTTAAACAGCTGATTTTGGCGACGACTTTACCTCTAGACCAACCCGGTGGGTTGACATAACAAATAAACAAAAAAAACTCATCTCAAAAAACATAACCTAGTTTTAATCATGAGTGAAAGACGACAAATAAAAATCAACTTCAGTTTGGCTTAAAAATACAGCACGTATTAATAAAAAATAAAATATACGTATAAATATATAATATAAATTAATATAATATAAATAAATATAATATAAATAAAATTTTTATTTAGAGCATTTTTCTCTACAGAGCCTAGTTTAGCGTGAAAGAGAGATTTTTCGTATTTTTAAGCCAAACTGAGGTTGGTTTACATTTTCCGTCTTTCACTCATGATTAAAATTAAGTTAAGTTTCTTGAGGTTAGTTTTATATAAAATAATACAATTACGTATAAAAATAAAAATAAAATAACGCTTAGTTTAGCGGTAATTAGCGATTTTCTGTTTTCTTCTCATGAAAACGTGTAAAAAGTCGATTTTTTTAAACATTTCAGCTTAAGTATGCATTTTACGACCAAAGTGTATTTAATAAAATTTATAGAAAATTAAAAGATCTACAACTTTTATTTAAAGCATTTTTCTCTACAGAGCCTAGTTTAGCGTGAACGAATGATTTTCCGTATTTTTAAGCCAAACTGAGGTTGGTTTTCATTTTGCGTCTTTCACTCATGATTAAAATTAGGTTATATTTATCGGGGTTAGTTTTTTGTTTATTTCTAATGTTTAATTACTAATGTTACGTTTATTGTTAATTATTTGCATTGGCAAGAGAAAGTTGTGTGAATGTTTCACACCAGATTTTTTTTAGGTTAGGGAGGTTGAAGACGTGTATTTGCGATAAAAAAATCTACAAGAAAACAATAAATATTAAGTAAATAAAATATTTTCAAGAGGACAAACCTTGATCAATTTTTCAAAGGTACAATATAATGCCAGATAATCGGGAAACCAAATGATACTAAATTCAAACCACGTACGACTGAAGGAATGAGATCCAGAATTGCATTCTGACCTTTACTTTAAGAGGGAGGGATTCAACTGAACCCAGTTATAGGAAGGCCAATCCAGAGAAGTGGATTTCGGATTTTATTTCTCAAGTTGAAAAGAGTAAAAGAGGGTGGCATACAGAGAGATATAAATGGTGTAATCAATCACAGAAAAAGAAATAAAAATTCTCTAAAAACCGTCCAAAAAATTGTGGCAAATAAATGGATATGCTACTTTTTGTTGATTTGATACAATATTATCTCTTTCAGTAGTTAACAGCTTAGGCTTATTACTTTCTCTTGCCTATATGAATATATAAAAATAGGAAGGAAAATATTGTTTTCATGTCGATTTTTTGAAATCGAGTTTTCACCGGATCTACACGTTTTCAGACCCCCTGAACCCAAAAAACATTTTTTTTAGCGATTGGTCTGTGTGTGTGTGAACAGAATATCTCAAGAACGGAACATCGTACGAACTTGAAACTTAAGTTACATACCACTACCGGACCCGACACGAACATTTTCATCAAAATCGGTCAACTGGAAGTAGTAGTTTATTCGTGTAATTTTTCACTTTTTTGCGATTTTCTCAAAAACTGGTCCTACGATTTTTTTAAAATCGCCTGGTTTACTAAATTTTTTATGCTTTACAAGATAGGGTAGGCGCCATGATTGCTGAAATTCTCGGCGAGGCTACTTTCACGTAAAGAAATTGGTTTTTTAAGATTACGGCTTTAATATGCATTTTAACGCAAAACTTTATATAATAAAAAATGTAGAGAATTTAAAATCCTACAACTTTTATTTCAAACATGTTTTTGTATAACGCTTAGTTTAGCGGTAATTAGCGATTTTCTGTATTTTCTCACGAAAACGTGTGAAAAATCGATTTTTTTTCAGATTTCGGCCTTAGTATGCATTTTACGACAAAAGTGTATATAATCAATTTTATAGGAAATTAAAAGATCTACAATTTTTATTTCAAGCATTTTTCTCTACAGAGCCTAGTTCAGTGTGAAAGAGTGATTTTCCGTATTTTTTAGCCAAACAGGTTGATTTTCATTTTGCGTCTTTCATATATGATTAAAATTAGGTTATGTTTATTGAGGTTAGTTTTTTGTTTATTTCTAATGTTTTATTACTAATGTTAGGTTATATTGTTAAAATTATTTGCATTGGCAAGAGAAAGTTGCGTGAGTGGTTCACACCAGATTTTTTTTCACAAACAAGGAACTTAAGTCATGCGATTTTCTTAATTTTTTTCATTTTGTTTTACGTCTGACTGTTTTGCAATTGCTGCTAATGCAGACGGTGAGAAGAATGATACAAGAAGGTGAGTGATGAAAAAATGCAAGACCTTCCCGGGAATCGAACCCGGGACCCCGGCGTACAAGTCACTTGCACTAACCACTACGCATTGTGCGGTGCCGGCCGCATTGGCGAAGTTGGTAACGTGCTCGCCTCTCATCATGCGGTCTTGGGTATGAATCCCATTCAGGCACGGCATTTTTTCATACGTTATAAAAATCATTTCATCATTCACCGTCTGCATTAGCAGTAATTGCAGAACAGTCGGACGTTAAACAAAAAAAAATAACCACTACGCCAACGAGCTGGCCTTAATTTTCTTAATTCATATTGCTTCATTCCGTATAGGGAGTCAGGACGTTCACAGCATACACTTTCGTTAAAAAAATCTGGTGTGAAACAATCACCAGACTTTCTCTATTCAATGTAAATAATGACTAATATAACCTAACATTAGTAAACAACGTAAAATTATTCAACTGTTCAAATGGCCGCTTACGTGATACATACAGTGGATAGCACGCTAGCCTACTAAGCAGAGGTCCCGGAATCGATTCTCGGCTAGGGTCTGGAAATTATTACGTGCCAAAACCCATCATTACAGTTTCTTACCCCACCGTAGTCACTAATGATCAAGCTGTTGATGCGACTTTAAATAAACAAGAAAACTAAAAAACATAACCTAATTGTAATCATAAGTGAATGATACAATATGAATACCATCTCAGTTTGGGTTAATAATACGGAAAATCAGGTTTGTCAAAACGTGAAAATTCAGTATCACTGTATTTCATCAGGGGAACTAAAATTGAAGCGAAATTTGTCACATAAGTGCTTCTGTCATATAATTGGCTGACCATGTGATAAGAAAAATAACTATTTTTTGTAGCCCAGTAACTAGCAGATCAAGTGGAAATAATTTAACACTCCATCTGATTCTTATTGGCATGTGATATTCATAACATAAATAAAATTTGGTTTGTCCATAGGTAATATATTGTGACACTTATAGCTAAGGGCCGTTTCGGGAACTAGGTAATTAAATAATTATACACTAAAGTTGACAATTACAAATATTTATTACAACTAAAAGATTTACAGAATAAATAATATACTAATTCTTCTTCTTCTTCAAGTGCCGTCTCCGCGTCGGAGGTTGGCGATCATCATTGCTATTCTAACTTTCGAAACAGCTGCTCGGAACAGTGACGTGGAGTTGAGACCAAACCAATCTCTCAAATTCTTCAGCCAGGACGCTTTCCTTCTGCCCGGCCGGCGCTTTCCTGCTATCTTTCCTTCCATTATCAGCTGAAGAAGTCTGTATTTCCCGTTTCGAAGAACATGGCCGAAGTACTGCCGAAGTACCAAGAACATGGCCGAAGTACCGATAAACTAATTATAATGAAGTAATACAATAAATAACTTAATAATTTTTTTTAGTACTACTTACAAATAATTATACACAAAGCACATACACAAAAACTGAATATAATGCACATCCACAATCAGATAATACAATAGTTAACCACTACAATGCCCGGATAGTACGTTGACCTGATCCAACGCAATAAACACTTGTCAAAGATCAAACAGATACTGACTCAATGACCGCCTCGGGGTCTCTTCATATAGGCGGTTCAAAAAGATAATTCAAGAGAAGCAGAGAAATTCCATGCAAATAATAAAGTACAAAAAACCTTTTCTACTAGAAAAGTCTTAACTATTGAAAACAAGTAAATAGATCTATTGTAAATAGAATAAAAGGTGTTACAGGTAATCAACCGACCCTTTCATAAATAGTTGTACAATAAAGACCCTTTATAAATAGGTATCCTTTTATAACTGACCCTATTGTTACTTTTTTACTCTATTATCTACTCTTTAACATTTTATGAATTAAAAGCCTATCTAGAAATTTCTTGAAACATATTCGTCTTCGATAGTGTCACAATATGAAGTGATATACAGATGAAAAATTCAAGACTTGATCGGAAACCCCGAGACTCGAACGCATCGAAACAAATTCCGTTGACCACTGCACTAACAAAACTATTGACTGGCCAAATTCGAAATAAAAAATTAAAAAATACTTTTTATAAGAACAAAAAAGTATTCAGCCACAACATTTTAAACAATCTTTAGTAAAAATAAAGGTAACTTTTCCAGCGACTACCGTTTTAGTATTTGAGTTCATAAATTGTAGTGTAATTCTTCATTCCAAAGATATAAATTTGGTGGGTTGTCAGGTGTTACTTAACACGTGACATATTAGACACTTTTTCATAGGATTACTGTTTTTATTCATTAGTCTACAATGAATTGAAATCATTTATCATTAATTAACAGGACACTTGTAAGTGATAGGTTTATAAATCTGCTAAGTGCATTGTGCTAATGGTGGCAATATTTTAAATCATCATTTATCATTTTGTTTTGTTCATCCTTCCGTCACTAGTTCATGACGTTAGTTCGTCTGATACCTATACCTTTATTAGGTTTTGAACCAGAAACCTTCGTCTCTAAAAATCAGCTGTTAAACAGCTGATCCGCGGCGATGACTCAATCCCTACACCAACCCGGTGGGTCTTAAGCATTTTTTTTTGTAATCACAAATTTGTTTACGTGTCAATCTGTTCAATTCAGAACAATAAGCAACCCCATAACCCAATGAAATGAGGATGATGTGTATGACGTGTAAATGAGGTGTAGTCTTGTGCAGACCCAGGCCGACCATTCCTGAGAGAGTATGGTTAATTGAACCATCAAAGTATACCGGTAACCACTGTCTAGCATTCAAATCCGTATAAAAGTAACTACCTTTACTAGGATTTGAATCAGAAACCTTCGTCTCCGAAAATCAGCTGTTAAACAGCTGATTTTGGCGTAGACTTTAACTTTTAGACCAACCCGGTGGGTTCTTAAGCATTTAGCACACGATTTTTAAATAAAAATAAATTTGGATAAAAGATACTTTAAAACGATGAAAATTTAGAATGGATACTAATAGAAAATTTACAAACACTGGTAGAGAAAAAAATACGTTAAAAGTGACATTAAATTTAAATTAATTGATAAATGAGTGTGAATCACATAAAATTACGACGAGGCGAACTGTCTATTAAACTTTCACAACAGGCAATAAAATATGTTCTGCAATTACATTAATCAAACATGTGGTACAGAGTATTAAATGCGCAATTAACTACGTCAGATCGGCATAAGAGATAAGTTCCTTTTTTTATTAATCATATAATGTGTACATCTTGTTAATCCAGATGCCTATTCGTTTTCGGAAAACAAGATAGGAAGTTGCAATGTCTTATTAAATCCGGGTGCGTTGGCCTTAAATTTTATTACGTAACTACAAATTGTATTTTAATAAATGAGGTGCATTTTATAACCGATTGTAAAATACTTTTATTAGTATTATCAATAAAAAATAAAAAAAATCTGGTGTGAAACAATCACGCGACTTTCTCTTTCCAATGTTGTTGTTAAAAAGATCATCCGAAAGGCTGTTTTGAACCTCTAGAAACTTTACGAAGTAAAACAAGGTGTGAGTGGTTTATCATTGCCTTCCTCACTCAGTGGAAAAGTATACTTATCAGCAAGCCAGGCCAACTGAAAAGCATTTATTTTTCACTTTGCCAAATATGACACCTTTATTTCATTCACAAAAGGGACTGGGTGTACAATGAAATTCATTACTCTCAGAGGAGATAAATTGTGACTTGTGTCTTTTACCTCTACCACTTCTGTTCTTAAATGCTCAGTCGTGGAAAAACAATTTTTTACGATTGTGGCCTTAATATGCATTTTAGGGTAAAAGTGCATTACAAAAGTTGTTGACCTTTTAAAACTCTACAACTTTTACTTCATGCGTTAATTTTGTACAACGCTTAGTTTGACGTCATATAGTGATTTTGTTTTTTTTCATAAAAATCGGTAAGAAAGGGGATTTTAAAAGATTTTAGCCCTAATATCCAATTTACGATAAAAGTGTATATAATTAAAGTTGTAGAAAATTAAAAAATCTACAACTTTTAATTCAAGCGTTTTCTTCTACAGTGTCTATTGAGTGTTTCATAAAAATATTTTACAAAAATCTGGTGTGAAACATTCACTCGACTTTCTCTTGCCAATGCCAACATTGACCAATATAACCTAATATTAGTAATAAAACATAAGACAAAAACAAAAACTAAACAACCTCAATGAAACATAACTTAATTTCAATTCTGAGTGAATGATGCATTTTTGTCGTAAAAAATAGATACTACGTCCGAAATCTTAAAAAAATCGAATTGTTTTACAAATTTTCATGAAAAAATCAAAAAAATCACTAATTACCCCTAAACTGAACGTTATAAAAAATAAATTTTTGATTTTTGTTGTAGATTTCTAAATTATTTACAACTTTTATTACATACACTTCTGCGCTAAAATGCATATTAAGGCTGAAATCTTAAAATACCCGTTTTTATCTACGAGGGGACGAGAACAGCCTCCCTAAGAATTTCAGCAGGCATGGCATCTACCCTATCTTGTAGTGAATAAAAAATGTAGTAAACGAGGCGATTTTTAAAAAAAATCGTGGGAGCCATTTTTGAAAAAATCACAAAAGAGGGGAAAATGACACGAATAAACTACTACTTCCGGTTGAACGATTTTGATGAAAATGTTAATGTCGAGTCCTCTAGTGGTATCTAACTTAAGTTTTAAGTTTCAAGTTCGTACGATGATCCGTTCTTGAGATATTCTGTTACACACATACACACACGCACGCACGCGCGCATACATACACAGACCAATCGCTAAAACATGTTTTTTGGGTTCACGGGGTCTGAAAACGTGTAGATCCGGTGAAAACTCGATTTTGAAAAATCGACATGAAACAGGACTTTCCTTCCTATATATTCATATAGGCAAGAGAAAGTAAAAAGAAGCCAAAACTGCAAGTGGTTCCATACACACAGGTAACAGTTAAAAAATCCAAAATAGAATACTTACGAGGATTAACATAGATAGAAAAAGTAAAAAAGTATTTCAATATACAAACATAAGAATTTTATAATGCTTCTGTAATTTGGTATATATAGGTGTTGGAACATATTGTCAGCATATAAAAAAGTAACACGAAAGTGTTTTTGATAGTGAGAATTTAATAATATTAAATGTAACGAATCAATTTACTAGAGAAAGCTGTAAAGAAGGTTAAAAATCAGTAAAAGAATTGAAGTATAGTAGACGAGGACGTATAAAAAAGAAAAAGAAGAAGAAGAAGAAGATAAGAGAGGCGAAAGAAAGCTAAACAGAACAAGTCTTATCCCAATTAAGCAAGCCAAGTTTACCAGTTGTGATACAACATAATGTTGCCAGCGAACTACTGTATTAACCTATACATTAACTTCAACGACAAGACATAGCAACCGCATATTGAGAAAGGTCAGTTTAATACCAATGGTTATTGAATCGTCTGGTTACAAAAGCCGATACATCCAAAAATTTGAATTTTTCAAGAGACCTGAAAGCAATTATCTCAAAAACATGAAATTATACCAAATTGTGACTTACTTGAGAAATAGCATTAGGGTAGAGGAAATACATACTTACTTTTCATTTTCTAATGACGTAGTTTAATAAAAATTTCACATACTATATGTAGATGTATCTGGTTTTGAAACAACCTTAAAACCAAAATATTTAAAACTCATGATTATTTCAATTTTTAACATAATTAATCACAAATTCTAGTGTTTTAGGAATACAATTTACAAAAATTAGGTACGATAATATTATAAAATTATGAAATTTGTTTTCATAATTCTTCTTCCGTGGTTTATTATTACTAACTTCTTCAGGATAACACTCCATTTCGTAATATTATTAAAATAAATCAAACACTCCATTTCGTAATATTATTAAAATAAATCACTCACTTTAATATTACGGATTTCAATACTAGAAAAAGGCTACCGGTGTACTTTGATGGTTGGTGTTCAATTAACCATACTCTCTCAGGAATGGTCGGCCTGGGTTTATACAAGACTACACCTCATTTACACGTCATACACATCATCCTCATCTTATTGGGTCATGGGGTTGCTTATTGTTCTGAATTGAACAGATTGCAACGTACACAAACTAGGAGTAAGAAAAAAAAACTTTAATATTTGCTTAAGAAAAACGATAACACTAATTATACAAATAAAGAAAACCTGCTCATATTACAACATAACCTCAAACTAAGCCGTGTGGCATTTTATGTTTTTCGAAGTCAATACTAGAGAATGGATGTTACCTGGTTTGAAACTAACCAGCAACTTTATACAGGTTTTTTGTAAGGATGAAGATGGTTTTGAAACACATGCATTTTACAGTGCATGTAAAAAAAGTTCTAAGCTGTTAGAAAGTGCAAAAATATAAAATTTGAAAGTTTTGGATGTATCTGGTTTTGTAACTAGACGATTCAATTCACAATTTTTAACTTAAATTAATTCCAAACCAAGTTGGTCTAATGCAGTTTTTTTTTTGTTTTACGTCCGACTGTTTTCCAATTTCTGCTAAAGCTAAAGGTGGAGAATGATGATATCTAAAAATCTGGTGTGAAACAATCATACGACTTACTCTAGCCAATGACAATAATGAACAATATAACCTAATATTAGTAATAAAACATTAGAAACAAACAAAGAACTAACCTTAATAAACATAACCTAATTTTAATCGTGAGTGAAAAATGTAAAATGAGACCCAACTTTACTTTGGCTTATACGTGGTATATTGGTCAGCGCAACTGGCTACTATGCCGGGGTCCCGAGTTCGATTCCCGGTAAGGTCTGGAATTTTTTCATCTGTAAATCACCACATATCATCACCTACGCACAAGCCCAAGGCTTATGTAGGCATCATCACTCAAAAAAAAAACCGAAAATCACTATTTCACGCTAAACTAGGCTCTGTAGAGAAAGATGCTTAAAATAAAATGTGTAGCTCTTTTAAATTCCTATAAATTTGTTTATACGCTTTTGTCGTAAAACGCACACTACGAACGAAATCTTAAAAAATCTGACTTTTATTACACTTTTTGATAAAAAAAAACATCAAATCGCTAATTACCGCTAAACTAAGCGCTAAACAAAACAATGTTATAAATAAAAGTTGTAGGTTTTTAAATTCTCTACAACTTTTATTATATACATTTTTGCATTAAAATGCATATTAAGGCTGAAATCTTGAAAAAAAAGTTTTTTTCTACGAAAGTACAGCCTCTACAAGAATTTTAGCAGACATGGCGCCTACCGTATCTTGTAGAGCATAACAATTGCAGTAAATGAGGCGATTTTTAAAAAAATTGTAGGAGCCGTTTTTGAGAAAATCGCAAAAAAGTGAAAAATGACACATATAATTTACTACTTCCGGTTGACCGATTTTGATGAAAATGTTCGTGTCTGGTCCTCTAGTAGTACCTAATTTAAGTTCCAAATTTCAATCTCGTACGATGTTCCGTTCTTGATATATACTGTTCACACAACCACACACGCAGACCAATGGCTAAAAACATGTTTGTTTGGATTCAGAGGGTCTGAAAACGTGCAGATCCGGTGAAAACTCGATTTTGAAAAACCGACGTAAAAACACTACTTTCCTTCCTATATAGTCATATAGGCAAGAGAAAGTAAAAATGAGTGATGAAAAAATGCCAGACCTGCCCGGGAATCGAACCCGGGACCCCGGCGTAGAACACAGTTGCGCTAACCACTACGCCAACGAGCCGGCCAAAGCAGAGGTTGTCAATCTTTAAGACACTGCGATCCCCTTCTTAGGTAGAATATTTTACCGACCCTCTAAATTATAATGTTAAAAATTTGGTGTAGGTAAAAAATCAAGTAGGTAGGCCGCGAAATAGATGGACAAAGAAATCGGAACAGGAAGAAAAAGAAGGAGGAGAAAAAAGGAATACGCACGCACGCGCACACATAGGCCTATACAACAAACGATAAAACATTAATTTTTTGGGGGTTCAAGGGACCATAAGCGATTGGAGTGTGTCTGTGTGAGTGTGTGTGTGCGTGCGCGCGCGCCCGCGAGCGTATGTGTGTGTGAGAGATCAAAATATCTCAAGAACAGAATATCGTACGCAGTTGAAACTTGGAACTTAAACTAGGTACCACTAGGGACCCGACACAAACAATTTCATTAAAATCGGTCAACTGGATGTAGTAGTTTATTCGTGAAATTTTTCACTTTTGTGAGTTTCTCAAAAACTATCCTACCATTTTTTAAAAATCACCTGATTTACTACATTTTTATGCTCTACAACATAAAATAAGCGCCATGTCAGCTGAAATTCTTGGAGAGGCTTTGGCTGTTGTTGTTTAGGTCATCAGCCAAAAGGCTGGTTTGAACCCGTAGAGGTTTTACAAAGTAAATCGAGGAGTGAGGTTGTTTACAATTGCCTTCCTCACTGAGTGGAAAAGTACGCTTATCAGCATGCCGGGCCCTCTGAAAAGCACATATTTTACACTTTGCAAATGACACCTTCACTTCATTCACCACAGGGTCTGGCTGTATAATGAAATTCATTACTTTCAGAGGAGACAACTCCGATTAGTGTCTTTTGCACCTCTACCTCTTATGTTCTTAAATGATTCAGTCATTTTATTGGCTGACCATGTGATACGAAACAGACCTATTTATTTTAGCCCTGCAACGAACAGATTGACTGTAAATAAATTGACATTCCACCTGTCCGTTATGGCCAAAGGCTTTTGATATACCTCGATCGTCCTTTCTTTTCAGTCAACTGCTCTACTATTGAATAACAATGTACAAAAGAATAAAACCGTTTACAGATAAGTAACTAAACTTAAATAAATGCGGTAACTTAGTTGTAAATGGACTTATACAGAAACCATGACACTAGAATTTAAAAAAATTTGTAGACTTCACAGGACAGTCTTTTATAGAATCAGAATTAAAGACAGAAGTCTTTCCATAAAATCACCAAGTTGCTAATATGACCGCCTTCATCGGAGAAATCCCTATTCAGATTCTTAAGTCCTTTATTTTATTTATTTATTTAGTTTGTGGGGCATCGACTACCAGGTTTATTAGTTCTCGTCAAAATTATGTTCATAGCAAGTTTTTTTTTTGAAAATAAAGGATTTTCTTCAAAATTCAATTAAAAAACAACTTATAAACTTTAAACTAATTAAAAGAAACAACTTCTTTGTAAATTTTACATTAGTTTTATTATTCATACTAGCTTGCCCCGCGCGGCTTCGCACGCGAAACATGAGTAATCAATCTTTTTAAAATAAATATTTTAAAATAAGGGTTGGTGGTAGAAGGGTGAAAATTTAGGTGTGTATGTATTTTTTAATGCTAATTGTGTCCAAAAAATAAAAAAATCCTTTTGTGGGGTGGACCACCCTTATCACTTGGGGGTATAAAAAATAGATAAAAACCTATTTTCAGACCTAATTTTATACGTACAATTGTACATGTAAAATTTTATCAAAATCAGTTAAGCCGTTTCGGAGGAGTATAACAACTAACACTGTGACACGAGAATTTTATAAATAGATATCCTAATTTATTTTTATATCAAGTCTTTGCCCATAACAGGCAGATGGAGTGTTAAATTATTTTCACTCGATCTGCTAGTTCCAGGGCTACAAAAAAATAGTTGTTTCTCATCACATGGTACCCCGATTATTTATGACTTAACTATTTAATAACAGAAGAGGTAGAAGTGTAAAAGACACTAGTCAGAGTTATCAGCTCCGAGAGTAATTTATTTCATTATACACCCAGACCCTGTGGTGAATGAAGTGAAGGTGTCATTTGCAGGGTGGAAAGTAAAAAATGCTTTTCAGAGGGCCTAGCATGCTGATAAGCATAAGTTTCCACTCAATGAGAAAGGAATTGGTAAACCACCTCACTCCTTGTTTTACTTAGTAAAACCTCTAGAGGTTCAAACCAAACAGTCTTTCAACTGATAACCAAAACAACAGCTTATTATAATAAATTTAAAATAAATATTCCAATTGGAATAAGGGAGGTGGGAAAACCTCAAAGAAGATGGCAGTAGTCAAGATGTACGGGTTGGAAAATCTCGTGTTTGTGTAGACGTACAGGATGGTTTCTGAGTTTGGAACACGTTTATCCCTAATCCTTGAAAGCAACAAGAAGAAGAAAAGAAGAGTAAAAATCTGGTATGAAACACTCACACGAATTTCTCTTGTCTATGTAAATAATGAAAGCGATTTTTAAACCTAAGTTTATTCATGAGTAAACTATGTAAAATGTAAAACTTAACCTAATTTTAATCATGAATGAACGCAGCAAAATGAAAATAAACCTCTGTAGGACTTCAAAACACGGGAAAACTTTAAACTTTCCCAAACTTTAAAGGCTGTTTCCCGAAAATTAGTATAAACTAAAACCATACATTCAAAAAATAATAAAAAAATTAATTTTCACCGTATAAGGCTAATTTAAAAAAATGTTCAGTATTAAATCTTATATTAGATAAAGTAATAAAACAAAAATGCATTTTTGAGGCATGTGGCATGGTTTCTGGGCCGTCTTACATATTTTGTACGCGCACGCCCACACACAGACCATTCGCTAAAAACATGTTTTTTTTTTTAATTCAGGGGGCCAGAAAATTTATATATCCTGTGAAAACTCGATTTCGAAAAATCGACATGAAAACAATACTTTCCTTCTTTAATATTCAAATAGGGCTAGAGAAAGAAAGAAAAACTGATTGCAAAAGAATTAAACCGTTAAAAAAATCCTTTAATTAATAATCCTCGTTTAAAATCACTTAATAAACGTAACGTGAAGAAATTAAATATTAAATTTGATTTAAATAAATAATTCCTTATCAGATAACGCGGTAGTAGACGATATCACAACAAAATAAAACTGTAGTTTAGGCTTGGTATCATAGTACATTTATTTATTTACTCAAAGAAACGATATGGGAGTTTAGGAAGAAAATATCATCTATTTAGACATCATATCCTTAAAATAATATTTAAAGTTTGAAGATTATTAATCCAGTCAAATTGTAATAGAAAATCTTCTAGTAATAACGTCTATTGTACATTTATTTACTGATAACAAACCAAGAGCACTATATATATAGTATAGAATAGTACATGTAAGGCTTCTATCCCTGTCAAAGCGTTTTGTCAATTTGTTTATTATTATCTACTTACAACAGGGTTGTTGTAAAAGAACTCAACATTTCCTAACAAATTTTACACTCTAGCAATTTTCTGAACGTTTTCCAAAAATTTAATGTGATACACTCACACAGTTTTCTCTTTTCAATGCAAATGTGTTGTTTAGGTCAACAGCCGAAAGGCTGGTTTGAACCTCTAGAGGTTTTACTAAGTAAAACGAGGAGTGAGGTGGTTTACCATTGCCTTCATCACTGAGTGGAAAAGTACGCTTATCAGCATGCCGGGCCCTCTGAAAAGCACATATTTTCCACTCTGTAAATGACAACTTCACTTCATTCACCACAGGGTCTGGCTGTACAATGAAATTCATTACTTTCAGAGAAGATAACTCTGATTAGTGTCTTTTACACCTCTACCTCTTCTGTTCTTAATTGATTCAGTCATTTAATTGACTGACCATGTGATAAGAAACAGAACTATTTATTTTAGCCCTGCAACGAACAGATTGAGTGTAAATAAACCTAACATTAGTAATAAAACGTTAGAAATAAACAAAAAACTAACCTCAATGAACATAACCTAATTTTAATCATGAGTGAAAGATGCAAAATGAAATTCAACCTCAGTTTAGCTTAAAACACGAAAAATCATTCTTTTACGCTAAACTAAGCTCTGTAGAGAAAAATGCTCTAAATAAAAGTTGTAGATCTCTTAATTTTTTATAAATCTTATTGTATACACTTTGTCGTAAAATTCATATTAAAGCCAAAATCTATATTATCATATATGAAATTCATTCATACATGAAATTCGTACGTGAAACAGCCTCACCAAGAATTTCAGCAAACATGGCGCCTACCCTATCTTGTAAAGCATAAAAAATTAAGTAAACGAAGCGATTTTTAAAAAAAATCGTAGGACCAGTTTTTGAGAAAATCGCAAAAAAGTGAAAAATTACACGAATAAACTACTACTTCCGGTTGACCGATTTTGATGAAAATGTTCGTGTCGGGTTCGGTAGCAGTAAGTAACTTAAGTTTCAAGTTTCAAGTTCGTACGAGGTTCCGTTCTTGAGATATTTTTTGTACACACACACACACACACACACACCAATCGCTAAAAACATGTTTTTTGGGTTCAGGGGTCTGAAAACGTGTAGATCCGGTAAAAACTCGATTTCAAAAAATCGACATGAAAACAATACTTTCCTTCCTATATATTCATGCAAGAGAAAGTAATGAAATAACATAAAGATCACGCAGTATTTACAGCCTTCCTTCACAGTATCCTGTATAGTTTTTCTTTAATTTTACCATCTCAGTGAAACAGATCTACCTCTCCATTTATTTCATTGGCTGTAGCTATACATCTATTGATTGGAGCTATTTTACTTCTTGTGGCTCCAGCAAACAGCCTGAAACTTCTTAAAGCTGTGCAAGGCACCCTCAGAAAAATCTTCGAGGTATCCAAAAACATCAACTCGTGAATGCAGAATGTTTTAAATGTATAGAACTTCCTTCACTCTACGCCGCGTCCTCAAACTCTGAAGCCCGTAGAATGAGAGGGCATCCTCATAACCATCAAATTTTCTCCCAGATCTACATTCCAACTTATGAATTAGTCTTTTCTGCACCCTCTCTAGTTCCTTATCTGTGACGTCTCTTCTATAGTTCCACACCGTCGAACAATATTCGAGGATTATTATAATATGAAACCGATAATAAGGATACAAGTCATAAGATTGTACAAAGTAAAAACATCTGGTGTGAAGCACTCACACAACTTTCTCTTGCCAATGCAAATAATTAATAATAAACCTAACATTATTAATAAAATATTAGAAATAAACAAAAACTAACCTCAAAAACATAACCTTATTTTAATCATGAGTGAATGACGCAAAATGACAATCGAACTCAGTTTGGCTTTAAAATACGTAAAATCACGCTTTCACGCTAAACTAGGCTCTGTAGAGAAAAATGCTCTAAACAAAAGTTGTAGATTTTTTAATTTTCTATAAATTTAATTATATACACTTTTGTCGTAAAATGCATACTAAGACCGAAATGTTAAAAAAATCGATTTTTCTCACGTTTTCGTGAGAAAAAAAACAGAAAATCGCTAATTACCGCTAAACTAAGCGTTATACAAAAAATTGTTTGAAATAAAAGTTGTAGAATTTTACATTCTCTACAACTTTTATTATATAACGTTTTGCGCTAAAATGCATATTAAAGCCGCAATCTTAAAAAGAAAATGTTTTTACGTAAAAACAGCCTCAAGCAGAATTTCAGCAAACATGGCGCCTACCCTGCATTGTAGAGCATAAAAAATGTAGTAAACCACTTGATTTTAAAAAAAATCGTAGGACTAGTTTTTGAGAAAATCGCAAAAAAGTGAAAAATTATACGAATAAACTACTACTTCCGGTTGACCAATTTTGATGAAAATGTTCGTGTCGGGTCCGGTAGTGATATGTAACTTAAGTTTCAAGTTTCAAGTTCGTACGATGTTCCGTTCTTGAGATATTCTGTTCACACACACATACACATACATACACACACACACACACACACACACACACACACACCAATCGCTAAAAACATGTTTTTTGGGTTCAGGGGGTCTGAAAACGTATAGATCCGGTGAAAACTCGATTTCGAAAAATCGACATGAAAACAATACTTTCCTTCCTATATATATTTATATAGGCAAGAG
Source organism: Catonia carolina (assembly GCA_035578175.1). Taxonomy (NCBI): domain Eukaryota; kingdom Metazoa; phylum Arthropoda; class Insecta; order Hemiptera; family Achilidae; genus Catonia; species Catonia carolina. The sequence continues at coordinate 17,125,427 of JAQMRL010000009.1, read as the reverse complement.
AAAGTAATAACAAATTACTTTTGGGTTATCTTGTACCAACTGCATACACTGTGGTGTACACGTTTTAACTAAAATACTTGTGTCTATTATCAATATCAAGTGTCGCTTTGTGGTATGACCTTCATAATATATCAGTGTATCAGTGTTAAGTGCTGTTTGTACACTTCACATTATTATTGTATTTGAACGTAGCCTATATTTCATTGTGTCGCTGCATTTTTTTAATCAAAACTGATACTCATAAAAAGTAAACTATGATACTAAATATAAAGTTTCTTACTACTAACGAATACTACACAGTATTATTTTTATCATAACAAAATATAACTTTATTAAAAAATATGGTGTAAAATACTCACGCATTTTCTCTTGCCAAGGCAAATAATGAACAATACAACCTAACATTAGTAATAAAACATTAGACATAAACAAAATAAAATCCATATTTAAGTCGCAATCTTTAAAAAAAAAAATTTTACGAGAAAACAGCCTCTTCAAGAATTTCAGCAGACATAGCGCCTACCCTACTTTGTAGAGCATAAAAACTTTAGTACATAAGGCGATTTTTAAAAAAATCGTAAGAACCGTTTTTTGAGAAAATCGCAAAAAGTAAAAAATTACACGAATAAACTACTACTTCCGGTTGACCGATTTTGACGAAAATGTTCGTGTCGGGCCCGGTAGTAGTAGGTATCTAACCTAAGTTTCAAGTTTCAAGTTCGTACGGTGTTCCGTTCTTGAGATATCAGACCAATCGTTAAAAACATGTTTTTTGGGTTCAGGGGGTCTGAAAACATGTAGATCCGGTGAAAACTTGATTTCGAAAAATCGACATGAAAACAATACTTCCCTGCCTATATATTCATATAGGCAAGAGACAGTAAAAACTAACCTCAATAAATATAACCTAATTTTAATCATGAGTGAAAGACGCAAAATGAAAACCAACCTCAGTTTGGCTTAAAAATACGAAAAATCACTGACACTAAACTAAGCTCTGTAGAGAAAAATGCTTAAAATAAAAGTACAGATCTTTAAATTTCCTATAAACGTTATTATATACAGTATTGCCGTTAAATGCATACTAAGGCTTAAAAATCCATTTTTTCAGATTTCATGAAGAAAAAACAGAAAATCACTAATTACCGCTAAGCTAAACGTTGTAGCTACAAAGAAATGTTTGGAATAAATGTAGTAGGTTTTTAAATTGTCTACAACTTTGATTAGGGATATACACTTTTGCGCAAAAATGCATATTAAAGTTGCAATTTTAAGAAAACCATTTTTTTACGTAAAAACAGCCACCCCAAAAATTTTAGCAGACATGGCGCCTACCCTATTTAGTAGAGCATATAAATTTTAGTAAATGAGGTGATATTTATAAAAATCGTAGGAGCGGTTTTTTGTTAAAATCGCAAAAAAGTGAAAAATGGCACGAATAAATTACTACTTCCGGTTGACCGATTTTGATGAAAATGTTCGTGTCAGGTCCTCTAGTTGTACCTAACTTAAGTTTCAACTTCGTACGATGTTCCATTCTTGAGATATTTTGTTCACACACGCACGCACACAAACACGTGTTTTGAGTTCAGGGGTCTTAAAACGTGTATACTCTGTGAAAAGTCAATTTCAAAAAATCGACATGAGAACAATTCCATCTTTCCTATCTGCATATTCATATAGGCAAGAGGCAAGAGACAGTAAATATACGGAAAATCACTAATTAACGCTAGACTCTGTAGAAAACAACGCTTAAATTAAAAGTAATAGATTTTCGTATTTTCTACAGTTTCGATTACATACATTTTTCGTAAATTACATAATAAGGCTGCAATCTTTAAAAAAAACATTTTTTATCGATTTTAATAAGGAAAATACAGAAAAACACAAATTTAAAGCTAAACTTCTGTTGAAAAATTGCTTTAAACAAAAGTTGTAGATTTTTTAAAAATACTATCAGTTTGATTATGTACACTTTTGCCCTAAAATTCATATTAAGACCGCAATCTAATATAAAATAACTTTTTCCACCACACCAAAATTTTAGCAGACAGCGAATAACCTACACTTTATATCATAAAAAATTTAGTATTTGCACTCGATCTGCTAATTCCAGGGCTACAAAAAATACTTCTGTTTCCTATCACATGGTCAGCCATTTATATATAACTGGACCATTCAAGAACAGAAGAAATAGAGGTGTAAAAGCCACTTGTCAGAGTTATCTCCAAAGAGTAATGAATTTCATTTAACAGCCAGAACCTTTGGGGAATGAAATGGTGTCATTTAGAGAGTCGACGGTAGATACTTTTCAGCGGGCCAGGGATGCTGATAAGCATAATTTTCCACTCAATAAGAAAGGCAATACGTTTTTTGCCTTACCCCTTGTTTTACTTAGTAAAGCCCCTAGACGTTCAAACCAGCCTTCTGACTGATGACCTAACCAACAAAAAGTTTAAGAAAGTATGTTTATTATTTAATTATACCCAGACCCCGAACGAACCTAGGATAAGATGTAATATTATTCACTGCACAGTTGTAACGCAATTCATTACTTAATTCACTATTTTACTTATCAGTTTACGATTCGGTAAAATTTTTAACCAATTAAAATGTTCTATACAACAATGAAAAATTTTAATTTGGATGAAAATTTGCCCAGGAATCGACCTGGGGGAACTTCGGTTCTGGCAATGAAAGTGAGATGCGTCATGATGCTCAAAATCTGCATCACATAACATAAGAATTCAACCAAGTGAATTCTCTTAGCCTCTCTCACTCCAACTCCAACACTTAACCTGCTAGAGGTGCCCCTGCTAAGTCGAGTAACCCAGCGGAAGGTTGGGTAACCAATCCCAGCGGGAAACTGGGTCGATGAACAGATTGGTGTTGGGGGAACCAGTGATAGCCTTAGATATCACTGGTTTCTATGGTCAACGGTCTGAGCGGCGGAAGAGGAAATTTCCCAACGGCGTGAGGAGCGGAGGAACCTAGGAGGTGGGTCTCCGAATGAAACCTGGGGCAGGTCCAGAGGCTCCAAGGCAGCAGCCCTACCACTGGTCTTACTCTACAAGACGTTAGTAGCGTTTTTAGGGGAAAACTAAATTACTTGCAAGTCTCAAAGGAAAAATACGGATAAACCCTTTGAGATCGGAACAGGCGTTTCGCCTATGCCCGGAAGGAAGAAGAAGAAGATGAAAATTTGCGAGAAAGTGCGGTTTATTGTATCAACTGTATAATTATATTGTATATACGAGTATAATTTGCATTAGTTTTCGTCACATAGTAAAGCAAATCGCAGTGAAAGTTATCAATAGTTTTATTATTGCGTTTTGCTTTGCTAAATTAACGTGAATAGATTATTATAATAGCTAGGTTAAGTGTAACCGAAATTTTTTAATTATACCTTTTTGTTTTAATTACAGGTATCCAACTCTTTAAAAAAAATACATTATTGAGTTAAATTGTACAAATTAAATTGCATAGAAAATACATTATTTTTGTTTTGTCTATTTTAAATGAATTTCAGCCTTCCATAGCTACGCTTTTCACTCTTAATTACTTTACATTCAGTGATAGCGATCATATGATCAAAAAAATTTGGTGTGAAACACTCACAGTGCTTTCTCTTGTCAATGCAAAATATTAACAAATAACCTAACATTAGTAATAAAACATTATAAATAATTAAACAAACAAAGGAACCTCAAAAAACATAACGTTATTTTAATCATGAGTGAATGATTCAAAATGAAAATCAACCTCTCTTTGGCGTAAAAATACGGAAAATCACTCTTTCACGCTAAACTAGGCTCTGTAGAGAAAAATGCGTGAAATAAAAGTTGTAGATCTTTTAATTTTCAATAAATTCGATTAGGTATATGCACTTCTCTCGCAAAATGCATACTAAGGCTGAAGTCTTTAAACAAAACTATTATTTTTGCAGATTGTTATGAAAAAAAAACAGAAAATCACTTATGACGGCTAAACTAAGCGTTTTACAAAAAAAGTTTGAAATAAAAGTTGTAGGATTTTAAATTCTCTACAACTTTTATTATATACATTTTTGCGCTAAAATGCATTATTAAGGCCGCAATCTTAAAAAACATTTATTTTACGAGAGCACAGCCTCTCCAAGAATTTCAGCAGACATGGCGCCTACCCTACGTTGTAAAGCATAAAAAATTTAGTAAATGAGGCGATTTAAAAAAAAAATGGTAGGAGCGGTTTTTGAGAAAATCGCAAAAAGGGAAAATCACACGAATAAACTACTAATTCCGGTTGACCGATTTTGATGAAAATGTTCGTGTCAGGTCCTTTTGTGGTATGTAACTTAAGTTTCAAGTTTGTACGATGTCCCGTTCTTGAAATATTCAGTTCACACACACACACATACCGACCAATCGCTAAAAACATGTTTTTTTGGGGTTCAGGAGGCCTGAAAACGTGTAGATCCATAGAAAACTCGATTTCTAAAAATCGACAAGAAAACAATACTTCCTATATATTCAAATAGCCAAGAGAAAGTAAAAAGATATCAGAAGAAAAAGTTAACACAGAAAATTGTGCGGGTTAACGCATGTAATAAGTAATATTTACATTTTAATTGTTACCAACAAGGTTAATGATTATTTTAACCTAAATTTAGATTTCTAAAGATGTTAAAAATTTTAAATCTAAATCTGTAACATACGAGTTGTTATATATATACTGGGTGTCCTAAAAGACCGAATACGGCAAAATATTTCGAATGTAAGAGAAGTTTTAAGAAATACGAGGTGTGGCTATTAAATATCGAGACTGACGTCAAACATTATATTTTTATTTTATACATAATCACTTATTGTCACCTTCAATATACACTCCTTCTCTATCCCTACAACGCTCCATGCGAATTTTCCATTGTTGGAAACAGTGGTGAAAGTCATCTTCTGTCAGCTCCTTCAGGACACGTGCCGCTTTCTCTTTTACAGCTTCCACAGACTCAAATCTTCTCCCTTTTAATACAGATTTCACCTAAGGGAACAGGTAGAAGTCACATGGTGCAAGACCTGGTGAATAAGGTGGATGTTCTAACACTGACATGCTGTACTTGGCTAGGAACCTCTTGAGAGATAACGCGGAATGAGCTGAGGCATTGTCTTGGAGGAGAACCCATGATTTGTCCTTCCACATTTCGGGGCGTTTTTTCCTTACCCTTTGACGTAGTTCAGAAAGTACCTCAAGGTCATAAAATTGATTAATTGTTTGACCTTCAGGAACCCAGTGAAGGTACACAATCCCGTGGATATAAAAAAAAACAATCGTCATGGCTTTAAATTTTGGCTTGCTCATTCGAGCTTTTTTGGCTCTCGGTGAAGTTCGGCTCTTCCAGTGCATGGATTGGCGCTTCGTTTCCGGATTATACGTAAAAAACCACGTTTCATCACATGTTATCGTTTCCAAAAAATTTGGGTCATTATCAATCGCGTACAACGTGTCAGTACAAACATTTTTGCGAGCTTCATTTTAAACATTTTTGAACGGCACGTGCCCTGAAGGAGCTGACAGAAAATGACTTCCACCACTGTTTCCAACAATGTAATATTCGCATGGAGCGTAGTAGGGGTAGAGAAGGAGTGTATATTGAAGGTGTCAATAAGTGATTATGTATAAAATAAAAATAAAACTTTTTACGTCAGTCTCGTTATTTAATAGCCACATCACGTATATATTGAAATTTTCCTTACATGCGAAATATTTTGTCGTAATTGAACTTTTGGGGCACCCAATACACAAATATATATTTGTACAAAGAATACAAAACAACGTTAAAATATCTAGACAGCGATATGTTTTAAATATTTCTAAATACTTCAGTTTATAGACGACTCCTTTGTGGTAGAATGCGTAAAGCTACCGATCTGTTGTTCATTAAATATAAGGCTACTGTTAGTTTGCTAAAGTTAAATTTCTGAGCACCGTAAATAGAATTGAATTTTTACGTTGAGTCAATGAACTTTGGGATGTATTACAACAAGGCGAGTGTATTTGTTAAATAAAACAACGGTTTGTTTAAAATTGGAAAAATATAAATCATTTTCCTGGTTTAGTCTGTAATGCACACTTGATCATTTAGTTGAAGATCCAGGATGAAATTCAAAAATCAATAATTTATACAACATTCCAAATAATAGCCTAAATCCAAAAACATCTGTTGTGAAACACTCACACAACTTTCTCTTGCCAATGCAAATAATGACCAATATAATCTAACATTAGTAATAAAACATTAGAAATATACAAAAAACCTAACTGTATTTAAATCATGAGTGAAAGACGCAAAATAAAAATGGACCTCCGTTTGGCTTAAAAATACGGAAAATCACTCTTTCACGCTAAACTAGGCTCTGTAGAGAAAAAATTCTTTAAATTAAAGTTGTAGATCTTTTAATTTTCTATAACATTGATTATATACACTTTTGTCGTAAATTGCATACTAAGGCCGAAAACTTTAAAAAATCGATTTTTACACACGTTTTCGTGAGAAAAAAAAACAGAAAATCGCTAATTACCGCTAAAGTAAGCGTTATATAAAAAAATGTTTGAAATACAAGTTTTCGGCCTTAGTATGGATTTTACGAAAAAAATGTACATAAAATTATAGGAAATAAAATAACCTACTATTTTTATTTTAAGGATTTTTTTCTACCGAGTCTGGTTTAGAAACAATTACTGATTTTCCGTATTTTTAAGGGAAGCACTATACCTCAAAAATCGATAAAATCGATTTTTCTAACTTTGGCGCCATTGCCTTCTGTATCTTTTTTTTTTGTGTAATTACATATAAAAATTATAACTGTACGTTAGAAATTACGGAAGCTATGCAAATTTTTCTTAAGTAATGTTTTGACCAGAATTTCTTTTGAGTGGAAAAAATTAAGAGTTGCGATATTCAAAGAACACAGAAAGCTGAGAAGGCAATGGAAAGTGTGTCAAAAAAATCAAAACAAGAGAAAAAAGAGAAAATTATTTGAGCAAAAAGAACATTCTGGTGTGGATCAATATTATGGTGCAGGCCGACTTTAGGGTAAGTAAAACTTTTCAGTTCATTTCCCGGTAATTCATTTTTTTCCATAAAGGTACAGTTTTCTCAAAACCTATTTGGCTTTGAAGGTTGAAATGTTTTGAGCATTTTTCCCAGTATAATTGTGATATATGGTACTAAAATCATTGCAGCATTATCACTAAGTTCGAAATAAAATAAAAAATTCTACGAAAAATATTAAATTGATTTGTTTTTTTTTTCAAAAAATATTCTCGAAATGGTATCGCTACCTCTATAAATTATTAATAATTTTAGTACCAGAGCTTAAAAAGATGTCATAAAAAAGGCACAAAAAAATTAAAGCCCTAACGCTTAACAGTTTTTTAGAAATGTGTACCTAAAAAGAGGTCAATTTAAACATGGGTTAGATAGGAGGTATAGTGCTCCCCTTAAGTCGATTTTCATTTGGGTCCTTAACTCAAGATAAAAATTAGGTTACGGTTTTCAACGCACATTGTTTACTTATGGATTAACACAATCAATGCTGAGCAATTAATTATGAGGTATCTGTCCCTTAGGACTGATTACTCGTGCAGCGTGTCTCCGCTTGCTTTGCGTAGAACTTACAACTTTTATTACTTACGTTTTTATAGATTTATTTTATTTGCGACCTATACATGGATTTTTGTTAGCTAATAACATAAAAGTAAACAATTCAATTTCTTTTTACTTTCTCTTGCCTATATGAATATATAGGAAGGAAAGTATTGTTTTCATGTCGATTTTTCGAAATCGAGTTTTCACCGGATCTATACGTTTTCAGACCCCCTGAACCCAAAAAACATGTTTTTAGCGATTGGTCTGTGTGTGTGTGTGTGTGTGTGTGAACAGAATATCTCAAGAACGGAACATCGTACGAACTTGAAACTTAAAACTTAAGTTACATACCACTACCGGACCCGACACGAACATTTTCATCAAAGTCGGTCAACCGGAAGTAGTAGTTTATTCGTATAATTTTTCACTTTTTTGCGATTTTCTCAAAAACTGGTCCTACGATTTTTTTTAAAATCGCCTGGTTTACTACATTTTTTATGCTCTACAAGATAGGGTAGGCGCCATGTTTGCTGAAATTCTGCGTGAGGCTGTTTTTACGTAAAAACATTTTATTTTTAAGATTGCGGCTTTAATATGCATTTTAGCGCAAAACGTTATATAATAAAAGTTGTAGAGAATTTAAAATTCTACAACTTTTATTTCAAACATTTTTTTGTATAACGCTTAGTTTAGCGGTAATTTGCAATTTTCTGTTTTTTTCTCACGAAAACGTGAGAAAAATTGATTTTTTAAACATTTCGGCCTTAGTATGCATTTTACGACAAAAAAGTATATAATTAAATTTATAGAAAATTAAAAGATCTACAACTTTTATTTAGAGCATTTTTCTCTACAGAGCCTAGTTTAGAGAGAAAGAGTGATTTTCCGTATTTCTAAGCCAAAATGAGGTTGATTTTCATTTTGCGTCTTTCACTCATGATTAAAATTAGGTTATGTTTTTTGAGGTTAGGTTTTTGTTTATTTCTTATGTTTTATTACTAATGTTAGGTTTATTGTTAATTATTTTCACTGGCAAGAGAAAGTTGTGTGAGTGTTTCACACCAGATTTTTTAGGTTTATTTTCGCCCGTTATAAGAAATGTATTTCTTGTTTGAATTTTTCCATTTATCGTTACGATTTACGCGTAATTTCTTATATAATTTTAAACTACAAATAATTTGTTTTAAAAGTAAATCTAAAAATGTAAGCAATTTTGAATCTATACCTGCAAAGATACAAAATTCACGGCTTCAACTGTACCCTGAAAACCCGTTAAAAATAATAAACAAGGGTATACTATACAAGGGTAGAAGATCGTGTACGAAAATTCAAAAACGAACTGCACGGTTACAAAGAAAAAACCTTTCTGAGGGATATATAATAGCAACTAACTGATATCTGTCTCTCCAGAACTACTTAAAATGATAACAAAACAGAACCCGCTAGGCGAGTCTCTAGCACTGAATGTGTTAAAAATAGTTAATATTGCTCATTATCTACATTGCCAAGTAAAAATCGTCTGAGGGTTTCACACCAGAATTTTTGAGTTATTTTGTTCACCCATTCCATCGATAAGAACGTGTTGTTTTTGTGTGTTTAGGGGATCTAGAAAACGTGTGTTGTTTAGGTCAACAGCCGAAAGGCTGGTTTGAACCTCTAGAGGTTTTACTAAGTAAAAATGAGGAATGTGGTGGTTTACTATTACCTTCCTCAGAGTTAAAAGATTATGCTTATCAGCATGCCAGGCCCTCCGAAAAGCACCCACTTTCCACCCTACAAATAACACCTTCACTTCATTCACCACAGGGTCTGGCTGAATAGTGAAATTCATTACTCTCATAGGAGATAACTCTGAGCAGTGACTTTTACACCTCTACCTCTTCTGTTTTTAAAAAATCAGTCATACAACTGGCTGACTATGTGATAAGAAACAGAGCTATTTTTTGTAGTCCTGGAACTAGCAGAACGAGTGCAATTAATTTAACTCCCCACCTTCCAATTACGGGCCACGAAAACGTGTATTTCCGGTGAAAACTAGATTAAAACATAAAATTTCCTTATGTAGGCTATATTTCAAACAAGAGAAATAAAAACATATTTTTATTCAGGTACAAAAATCTATAAACGTATTATGTTTTTATTAATCGTTCATTTTCCTTATACTACATTTTCCTCAATTTTATTTTTGAAGATAACAAACGTAATACAAAAAAAGCTTGTTTCTGTAGTAATATTTAAATTCTATTTTCATGTATGATAATATACCAGACCGATAAAACCCCGTAGAGGTAGGTTACGATACATAAATTACAAAGTAAATAAATAATTTTCATTTCGTAATCCGAACGACAACAACTTGTTGCATTTGTCTCTTTACATGAAAGTCCAAACTCATAAATAATGTAACAATGGGCTGATTTATATGGCACAATGAATTTACAGTAACAGTGCAGTAAATGCTACGCAGCCTGTATGTCAATCATCCGACGTGACAACGCGGGTAACATAATTGCGTGACGTCATGTACGTTAAAAAAGGTAGGATCATATTAGTAGGGTTAAGGCCTACATGTTAGTCGGTCATACGTGAGTAAGTTCCTTGAATTAAAATCATTTTACCAGTTTCAATGTTTCTGTTTTTTTTTTTTTTTGTATTGAAGCCTTAGTGCGGAGTTAACTCCTATTGTACCAGTCGGAATTGTACCAACGTTTCCTATTGAATTTATAGTTTTCAATAGTCCTGTTTGTAGTTCTACGCCATAATATTTTCGTTTCCTATTGATCTCTGCATAAACGTGAACAATACAGGGTGTGCCAAAAAAAAAAAACAGTAGCGTTTATACATATTATACTATGTATTTTTACTTTCTATTCCCGAAATGAGTTTATAGGAAGGAACGTATTGTTTTCATGTCGATTTTTCGAAATTGAGTTTTCACCGGATATACACGTTTTCAGACCACCTGAACCCACAAAAAACATGTTTATAGCGATTGGTGTGTCTGTATGTGTGTGTGTGTGTGTGTGTGTGTGCGCGCGCGCGCGCGCGTGTAAACTATCTCAAGAACGGAACATCGTACGAACTTGAAACTTAAGTTAAGTACCACTAGACGCCCCGACACGAATATTTTCATCAAAATCGGTCTACCAAAAGTAGTACTTTATCACGTAATTTTTCACTTTTTTGCGCTGCTTGAAAACTAGTCTTACGATTTTTTTTAAATTTCCTCATTTACTAAATTTTTTATGGTCTACATGATAGGGTAGGCGCCATGTCTGCTGAAATTCTTGGGAAGGCTGTTTTTACGTAAAAAAATTGTTTTGTAATGATTGTGGCTTTAATTTATGATTTTAGTGCAAAATGTAGACTATATATAATAAAAGTTGTAGAGAATTTAAAATCCTACAACTTTTATTTCAAACATTTTTTTTATAACCCTTAGTTAGCGGTAATTAGTGATGTTCTGTTTTTTTTAAAGATTTCAGCCTTAGTTTGCATTTTATGACAAAAGTTAGCCTATAACAAATTATAACAAATTTTTAGTAAATTAAAAAGATTTACAACTTTTATAAAGAGCATTTTTCTCTACGGAGCCTAGTTTATCGTGAAAAGTGATTTTCCGTATTTTTAAGCCAAATTGAGGTTGATTTTCATTTTGCGTCTTTCACTCATGATAAAAATTAAGTTATGTTAATTAAGGTTATTTTTTTTTTTGTTTAATTCTGTTTTATTTCTAATGTTGGGTATATTGTTCATTATTTACATTGGCAAGAGAAATTCGTTTGAGTGTTTCACAGTAGATTTTTTTTAAAAGTTTCCTCTATAAATGACAGACTTAGGCAGAGACATTAAGTTTAAATTTATAACCTTTACATACAAATAACATAGAATGTAATCAACATAGAAAGACTGACGGATGTCACTTACTGTATAAAAAAAGAGGTTACAACAGTAATATGTACGCGTACGCAAGTGACAGTTCAAGAAGAAATGTAGGACAAAACAGTTTAATATATTTGCCACTGGATAGTACCTACATAATGTATTATAAAAACTTAATTCATTAAATCAATCAAGATTCATGTTACCTGCATTTGAAACCATGATTAAAAACTACCTATTACAAAAAAAAGTAAAATTTGTCAAGCTTTTTTTAAAACAGGTACTTGAAACAAAAAAAATATATTAAAAAATACCTAATAAATTTAGGTATGTATAAAATACTTTCTTTTTCTTTTGCAATGAAAACCCGATTTAAGAAAATTTTATACAAATATTTTGTTAAAGTCATCAGCCAAAAGACTGGTTTTCACCTCTTGAGTCTTTACTAAGTAAAACGAAAAGTGAGGTGGTTTACCTTTCTCACGTGGAAAATCTGGTGTAAAACACTCACACAACTTTCTCTCGCCAATGCAAATAATTAATAATATAACCTAACATTAGTAATAAACAAAAAAAAATTAACCTCAATAACATAACCTTATTTTAATCATGAATAAAAGACGGAAAATGAAAATCAACCTCAGTTTGGCTAAAAAAATACGGAAAATCACTCTTTCACGCTAAACTAGGCTCTGTAGAGAAAAATGCCGTAAATAAAAGTTGTAGATCTTTTAATTTGCTATAAATTTTATTATATAAACTTTTGTAGTAAAATGCATACTAAGGCTAAAATCTTAAAAAAATCGATTTTTACAAGTTTTCGAGAGAAAAAACATAAAATCGCTAATTACCGCTAAACTAAGCGTTATACAAATAAACAGTTTGCCGGCCGCATTGGCGCAGTTGGTAACGTGCTCGCCTCTCATCATGCGGTCCTGGGTTCGAATCCCACTCAGGAACGGCATATTTTCATACGTTACAAAAAATCATTTCATCTTCCATTGTAAACAGTCACACCCCAACGTCGTCGCTAATGACCGTTGTTGTTAATGAGACGTTAAATAAATAAATAAACAGTTTGAATTTAAAGTTTTAATATTTTAAATTCTCTACAACGTTTATTACAAACAATTTTGCGCTTAAATGTATATTTAAATCGCAATCTTAAAAAAAACATTTTTTTTACGAGAAAATAACCTTGCCAAGAATTTCAGCAGCCATGGCGCCTACCCTACCTTGTAGAGCATAAAAAATTTAGTAAATGAGACGATTTAAAAAAAATCGTAGGAGCGATTTTTGAGAAAATCGCAAAAAAGTTAAAAATGGTTATGAATAAACTACTACCGGTGGATTGATTTTGATGAAAATGTTTTTGTCGGGTCCTCTAGGGGCATCTAACTTAAGTTTCAAGTTTTAACTTCGTCCTATATTCCGTTCTTGAGATATTCTGTTCACACACAGACCAATCGCTAAAAAAAATGTTTTTTTTTGGATTCAGGGAGTCTGAAAACTAATCCGATGAAAACTCGATTTTTAAAAATTGACACGAAAACAATACTTTCCTTCATATATATTCATATACGCAAGAGAAAGTAAAAAGGTACAGTACATTGACTGAGCAAATAATAAAATAATAACTTTATCATGTCAACCAAATAATAGGTGTCTAATTCGATTAAAAACGTTAAAGATTTAATCTACACCAAATTGATTGATACTCTAGACTTTCATTGTACACAAATTACACCGCATTCGCACATTTTTTGTGTATGCACCCCACTTTTAGAAAACTATACAAAGTAAATAAGCGTAATACGATAAATATTTCTACCCTTACACTTTTACTACCCTTACAATTTTACCATTTATTTAATGGAACAAAACGAGGGTGTAAACGTGAATATAAAAGCAATAATATTGAAAAACCGGGAAACAAGAATGAAAGAAAATATCCTGTTTAATAATGATTCAAAATTTAATGGGCTTTTAAAAAAAATACATCGGATATTCATGTAAGCTTTTGAATATCATAAAATACGAGATAAATACATCATCATCATTGATACAAAAATAATATGTGAGCTCCTAAAAAAGGCGTATAAAATACAATTGCTCCTATATCCATTGATACTCGCTTTTAACCTAAAATTGGATTGGAAAGTCTAGAAACCATAAAAATTCAAATTGTATCAATATCAAAAGGGAAAGTGTTGTTCAAGAATTTTCTAGCAGAACCTAGTTTGTAGAGGTTTTAATGTAAATAATATTTTTTATTATTTTTTTTTTAGCTGGCCTCCACTCACCCCTTACAGCCATCCCAACCTCCATGAAGGTGACTAACAGGGAAGCGGGGACGACCTACATGAGTAGAACAAGTGCAGCAACAGATAGAAATCCTTGAAACGCTGCACTTACCTTTTATTTGTCATCAGTCTCTCGACTGGTTTGATGCAGTTCTCCAACCTGATCTATCTTGCGCAAGTCGTTTCATATCTACATACCTGTAACACCCTACATCTTTTGTAATTTGCTTTATATACTCTAATCTTTGCCTCCCTCTACAATTTACTCCCTCAATATTACCCTCCATTATTAATAGCCCAATACCTGGATGTCTTAGGATACGTCCCACTAGCCTATCCCTTCTTTTGGTAAGATGCTTCGATATACTTATTTTTTCATCCACTCGCCTAAGAACCTCTAAATTACTTATTTTGTCCACCCACCTAATCTTTTAACATTTTCCTATAACACCACGTTTCAAAAGCTTCTATCCTCTTCTTTTCTACAGCCCCTATCACCCACGTTTCACTTCCGTATAATGCTACACTCCAAACATAATGTTTTAAAAAGTTTTTCCTAATCTGTAAATCAATGTTTGTAGTCAGTAAGCTGTTTTTCATTTCAAAGGCTTTTCTGGCTTGAGCAATTCTACTCTTGATATCACTTGTGCTTCTACCATCCTTTGTTATTTTACTCCCTAGATAGCAGAATTCCCCAACTTCCTGTACGTTTTCGTCGCCTACTTTTAAATTTCCCATCTCTTCTAAACCACTCTTGCTGCTGCACAACACTTTCGTTTTGTTCTTATTAATTTTTATGAAGTAATCCTTTCTCAAGATCTCATCCATTCCATTTAAGGCATCCTCTAGTTCTTTCTTTGCCTCGGCTAATACTACTATATTATCGGCGAATCTCAGCATTTTTATTGTTTCTCCTTGAATTTTTATTCCTGCGTCAAATTTCTCCTTCACTTCATTTATAGCCTCTTCTATATACAAGTTAAAAAGTAGTGGTGACAAAGAACAACCTTGTCGCACACCTTTTCTTACAGCAGCCTCTTTTTCGTACCCGTCGATTCTCAAAACAGCCGTTTGATTCTTATACAGACTGTAGATAACTTTCCTTTCTTTGTATTTAATTCCTAGCCTTTTCAAAGTTTTAAACATTTTACTCCAGTCCAGATTGTCAAATGCTTTCTCTAAATAAAATGCACTTACCTATCGGGACGTAAATACAAGGGACGTCAAAAGAAATAACACTAACTAACTACATATGCCTATAAGCTTATAAGTAAATTTGTGCAGGAATTGGCAATGATACCACACATACAGCGTGGAAAGATAATAATAATAATAATAGTAAAAATCTGGTGTGAAACACTCACACAACTTTCTCTTGCCAATGCAAATAATTAATAATAAACCTAACATTATTAATAAAATATTAAAAATAAACAACAACTAACCTCAAAAACATAACCTTATTTTAATCATGAGTGGAAGACGCAAAATGAAAATCGAACTCCATTTGGCTTAAAAAAAACGGAAAATCACACTTTCACGCTAAACTAGGCTCTGTAGAGAAAAATTCTCTAAACAAAAGTTGTAGATCTTTTAATTTTCTATAACTTTTATTATATACACTTTTGTCGTAAAATGCATACTAAGACCGAAATGTTAAAAAAATCGATTTTTCTCACGTTTTCGTGAGAAAAAAAAACAGAAAATCGCAAATTACCGCTAAACTAAGCGTTATACAAAAAAATGTTTGAAACAAAAGTTGTAGGTTTTCAAATTCTCTACAACTTTTATTATATAAGTTTTTGCGCTAAAATTTATATTAAAGCCGTAATCTTAAAAAAACAACGTTTTTACGTGAAAACAGCCTCACCGAGAATTTCAGCAAACATGGCGCCTACCCTATCTTGTAGAGAATAAAAAATTGAGTAAAATAGGCGATTTTAAAAAAAATCGTAGGACCAGTTTTTGAGAAAATCGCAAAAAACTGAAAAATTATACGAATAAACTACTACTTCCGGTTGACCGATTTTGATGAAAATGTTCATGTCGCGTCCGGTAGTGGTATGTAACTTAAGTTTCAAGTTTCAAGTTCGTACGACGTTCCGTTCTTGAGATATTCTGTTCACACACAGACACACACACACACACACACAGACACACACACAGACCAATCGCTAAAAACATGTTTTTTGGGTTCAGGGGGTCTGAAAACGTATAGATCCGGTGAAAACTCGATTTCGAAAAATCGACATGAAAACAATACTTTCCTTCCTATATATTCATATAAGCAAGAGAAAGTAAAAATCTGGTGTGAAACACTCACACAACTTTCTCTTGCCAATGTAAATAATGAACAATAAAATCTAATATTAGTAATAAAACATTAGATATAAACAAAAAACTAACCTCAAAAAACACAAATAGGTATAATTTTAATCATGAGTGAAAGACGCAAAATGAATATCAACCTCAGTTTAGCTTTAAAATACGGAAAATCACTCTTCTACACTAAACTAGGCTCTGTAGAGAAAAAACTCTAAAGTGTAGATCTTTTAATTCCTATAAATTTCATTATACAGTAGACTCTCAAAAATCCGGATCGCGCTAGTCCGGACGATGATTTTTTTTTTACTTTATTTTCTGAAAATTTACAACTTTTAAATTAACAACCAGTAAAAAGTTTTCATGGGATTGGCCCGATGAACGATCATGCGATTAGCACTATAATTTGTGTGTATGTACTTTTTAATAATAATTGCGTATATAAAATGTATGTAATTACATTTTTTGTCATTTAGGGCCCACAGTAGTTTGCGTCGTCGGGAGCTCTGTGTTTCAGTAAAATCTATGTTTATGATTTTACGAGGTATTTTATTTAATCCCAGAACCGTACTTTACTAAGCACAGTACCGTACTACAGTACATTTAAATTTTATTTAGTTGATCGTGTAATTACTCTATAATTGAGACATATATGACATTCATTGTTACATGTTTGAAATCCCTAACTTGCAAATCTTACAAAGAGTGCAATCGAATCTTATTACGGTACAGTAGCGTTAAGTTTAGTCAATGTTTGTGCTTCGTATATTGAATAATTACAGTACCAGTAGCCTACTGTAATTTATTAGGCCTACAGTGTTTTAAAGTTTTTTCAGAAGCTCACTCTTATATTAGCAGATAAACGTTAATGCTTATTGTCATAATTATTTGCCATAAAGACGAAATTGCCAACCTCCGGGAAATCCGGATTTTTCGAAATCCGGACCGGCCGTCCGCCACATTAGTCCGGATTTCTGAGAGTCTACTGTACACTTTTATTGTAAAATGCATACTTAAGCCAAAATTTTTAAAAAAATCGATTTTTCATACGTTTTCGTTGGGGAAAAAACAGAAAATCGCTAAATACCGCTAAACTACGATTTATAGTTCAAATTCCGTGAGGCACCTGGTACATATTATATTCAACAAACATAAAACGAAATTTCAGCTAAAACATTTTACTTTCCTATATAAATATATAGGAAGGAAAGTATTGTTTTCATGTTGATTTTTCGAAATCGAGTTTTCACCGGATCTACACGTTTTCAGACCCCCTGAACCCAAAAAACATGTTTTTAGCGATTGGTCTGTGTGTGTGTGTGTGTTTTTAGTGCGTGCGTGCGTGCGCGCGCGCGCGTGTGTGTGTGTGTGTGTGAACAGAATATCTCAAGAACGGAACAACGTACGAACTTCTAACTTGAAACTTAAGTTACATACCACTACCGGACCTGACACGAACATTTTCATCAAAATCGGTCAACCGGAAGTAGTAGTTTATTTGTATAATTTTTCACTTTTTTGCAATTTTCTCAAAAACTGGTACTACGATTTTTTTTTAAATCGCCTGGTTTACTCAATTTTTTATTCTCTACAAGATAGGGTAGGCGTCATGTTTGCTGAAATTCTTGGTGAGGCTGTTTTCAAGTAAAAACAATTTTTTTTAAGATTACGGCTTTTAATATGCAATTTAGCGAAAAAATTTATATAATAAAAGTTGTAGAGAATTTAAAAACCTACAACTTTTATTTCAAACATTTTTTTGTATAATACTTAGTTTAGCGGTAATTAGCAATTTTCTGTTTTTTTCTCACGAAAAGTGTGAAAAATCGATTTTTTTAAGATTTCGGCCTTAGTATGCATTTTATAATAAAAACGTATATAATCAAATATATAGAAAATTAAAAGATCTGCAAGTTTTAATTAGAACATTTTTCTCTACAGAGCCTAGTTTAGCGTGAAAGAGTGATTTTCCGTATTTTTAAGCCAAACTGAGTTCGATTTTCATTTTGCGTCTTTCACTCATGATTAAAATAAGGTTATGTTTATTGAGGGTGGTTTTTTGTTTATTTCTAACGTTTTATTACTAATTTTAGGTTTCTTGTTAATTATTTATATTGGCAAGAGAAAGTTGTGTGAGTGTTTCACACCAGATTTTTTTTTGTTTTTCAACGCATTTTCCTCTTAGACAGAATATAAAGGGATAAATAATACTGTTGTAATGACACCACTGAACTCCTATATATAAATATCGTAAAAGAAAAGACAGGAGACAGACTGTCTGGCTTTTAACTGGAAATACCAAATTAGGGCATCAAATCTAACGGTAACATTAGTTGACATGTCTTTATCAGGTATACGAAAGAGAACTTTTTTAAAGATTTTTTTTTAAAAAAGACAAGTTAAGTATGTTTATCTAGTTAACGAAGTCCTGTAAGTGAAGGTTTGTTATCATTAGTTTATCAAAGTACAAAATACATTTTACAAATTTAAACCTTTTTTACTTTCTCTTGCCTATATGATTATATAGGAAGGAAAGTATTGTTTTCATGTCGATTTTTCGAAATCGAGTTTTCACCGGATCTATACGTTTTCAGACCCCCTGAACCCAAAAAACATGTTTTTAGCGATTGGTCCGTGTGTGTCTGTGTGTGTGTGTGTGTGTGTGTGTGTGTGTGTGTGTGTGTGAACAGAATATCTCAAGAACGGAACAACGTACGAACTTCAAACTTGAAACTTAAGTTACATACCACTACCGGACCCGACACGAACATTTTCATCAAAATCGGTCAACCGGAAGTAGTAGTTTATTCGTATAATTTTCACTTTTTTGCGATTTTCTCAAAAACTGGTTCTACGATTTTTTTAAAAATCGCCTCATTTACTAAACTTTTTATTCTCTACAAGATAGGGTAGGCGCCATGTTTGCTGAAATTCAGGGTGAGGCTGCTTTTGCGTAAAAACATTTTCTTTTTAAGATTGCGGCTTTAATATGCATTTTAGCGCAAAACGTTATATAATAAAAGTTGTAGAGAATGTAAAATTCTAGAACTTTTATTTTGAACATTTTTTTCTATAACGCTTAGTTTAGCGGTAATTAGCGATTTTCTGCTTTTTTCTCACGAAAACGTGTGAAAAATTGTTTTTTTTAAAGATTTCGGCCTTAGAATGCATTTTATGACAAAAGTGTGTTTAATAAAATTTGTAGAAAATTAAAATATCTACAACTTTTATTTAAAGCTTTTTTTTGTACAGTGCCTAGTTTAGCGTGAATGAGCGATTTTCCGTATTTTTAAGGCAAACTGAGGTCGATTTTAATTTTGCGTATTTCACTAATGTTTTTTGAGGTTAGTTTTTTGTTTATTTCTAATTTTTTATTTCTAACGTTTGGTTTATTGTTAATTATTTGCACTGGCAAGAGAAAGTTGTGTGAGTGTTTCACACCAGATTTTTTACTTTCTCTTGCCTATATGAATATATAGGAAGGAAAGTATTGTTTTCATGTCGATTTTTCGAAATCGAGTTTTCACCGGATCTATACGTTTTCAGACCCCCTGAACCCAAAAAACATGTTTTTAGCGATTGGTCTGTGTGTGTGTCTGTGTGTGTGTGTGTGTGTGTGTGTGTCTGTGTGTAAACAGAATATCTCAAGAACGGAACATCGTACGAACTTGAAACTTGAAACTTAAGTTACATACCACTACCGGACCCGACACGAACATTTTCATCAAAATCGGTCAACCGGAAGTAGTAGTTTATTCGTATAATTTTTCACTTTTTTGCGATTTTCTCAAAAAAATGGTCGTACGATTTTTTTAAAAATCGCCTGGTTTACTCAATTTTTTATTCTCTACAAGATAGGGTAGGCGCCATGTTTGCTAAAATTCTGCGTGAGGCTGTTTTTACGTAAAAACATTTTATTTTTAAGATTGCGGCTTTAATATGCATTTTAGCGCAAAACATTATATAATATAAGTTGTAGAGAATTTAAAAACCTACAACTTTTATTTCTAACATTTTTTTGTATAACGCTTAGTTTAGCGGTAATTTGCGATTTTCTGTTTTTTTCTCACGAAAACGTGTGAAAAATCGATTTTTTTAAGATTTCGGCCTTAGAATGCATTTTACGACAAAAGTGTATTAAATAAAATTTAAAGGAAATTAAAAGATCTACAACTTTTATTTAAAGAATTATTCTCTACAGAGCCTAGTTTAGAGAGAAAGAGTGATTTTCCGTATTTCTAAGCCAAACTGAGGTCGATTTTCATTTTGCGTCTTTCACTCATGATTAAAATTAGGTTATGTTTGTTGAGGTTAGTTTTTTGTTTATTTCTAATGTTTTATTACTAATGTTAGGTTTATTGTAAATTATTTGCACTAGCGAGAGAAAGTTGTGTGAGTGTTTCACACCAGATTTTTAAATTTCGATTGTTTTTTGCATTTATTTGAAGTTTAAAATTTTCTGATTCACAACATTTGTTTACTTTATTTGTACGCTGGCAGAAAGTTATAAAACATCTGTTTAAAATAAAGCTCACTAGCAAAACGATGAAATTATTTCTTTTAAGTTTCCGGAAATGTGGTTTTCGCGTGATTCTACATTCTTGGAAATTAAATATTTTGCTTTGTATTGGAAATACTTGGATGATGTTTTTTTTTTTCAAATGTTCATAATTTCTTGTTCTATTATCTGTGGAATGATTATTACAAAAGCCTTAATAGGGATTTAGTTAAAAAATAATCTGCGAATACATAAAATAAATGTTTTTGAAAATCTGGTTTTTCTTCAATAAATTTTTTGTAAGAAAAAATACATACAAGTGCATACAACAAATAATAGACAGCAATATTCTGTATTTTTTAGGATAAGAATCATGTTGATATCTTTCTTGGTTTCTGAGATATTTGATTCTCCGTAAAAGCCCGCTTTTCCAACCTCAGCCTTATATTAGAGGCTGTAAATAATTTTTTGGCTTGGTTCAAATGGTAGATCATTACTATTAAATTATTCTTTCATTTAAAATAAATAATGATAAATTATAGCCAGAAGTTTTCATTTTCATTTTTTGGGTTGACTACCCCCTTAAGTAGTATTATTGTTTTCATGTCGATTTTTCGAAATTGAGTTTTCACCGGATCTACACGTTTTCAGACCCCCTGAACCCATAAAACATGTTTTTGGCGATTGGTCTGTGTGTGTGTGAACAAAATATCACAAGAACGAAACATCGTACAAAGCTGAAACTAATTACTTAAGTTAAGTACCACTAAAGGACACGACACAAAAATTTTCATCAAAATCGGTCAACTAGAAGTAGTAGTTTATTCGTATCATTTCTCACTTTTTAGCGATTTTCTCAAAAATGCCTCCCTACGATTTTTTTAAAATATCGCCCCATTTATTACATTTTAAGGCTACATAGGGCCGGTGCCATGTCTGTTGAATTTCTTGGGTAGGCTGTTATCTCGTAGAAAAAAATAGTTTTGTTTAAGATTGCGGCGTTCATTTTATGCATGTTAGGGGAAAAAGTACCTATTTAATAAAAACTTTAGACAATTTAAAAATCTACAACTTTAATTTTTTACATTTCTTTGTGTAACGCTTAGTTTAGCGGTAATTTGTGATTTTATGTTTTCTTTTCAAGAAAATCTGTAAAAACATTGATTTTTTAAGATTTCGGCCTTTTTATGCATTTTACGACAAAAGTGAACTTATATAATAAAATTCATAGTGAATTAAAAGATCTACAACTTTTGTTTAAAAAATTTTCTCTACAGTGCCAAGTTTAGCGTGAAAAAGTGATTTTCCGTTTTATTAAGCTAAACTAAGGTTGATTTTCATTTTGCATCATTCACACATGATTAAAATAAGGTTATGTTTTTGAGGTTAGTTTTTTTGTTTATTTCTAATGTACTATTACTAATATTATTTTATATTGGTAATTTATTTGCATTGGCAAGAGAAAGTCGTGTTTCACACCAATTTGTTAAAATTATTTAACGTACCATAAACATTTTGTTTAAGAGCGAATATTTTAGGTTAAGGAACGGTGGGTTCGAATGAGTAATGATTTTTCTTTCCGGGAACCGAAACCGGAATTTTCATTTTGCAGCGAATGCCACGGAGGTGGGCATCTATTAACAATATCTCTTGCTCAATAACGAACACAATTTTAAATAAACTTTCTCGGTTTGTTTTATTGAGTGATGATGTGTACACAAGCCACAGCTTAGTCACCGAATAGTTAGCATGGGTGCCGCGGGAAAACCTTAGATATTTGGAGGCCCTTAAAAGGGCCATTTAAGTTTTTTCGTCATTCAAGTTCGTACGATGTTCCGCTCCTGAGATATTTTGTACACACACTCACTCACGCACGCACTCACGCACACACACACACACACAGACCAATCGCTAAAAACATGTTTTTTGGGTTCAGGGGGTCTGAAAACGTATAGATCCGGTGAAAACTCGATTTCGAAAAATCAACATGAAAACAATACTTTCCTTCCTTTAGGCTATATTCATATAGGCAAGAGAAAGTAAAAAAAGGGAGTAAGTTCTTTCATCTGACCAGCCCCCTTAAAAGCCAAATTTTAAAATCTGCCAATAACAAGAGAGTTTTTTCTTCAAATATTTGTATTACTATCTCGTACAAAATAACCAAACAAAAATTATATTTCAGAACCTGGAGGTATACGTTGATCCTTTTAAGGGTTCAAGTTTTGACAGGTATTGAAGGTATTCCATCCGCAGGGAAATAACAAATTGAATATAAACAAAAAGGGCTTTAAATAAAGCGCATTTTACCGTCTTTTTTCAAGCTTAAATATTTTCTCTGTATACGAAAGGAGATAATAAAAGTACTAGATGAAAATTTATTTTTCCAATTATGATTAATTTTGGTAAAACATTTATCTAACATGAAAAAGAATACTTTAGAAAAATACATTAACACAAAGTAATCAGAAACACTTTATTACCGTAAAAGGAAAATCTGGTGTGATACACCTACACAACTTTCTCTTGACAATGCAAATAATATTAACAATAGGCCTATAACCTAAAATTAGTAATAAAACAAAAGAAATAAACAAAAAACTAACCTCAAAAAACATAAACTTACTTTAATCATGAGTGAGAATGATGCAAAATGAAAATCAACCACAGTTAGGCTTAAAAATAAAAAAATCACTCTTTCGAGCTAACCTAGGCTCTGTAGAGAAAAATTCTCTAAATAAAAGTTATAACTTAGATCCTGTAATTCCCTATAAATTTGATTCTATGCACTTTTGTCGTGAAAGCAAACGAAGGCTGAAATCTAAAAAGAACATATTTTTTACAGATTTTCATGGGAAAAAAAGGAAATTAATTACTAATACTGCTAAACTAACCGTTATACAAAAAGTATTTGAAATAAAAGTTGTAGGATTTTTAATTTTCTACAACTTTTATAATAAACATTTGTGAGCTAAAATGCATAATTAAGGCCGCCAGCGTAAAAAACCATTTTTTTTACGAGAGCACAGCCTCCCCAAGAAGTTCAGTAAACATGGCGCCTACCCTATCTTGTAGAACATAAAATACGTAGTAAATAAGACGATCTTTAAAAAAATCGTACGAGTCGTTTTTGAGAAAATTGCAAAAAAGTTAAAAATGACACGAATAAACTACTACTTCCGGTTGACCATTTTGATGAAAATGTTCGTTTCGGATCTTCTAGTGGTATCTTACTTAAGTTTCAACTTCGTACGATGTTCCTTTCTTGAGATATTCTGTTCACACACACACACCAATCGCTAAAAACATGTTTTTGGGCTCAGTGGGTCTGAAAACGTGTATAACCGGTGAAAACTCAACTTCGAAAAATCAACAAGAAAACGATACTTTCCTTCTTATATATTCATACAGGCAAGAGAAGTAAAAATGTAAATTAATAGATACAAGGTTTTTATAAACCAATTCGATAAACGATAACAAAGTATGAAAAAATATAGGCACTATTTAATACAGCGCATACAAAGTATAGCAGTATATTTAAACAGATGTTTCAAATCCGAACAATACGTTTGAACAACCTACGATAATGTAATTTATGAACGCGTGTAACATATTACAATTCTATAGGTACCGCATACATAAAAAAAGGTAATTTACTAATTTATGTACGAATTTAAAATTTTAGAAACCAAAAAAACCTTTTTATCCCGCCTTGTTGATCCGGATCTCCGTAAAATTCGGATCAAATTTGTGAACTTTTTTTATTGGTGGCAATTTTTACTTTCTTTTGCCAATAGGCCCATGAATATAAATAGGAAGGAAAGTATTATTTTCTTGTCGATTTTCAAAATCAAGTTTTCACCGGATCTACACGTTTACAGACCCTCTGAACCAAAAAAACATGTTTCTAGCGTTTGGTTTGTGTGTGTGCATGCGTGTGTGTGAACAGAATATCTCAAGAACGGAACATCGTACGAACTTGAAACTTTAAACTTAAGTTACATACCACTAGCGGACTAGACACGAACATTTTCACCAAAATCGGTCAACCGGAAGTAGTAGTTTATTCGTGTCATTTTTAACTTTTTTTCAAATCCTACAACTTTTATTTCGAACATTATTTTGTATAACGCTTAGTTTAGCGGTATTTAGCGATTTTCTGGTTTTTTTCACTAAAACCTGTAACAAATCGATCTTTTTTTAAGATTTCAGCCTAAGTACGCATTTTACAACTACTTCCAGTTGACCGATTTTGATGAAAATGTTCGTGTCGGATCCTCTAGTGGTATCTAATTTAAGTTTTAAGTTTCAAGTTTCAACTTCGTATGATTTTCCTTTATTGAGATATTCTCTTTACTCTCAGACCAATCGCTTAAAACATTTTTTTTGGGTTGAGGTCTGAAAACGTGTATATCCGGTGAAAACAAGATTTCGAAAAATCAACATGAAAACAATACTTTCCTTCCTATATATATTCATATAGGCAAGAGAAAGTAACAAACGTAGAGGGTTTAAATTGGGTTTGATGTTTCGGTTTCGACCGGAAATGGCTCAGGAGGAGAAGATAACTTACTGTAATAGTGTCTTTTACACTTCTACCTTTTCTGTTCTGAAATGCTTCAGTCATATAATTGACTGACCATGTAATAAGAAACACAACTATTTTTTGTAGCCCTGGAACTAGCAGAGTTTAATTAATTTAACACTCAACCTACCCGTTATGGGGAAAAATATGATGTGTAGACATAAATTAACGTAAAAATGAATACTGTTTTTGTAAAACTTACCATTCTATCTCTTTCATCTTCAATGGACGCAATAAGTCTACCGAATTCACCTAAACTTTTCGAAATAACAAGTT
This sequence comes from Catonia carolina, assembly GCA_035578175.1. Classification (NCBI taxonomy): domain Eukaryota; kingdom Metazoa; phylum Arthropoda; class Insecta; order Hemiptera; family Achilidae; genus Catonia; species Catonia carolina. The sequence goes on along the minus strand of JAQMRL010000009.1, from coordinate 17,099,940 downwards.
CATCATCAGTTTGTGTAGTACCGATACATTCGAAACTAAAATTTTGTAATGAACTAGACAACGCCCGTTGCGCCCTCGACAAATCTGTAACATATAACAAAAAAAAAATTGTTAGAACTATTGTGAAAATTCAGTCTGGAAACTGTAATAAATGTAACAAAGTACAATATAACAAATTTTATCGGCTGACAAATATAGCCTACAGAGCCGGCCGCATTGGCGCAGTTGGTAACGTGCTCGTCTCTCATCATGCGGTCCTGGGTTCGAATCCCACTCAGGCACGGCATATTTTCATACGTTACAAAAAAATCATTTCATCCTCCATTGTAAACAGTTACACCCCAACGTCGTCGCTAATGACCGTTGTAGATAATGCGACGTTACAAAAAAAAAAAAAAAAATACAGACGTGTCCAAATTATTAGACTCATGGAAAAAAATCAAAACAAAAACACGCATTGCTTGAGTCCCAGCTCCGTGTAATTGGAAGGAATGCAGTGCGTTGTTATAGTAGTGGGAGAACAAATGAGTTTATAGTGTTTCACAGCTGATGCATTTGTAGTGGTAGCGTGTACTAACTAGACTAAAAAAATATTACTATCATCCGGCGCATTAATTTAACAAATACCTACCCGGTTATTAACTTGGTCGGATTCATAATATTTCACTTACTAATTTATATAAAAATATGTAAATAAATAAATGAAATAAATACAAACAAATATGTTAAATACGGAAAGTTTGAATACCAATGTTTTGTATCACAGTAATACAACAACCGTTCGCCCAACATGCGTCGTCACTCATTCAATATACCTCACCCGTACTCTTCACCGCGCCACTTCACGGAGCTTGGAACCGCGCAATATTTTCTACAAAACTGCTTTGTTGTCATAATTGTTTTTCTCCCTAAAGTGTGTACGTTGCAATCTGTTCAATTTAGAACAATAAGCAACCCCATGACACAATGAGATGAGGATGATATGTATGACGTGTAAATGAGATGTATTTTTGAACAGACCCAGGCCAACCATTCCTGAGAAAGTATGGTTAATTGAACCCCAACCATCAAAGTACACCGGTAACCACTGTCTAGTATTCAACTCCGTATAAAAACAACTACCTTTCCTAGGATTTGAACCAGGAACCTTCGTCTCCGAAAATCAGCTGTTAAACAGCTGATTTTGGCGACGACTTTATCTCTAGACCAACCCGCTGGGTTATTGTCATAATGTTTACAACTTTTAATAGTATGATACCGTTTGTTATATTTCCAATATGAATATATGGGAAGGAAAGTATTGTTTTCATATCGATTTTTCACCGGATCTACACGTTTTCAGACCCCTTGAACCTACACAAACATGTTTTTAGCGATTAGTCTGCGTGCGTGCGTGTGTAAACAAGATATCTAAAGAACGGAACATCGTACGAAGTTGACACTTGAATACGTTAGGTACTAAAAGAGAACAGCCTTCCGAAAAATTTCAACAGACAAGGCGCCTTCCTATCTTATAGAGCAATTAAATTAAGTTAATGAGGCGATTTTTAAAAAAAATCGTATGAGCCGTTTTTTAAACAATCGCATACAAGTGAAAAATTGCATAAACTACTACTTCCGTTTGACCGATTTTGATGAAACTTTTCGTGTCGGGTCCTTTAGTGATACCTAACTTAAGCTTCAAGTTTCAACTTCGTACGATGTTCCGTTCTTGAGATACTCTGCTCTCTCTCTCTCTCTCCCCCTCCCCCTCTCATACAAGCGCGCACGCACGCACGCACACACACAGAGCAATCGCTAAAAACATGTTTTTTGGGTTAAAAACATGGGTTTCGTCATGAAAACATGTTGTGTGGGTCCAGGGGTCTAAAAACGTGTAGATCCGGTGAAAACACGATTTTGATAAATCTACATGAAAACAATACTTTTCTTCCTATATACTTATTTATATAGGCAAGATAAAGGAAAAATTTACAACTTTTATTTCAAAAACTTCTTCTACAAGCTTAGTTTAGCATCAGTTAGTGATTTTCCATATTTTTAAGCCAAACAAAGGTTGATTTTCAATCATGATTAAATTTAAGTTTTGTTCTCATTTTACATTGTTTACTTAAGTTAAAAGATATATTATACATTTTATTATTTATTATTTAAGAGGAGAAAGTCGTGTGAGCGTTTCACTTCAGATTTTTCTGAATAAAAACATTTTGAATTTTGAAAGATATTATTTATTCGGAAAGTAGTTCAATGAGTTACGGAAAAAGTTCATTGATCTTATAATAATAAAGACAAATGTTCTTTCAATAAAAAGGTGATAATAATTGCACCAGTAAAGCCTATTTTAATAAAGGAATAAAAAGTGTAAGTACAAAAAAGAACAGCGTAAAAATAATATTCTGCACAAATGAAGTACAATACTGTAAAGTATTGCAATGTCAGCGAAGCACTTGTACTCATTTTTACATCACCCATCCTGCAATCGTAATTATTGAAGGGGCTCTTACACGATAAGTAAACAAAAATCGGAAGGTGACGTATCCGATTTCCGGGAACGTTCCTGGTATTTATCAACCTAACAAAGTCTACTGATTATATTTCTTAATCCATTGTAATCCTTAATTGTAAAAACGTTGATCCAACCTTTTCACTCTTTTTTGTTCTATTGTTGTTTATGTCATCAATCGAAAGGCAGGTTTGAACCTCTAGAGGCTTTACTAAATAAAACGAGGTGAAAGTATGCTTATCAGCATGCCAGCCCTTCTGAAAAGCATCTACTCTTCATCCTGCAATGACACTTTCATTTCATTCACCACAGAATCTGGCTGTAATGAAATTCATTACTTACATTACATTACGAGGATGCCTCAATTGAGTCCAACACTACTTCCCCACCGTGAGGGAGTGAACATGAGTTTTTCTCGTTGCCTCAGATACGAAAAAAATTAAATAAAAATTGTCTCCTTACTTCTCAACAAAAAAAGGTATAATCCTAATAAAACTAAAGTCACATGTTGGAAAAGAATGCATCGACCAGGAATCGATCCCGGATTGCCAGTGTGGCAGACGAGCAATCTACTACTGACCCATCTGTGGCATATACAAGGCAGTAGATTAAAAACTACAATTTAATCTACAGATATAGATACTGAAGTCACGAGATTGCCTTTTGCGTAGGTATAGGCTGTGAGGAAGGGAAGTGGAGTATTTGCAGTGCTTCCAACCTTAACAGTGAGACACTACTCGTACATTTCACTACCGTATATTCCGAGAAAATGTTTTCTTCATAAACCTTAAAGGAAATAAATGTGACCTGTAATATTTCCTACAGCTTAATTACATGATTACGAATGAATCGCCCTCTTTACTATTGCTGTCATCAGCGTTTTCATTATCAGTCTCTCTAGTATCTACCTAACCGTTTTCTTTTTTACCAGGTGTCAACAAAACTGTTAAATAATAGCTTCTTCACGTCCTTAATTTCCTTCTTTATTTTTCGAATTGTGGAAAGAGAAACATCACAGTAGGTAGCCGCTCGCTCACGGCTTTTCTTAAGAACCACGGATAGGCATTTTTGTTTAGCTTCAACTTCACAACATTTTATAACATTGCGTTCAGCACTGTGAATAGTTCGACCACGTTTTCGAGAAACCGACATTTTGTGTTTACGGTAACAAACAGTTATATTCGTACAGTTAATCTACAAAAGGTTCCGCGATATGTTGTATATGGCTCTGGGTATAGTATAAGTTGTTATGTTTCGTACTGAAATTAAAGCAGTCGCGCATGCGCACTGATGCTTTCCCCCCTTTACCCGTCGTTGCAAACAAGGGTAAACTCGTGACTCATGTGACTAACTGTACTGTATGTGACGGAGAAGCGAACTCATACAATTTTACCCATCCAAACCCAGCCCAACGTGCCTATATCACAGTGGTTCCCAACCCGCAGTGGTCTGCGGACCACTCAGCCTAAGAGTGAACCACCACGGACCACCCATTACATTATTGCATGTATCTTATCAGTTGTAACCAAATTAAAAGGTGATTAAATAAAACAAATTTTCAGAAACAAACTATTATTATTAATTAATAAACTATTATTATAAACATATATTGTTATTTTCAGAAAGTAGGGTAAATTGTACATCACAAAAAGTAAAAATATTTTAATTGTAAATTGTCTTTTAATAAAATAAGGAATACAGAATTTACTTAGTCGAAAATAACAATAAAAATTAAAAAATGAATTAAAAATGAAATGAAAATTTTAATGCGACTTTTGTGCACGATTCTTTCTGACTAGCTGAGGAATTCTAGGTTTTAGGCTCTTGCTAAGAGCTACTCTCAAATCACTGCTTACACTTAGCTAGAGAACCCCAGCTCACACAAATAAGTGGTTGAAAAAAAATCATAAGATACCGCAAAGCTACTTGCCGAATCTTGGGGAAGCCCAGGGCTTTCTTACACCACAACTCTTCTAACTTTACTTAATCTGAATCTTGAATGTATTTACTTAATCTTGTTCAATGAAAATCGTAACTTTGATTTAATCACGGGAAAATATTACTTTTTTATAAGTAGTCACCCTGCCCATAACAGACAGGTGGAGTGTCAAATTATTTACACTCAATCTGTTAGTTGCAGGGCTAAAATATATAGTTCTGTTTCTTGTCACATGGTCAGCCAATTAAATGACTGAATCATTTAAGAACAGAAGAGGTAGAGGTGTAAAAGACACTAATCAGAGTTATCTTCTTTGAAAGTAATGAATTTCATTATACAGCCAGACCCTGTGGTGAATGAAGTGAAGGTGTCATTTGCAGAGTGGAAAATATGTGCTTTTCAGAGGGCCCGGCATGCTGATAAGTGAACTTTTCCATTCAGTGAGGAAGGCACCGGTAAACCACCTCACTCCTCGTTTTACTTAGTAAAACCTCTACAGGTTCAAACCAGCCTTTCGGCTGATGACCTAAACAACAACAAGTAGTCACCGGACACTCACGGACCACCTTTGGTCCGCGGACCACCGGTTGGGAAACACTGCTATAGAAGTTTTCACATCAAAAAATGACCGTGTAAGTGGGACTTACAACGTACTTAACATACTATACAGTGGTGGTAACTTAATCCATGTCAACAGTTTCTAGTTACCAACAAGTGTTGGACAACGATAGACCATGTAACGTGCTGCGATGACATTGACTACAATCATATTAATATTGAATTACTAAACTAGATTGCCTCTCTATTATTACGTAATACAATCATTATTCAAATACAATACGCAAAATAATACTCGTAAAATACAAGGAATATTACGCCGTGTAAAGAATCTGATAATATTCATCGACTCCTGTACGTTCAATCTGTCATACCATAACTTCAACGAACGCATTCCTAATTGAATCGGTGAGAGGTAACATAATAATCTTCCAAAAACAATCTGCTGTGAGACACTAACACAACTTTCTCTTGCCAATGCAAATAATTACCAATATAACCTAACATTAGTAATAAAACATTAGAAATAAACAAAAAAACTAACCTCAATGAACAAAACCTAATTCTAATCATGAGTGAAAGACGCAAAATGAAAATCGAAATCAGTTTGGCTTAATAATACGGAAAATCACTCTTTCACGCTAAAATAGACTCTGTAGAGAAAAATGGTTTAAATAAAAGTTGTAGATCTTTTAATTTTCTATAAATTTTATTGTATATACACTTTTGTCGTAAAATTTATACTAAGGCAGAAATCGTAAGAAAATCGATTTTTCACACGTTTTCGTGAGAAAAACAAAGAAAATCGCTAATTACCGCTAAACTAAGCGTTATACAACAAAATGCTTGAAATAAATATTGTATAGTTTTTTTAATTTCCTATAACTTTGATTTTGGATATAAAAGGCAGATGGAGTATTTAATTATTTGCACATAATCTGCTAGTTCCAAAGCTACAAAAAAAATAGTTCTGTTTCTTATCACTTTCTCAGTCAAATATATGACTAAAGCACTTAAGAACAGAAAAGGTATAGGTGTAAAAGATACTAGTCACAGATCTCCTCAGAGAGTAATGAATTCCATTATGAAGCCAGATATAGAGGTGAATGAAGTGAAGGTGTCATTAGCAAGGTGGAAAGAGAGTATATGCTTTTCAGAGCACAACATTGACCAATCAATGTTTCATGTTATTAACATATCTGTAACTTACTAAGTTTTTTACGCTGAATAAAACGATAGTTTGCCCGTGCCGAACGATCGAGTAATTACCGAGATAGCAAGGGTTCAGAATATTGTTAATAAAACAAAATTTAAATAACATACAAATTCGAAATTTCGTACACGCTGTAAGAATATAATTGACTATGTTGTGTTAAAATTTTAAACTTTTCAGTCAAATAATTATCGAGTTAACACGCCTCTAAACGCACGAAATTCGTTGCGGTAGCAAAAAAAACCGGGTCTTTTTGTCTTCCAACCTCGATATGGCAATTTTTAAATAACATTAAAAATGTAGGACTATTAAGGGTCAACGCAGAATAAAATGAGCTAAATTTTGATGTAAAATATGTTGAAATCCGACTTATAATTTTGGAGATGCAAGGGTTCAAACTCGGGTGTCTATGATCATGAAACCGATAGTAGAGGTTCAAACCACACTTTCGGCTGATGACTTAACACAGACACTTTTTACTTTCTCTTGCCTATATGAATATAGGATAGTAACTTATTGTTTTCATGTCGATTTTTCGAAATCGAGTTTTCACCGGATCTATACGTTTTCAGACCCACTGAACCCAAAAAACATGTTTTTAGCGATTGGTCTGTGTGTGTGTGTGTGTGTGAACAGAATATCTCAAGAACGGAACATCGTACGAACTTGAAACTTGAAACTTAAGTTACATACCACTACCGGACGCGACACGAACATTTTCATCAAAATCGGTCAACCGGAAGTAGTAGTTTATTCGTATAATTTTTCAGTTTTTTGCGATTTTCTCAAAAACTGGTCCTACGATTTTTTTTAAAATCGCCTATTTTACTCAATTTGTTATTCTCTACAAGATAGGGTAGGCGCCATGTTTGCTGAAATTCTCGGTGAGGCTGTTTTCACGTAAAAACGTTGTTTTTTTAAGATTACGGCTTTAATATAAATTTTAGCGCAAAAACTTATATAATAAAAGTTGTAGAGAATTTAAAAACCTACAACTTTTATTTCAAACATTTTTTTGTATAACGCTTAGTTTAGCGGTAATTTGCGATTTTCTGTTTTTTTTCTCACGAAAACGTGAGAAAAATCGATTTTTTTAACATTTCGGTCTTAGTATGCATTTTACGACAAAAGTGTATATAATTAAATTTATAGAAAATTAAAAGATCTACAACTTTTGTTTAGAGCATTTTTCTCTACAGAGCCTAGTTTAGCGTGAAAGCGTGATTTTCCGTATTTTTAAGCCAAACTGAGTTCGATTGTCATTTTGCGTCATCCACTCATGATTAAAATAAGGTTATGTTTTTGAGGTTAGTTTTTGTTCATTTCTAATGTTTTAATACTAATGTTAGGTTTATTGTTAATTATTTGCATTGGCAAGAGAAAGTTGTGTGAGTGTTTCACACCAGATTTTTATCAATGAAATACCATAAACGTCTTTTAATAACACAGACAGTTAGATACAAATCTGGTGTGAAACACTCACACAACTTTCTTTTGCCAATGCAAATAATTAATAATAAACCTAACATTAGTAATATAACATTAGAAATAAACAAAAAACTAACCTCAATAAACATAACCTAATTTTAATCATATATGAAGGACCCAAAATGAAAATCAACCTCAGTTTGGCTTAAAAATACGGAAAATCACTCTTTCACGCTAAACTAGGCTCTGTAGTGAAAAATGCTTTAAATAAAAGTTGTAGATCTTTTAATTTTCTATAAATTTGATTATAAACACTTTTGTCGTAAAATGTATACTAAGGCCGAAATCTTTAAAAAAATAAATTTTTCACAAGTTTTCGTGAGAAAAAACAGAAAATTGCTAATTACCACTAAACTAAGCGTTACACAAAAAAATATATTAAATAAAATTTGTAGGATTTTAAATTCTCTACAACTTTAATTATATACATTTTTGCGGTAAAATGCATAATAAAGCCGCAATCCTAAAAAAAACAATTCTTTTACGTGAAAACAGCCTCACCAATAATTTCAGCAAACATGGCGCCTATACCTTATCTTGTAGAGCATAAAAAATTAAGTATATGGGGCGATTTTTAAAAACATCGTAGGACCAGTTTTTGAGAAAATCGCAAAAAAGTGAAAAATTACACAAATAAACTACTACTTCCGGTTGACCGATTTTGATGAAAATGTTTGTGTCGGGTCCGGTAGTGGTATGTAACTTTCAAGTTTCAAGTTCGTAAGATGTCCCGTTCTTTAGATATTTTGTATACGCGCGCACACGCACGCACGCGCGCGCGCACACACACACACACACAGACCAATCGCTAAAAACATGTTTTTTGGGTTCAGGGGGTCTGAAAACGTGTAGATCCGGTGAAAACTCGATTTCGAAAAATCGACATGAAAACAATAAGTTACTATCCTTCATATATATTCATATAGGCAAGAGAAAGTAAAAATTTATGAGAAATACACTGGAGAAAAATCATAATGGAAGGAAGTTTTGAAAAGCGAAAGAATTTGATGAATTCGAGTAGATGAAGAGGAAATGTAACAGAACAATATTATTACTTACAAATTTCACAGATAATTTAGAATTTTAAACAATTTGTCGTGGAAATTACTAGTAAATAATAAGGAAGTAGAAACAAGATTTTACAAGAAAGTGCATAAAAAATTATTATGAACTGTTTAGAAAGTGTATGACATTTAAATGTTTACATAATATTTTATTTTTATTATTAGGCCAGTTATTCCAGTAGTAATTGCAAATTATTAACATTAAAAAGAATTTGAAAAATCTCACTAACAATATTGTGGTTGGGTTTCTAGTTTACATAATTAATTTTTTTAATATATCAAAAAATTATTTTTAAGGTTTTAAGGCCTCCGGGCCAGCCCAGTCAGTCAGCTGGTGGAAAGTCGCTATTATTTGTTAAGTAACACCGGTTGGGCAAGTGACTTTGTATGGTGACCAGCTGACAGCCACCCATGAACAAACTCTACTGGGGGTCCCTCTTCAAACTCATGCCTGATTCACTTCAAAAATACACCGAAAAGCAGCAATCAAATTGGGTAGTTGTCAATAGTGTACAGTTCCCGATAACAAATAAAAGCAAAAAAAAAATCTGGTGTGAAACACTCACACAACTTTCTCTTGCCAATAGAAATAATTAACAATAAACCTAATATTAGTAAGAAAACATTAGAAATAAACAAAAAACTAACCTCAATAAACATAACCTAATTTTAATCATGAGTGAAAGACGCAAAATGAAAATCAACCTCAGTTTGGCTTAGAAATACGGAAAATCACTCTTTCTCTCTAAACTAGGCTCTGTAGAGGAAAATGCTTTAAATAAAAGTTGTACATCTTTTAATTTCCTATAAAATTAATTATATACACTTTTGTCGTAAAATGCATTCTAAGGCCGAAATCTTTAAAAAATCTATTTTTCACGCGTTTTCGTGAGAAAAAAAAACAGAAAATCGCAAATTACCGCTAAACTAAGCGTTATACAAAAAAATGTTTGAAATAAAAGTTGTAGAATTTTAAATTCTCTACAACTTTAATTATATAACGTTTTGCGCTAAAATGCATATTAAAGCCGCAATCTTAAAAAGAAAACGTTTTTACGTAAAAACAGCCTCACGCAGAATTTCAGCAAACATGGCGCCTACCCTATCTTGTAGAGAATTAAAAATGTAGTAAACCAGGCGATTTTAAAAAAAATCGTAGGACCAGTTTTTGAGAAAATCGCAAAAAAGTGAAAAATTAAACGAATAAACTACTACTTCCGGTTGACAGATTTTGATGAAAATGTTCGTGTCGGGTCCGGTAGTGGTATGTAACTTAAGTTTCAAGTTTCAAGTTCGTACGATGTTCCGTTCTTGAGATATTCTGTTCACACACACACACACACACACACATATATACACACACAGACACACACACACACACACACACACACACACACACAGACCAATCGCTAAAAACATGTTTTTTGGGTTCAGGGGGTCTGAAAACGTATAGATCCGGTGAAAACTCGATTTCCAAAAATCGACATGAAAACAATACTTTCCTTCCTATATATTCATATAGGCAAGAGAAAGTAAAAAAAGAAGTTTTTAAGACCCACCGGGTTGGTCTAGAGGTAAAGTCGTCACCAAAATCAGCTGTTTAACAGCTGATTTTCGGAGACGAAGGTTCCTGGTTCGAATCCTAGTAAAGGTAGTTACTTTTATACGGATTTGAATACTAGGCAGTGGTTACCGGTGTAGTTTGATGGTTGGGTTTCAATTAACTATACTCTCTTACGAATGGTCGGCCTGGGTCTGTACAAGACTACACCTCATTTACACGTCATACACATTATCCTCATCTCATTGGGTCATGGGGTTGCTTATTGTTCAGAATTGAACAGATTGCAACGTACACAAATTAGGGATATATATATATATATAAAAAGATTTTAAAACCTATCGGGTTGGTCTAGAGGTAAAGTCGTCACCACGAATCAGCTGTTTAACAGCTGATTTTCGGAGACGTAGGTTCCTGGTTCGAATCCTAGTAAAGGTAGTTACTTTTATACGGATTTGAATACTAGACAGTGGTTACCGGTGTAGTTTGATGGTTGGGTTTCAATTAACCATACTCTCTCAAGAAAGGTCAGCCTGAGTCTGTACAAGCCTACACCTCATTTATTAAATGTCTACTACTTTCGGTTGACCGATTTTGATAAAAAATGTTCGTGTCGAATCCAGTAGTGGCATCTAACTTAAGTTTCAAGTTTCAAGTTCGCAAGATGTTCCGTTCTTGAGATATTCTGTTTACACATACATACACACAAAGATACACACACACACCAATCGCTAAAAACATGTTTTTTGGGTTCAGGGGGTCAAATAACATGTATCTAAAAACGTGTATCTACACGTACCGGTGAAAACTCGATTTCGAAAAATCGACATGAAAACAATACTTCCTTCCTATATATTCATACAGGCAAGAGAAAGTAAAAACAAGTAAAATATAATAGTTTTTGTAAAATATTCACGATAAATTGTTCGGTTTGCCGTTTTGAAACAATAAGTGCGTTGATTTGTTTTATACAAAGATACGGAACTGATAGACGAAGGAGAAATAATAACACAAAATTAATTAAAGAAAACTATTCAAAAAGATATTCCAATGCCATGTTAATCAAACTTCACTATTGCATTATCATTAAATAGAATGTAAATTCGATAATAAAATCACAAGTGCATTCCATTAAATTTAAATAACATAAAATTATAAATCATGTAAATTAAATAAAATAAGCACGAACACATTTTCTAAGTTCACATGGGTTAGAAAACGAAAGGGAATTTAAGGATGTCGGCAAATTGCAATAAGTGTTCGGTAAAAAAGAACTTAACGGAGATTAATTTGACCTCGCTTGTAAAATTTCAAGGAATAACAATTATTTAAAGTTAATCCTTTCTCTTGTACAAGAAAGGTACTCTTCACATTATGCCATGACCTCTATAATTAGTTCTACCCTATTTTAAACAATTTTGTTTTTGTTTTAGAGTATTATTACCACATATCTATTATGCATTTAAAATCAACTCTCATGAATTTTCAAGTAGTAATGCACAATTTTACATATTTTTTTAATGAAATTTTAAAAATCTGATGTGAAACACTCACACAACTTTCTCTTGCCTATGCAAATAATGGTCAATATAACCTAACATTAGTAATAACACATTAGAAATAAACAAAACAATAACCTTATTTTAATCATGAGTGAAAGACGCAAAAATCGACCTCAGTTTGGCTTAAAAATACGGAAAATCACTCTTTCACGCTAAACTAGGCTCTGTAGAGAAAAATGCTCTAAATAAAAGTTGCAGATTTTTAATTTTCTATAAATTTGATTATATACACTTTTCACGATTTATAAAAATCGATTTTTCACACGTTTTCGTGAAAAAAAATCGAAAAAAAAGAAAATCGCTAATTACCGCTAAACTCAGTAACATTATACAAAAAATGTTTGAAATAAAAGTTGTAGGATTTTAAATTTTCTACAACTTTTATTATATACATTTTTGCGCTAAATCCATATTAAAGCAGCAATCTTTAAAAAACTAAATTTTTTACGTGGAAACAGCCTCTCCGAGAATGACGCAGAGAACAGCAGACATGACGGCTACCATATCTTGTAAAGCATAAAAAATTTAGTAACCGTGGCGCTTTTAAAAAAAAAATCGTAGGACCAGTTTTTGAGGAAATCGCAACCAAATGAAAAATTACACGAATAAACTAGGTACCACTTCCGGTAGACCGATTTTGATGAAAATGTTCGTGTCGGGTCCGGTAGCGGTTTCTAACTTAAGTTTGAAGTTTCAATTTCGTACGAGGTCTGTTCTTAAGATATTTTGTTCACATACACGCGCGCGCGCGCGCGCGCACACACACACACACACAGGCCAATCGCTAAAAACATGTTTTTTTGGGTTCAGGGGTCTGAAAACGTGTAGATCCAGTGATAACTCAATTTCAAAAAATCGACATGAAAACAATACTTTCCTTCCTATATATTCATATAGGCAAAAAAAGTAAAAAGTGCTTATAACAGGCGGGTAGATTGTTAAATTATTTATATGCATTTTACGACAAAAGTGTATATAATTTAAGTTGTTGGTTAAGTATCAGCCAAAAGGCTGTTTTGAATTTCTAGTGGATTACCTAAGTAAAACGAGAGGTGAAGTAGTTTAATATTGACATCCTCAATGAATGGAAAAGTATGTAAGAGATTATATTATCCCCACGAGGGATTAGCCAATTTGCTACGTTTCACCACAAGGGTATGGCAATTTGCTATGGAAATTATTTTCCCAGAAGGAAAATGCCAATTTGTGGGCGTTTATTGTAACACGAACCAATAATTCCACATAAAGCAATGCCAATTTTTAAATGTTATTTATGTCCCAGATTATGATGATAATTCGATGATTTATAATATTCAACACAAATTAATAGAAACACTGAATATTTTGATAGATGACTATTTTTACTTTCTCTTGCCTATATGAATATATAGGAAGGAAAGTATTGTTTTCATGTCGATTTTTCGAAATCGAGTTTTCACCGGATCTATACGTTTTCAGACCCCCTGAACCCAAAAAACATGTTTTTAGCGATTGGTCTGTCTGTGTGTGTGTGTGTGTGTGTGTGTGTGTGTGTGTGTGTGTGGACAGAATATCTCAAGAACGGAACATCGTACGAACTTGAAACTTGAAACTTAAGTTACATACCACTACCGGACGCGACACGAACATTTTCATCAAAATCGGTCAACCGGAAGTAGTAGTTTATTCGTATAATTTTTCAGATTTTTAAGATTTTCTCAAAAACTGGTCCTACGATTTTTTTTAAAATCGCCTATTTTACTCAATTTTTTATTCTCTACAAGATAGGGTAGGCGCCATGTTTGCTGAAATTCTCGGTGAGGCTGTTTTTACGTAAAAACGTTTTTTAAGATTACGGCTTTAATATGCATTTTAGCGCAAAACTTTATATAATAAAAGTTGTAGAGAATTAAAAATTCTACAACTTTTATTTCAAACAATTTTTTGTATAACGCTTAGTTTAGCGGTAATTTGGGATTTTCTGTTTTTTTTTCTCACGAAAATGTGTGAAAAATTGATTTTTTTAAGATTTCGGCCTTAGTATGCATTTTACGACAAAAGTGTATATAACCAAATTTATAGGAAATTTAAAGATCTACAACTTTTATTTAACGTATTTTTCTCTACAGAGCCTAGTTTAGCGTGAAATAGTGATTTTCCGTATTTTTAAGCCAGACTGAGGTTGATTTTCATTTTGAGTGTTTCACTCATGATTAAAATAAGGTTATGTTTATTGAGGTTAGTTTTTTGTTTATTTCTAATATTTTATTACTAATGTTAAATTATATTGTAAATTATTTGCATTGGCAAGAGAAAGTTGTGTGAGTGTTTCACACCAGATTTTTTATTGAATTATTTTTATTAATTTTCTGTATTTAATGCATTCTTGTCTAGTTGACAATTATTTCACTTTTTAATTTGTTGCTCCTTAAAATGTATTACTATTTAACAGGCTTTAACAGTTCACTATTTATATTTATATATTTTATAGATTTATTTTGTGTAAACGTACATTTTTGTTTTAAATTATCAAAAGAAATTTGATTGAGTTGAATGTAGGACTTTCTGCTTCGTTGGCTTCCAGCTCCACAAACTGAAGAAATAATTTTACAAAATCTCCTTCTTTTTCACAGTCGCTTAGCAACAAGACTTTTGTTCATTAAATATATTAATTTTAAATATTTTTTAATATCTAATTTCAACCAGCCTTGGGATTCACTTAGATCATAAATTAAATTGGAAATTACATATAAGTTATATCAAACAAAAATCTGGTAAATTATTAAATGTCCTTAAAGCCATCTCTGGTATTCGATGGGGGGCCCATCCTTCCACAGTCTTGATGGCATACAAGGGTTTGATCAGGTCGCATTTGGACTGGGGTAGTATTTTCTCGGATTCGTGTTGTGAAAGCTCTAAAAAGAGCCTAGATACAATTCAACTTGCAGCCATTAGAATAGCTTTAGGTCTCATGAAAACAACCCCTACAAATGTCATACTTGACTTGGCTTGCGAATCCTCGTTGAGTCTGAGAAGGAAGTATTTGGGTAAAAAGTTTATGATTAAAGTAATGTCTTCCGAGAGTCACCCCCTGCGTGACACTTTGAGAACTGAGCTCGGTCAATCAAACCGCATTTGGCTAAAAAGTAAATTCAACCTGATCTCCCGGTATGATGAACTAACCGAATTATTACCTGATGTCCGTACCTGGAAATGGGCGGGAATTTCGAAATTCAATCCGGCAGCGCGTTTCCTAGATTTAGATTCTAAGATTAATTTGGTCGATGGCGTAAAGTTTCAGGAATTAATGCAAGTAAATAGTTTGTTTATTAAGTACTTAAAAAATCACCACGCCGGTAAAGTGAAGCTGTATACTGACGGGTCCAAAAATGTTGATATACACAGGACAGGTTTCGCCGTGTGGTCTGAAGATCTAAAAATAAGAATACAAAAAAGAGTAAACCACAATTTTACGATATTTCACGCGGAAGCCTTAGCAATTTTCGAAGCGTTAAAAATTATCTTTAGAAAAAAAATTAAAAAAGCCGTCATTTTCACCGACTCTCGTAGCGTTTTGTCAGCTCTTTGTGGTTCTTACGGTAAAAATAAATTAAATGATATTATTATGGATATTAAAGAAATTGATGTAAACTTAATTAGAATTGGACTTGACGCTTCCTTCGTTTGGATCCCAGGTCACTTGGGAATTGCAGGTAACGAAAGGGCCGACGAACTAGCGAAAGGAGCGCTTGATAAAAATGTTATAGACATCCCTAAGGTGAGATTTGACAATCTTTTCCCCTTATTCGAATGTGTTCTACGATCTGATTCTCGTACGTTCCTTAAGTCACAAAGCAATTTTAAAGGAAAATTTTACTTTGAAAACTCCAAAGTTGGTTTGCACAAACCTTGGTTTGCTAATTCTAGAGGCCCTAGAGAGTTTATTACTCTGATCAACAGAATAAAATCTGGTCACACTTGCTGTAGAGCACATCTGGCGGATAAAAATGTGATTGGTTCTGCCGCGTGCGACTGCGGCGTGGTCAGACAAGACTTAGACCACGTGCTTTTTGATTGCCCATTATTGTTTGAAGCTTCGGAGAGACTGAGACTCGACTTGTGGAGAACTGATCCTGGTATTGTATATGAAGTAAAAGATATAATACGTAAAGATAACGAGCTTGCCTACAGGGAAATTTTTAAATTTATAAAAGAAAACAAAGTTGTAATTTAATAGCGCCCTCTCCTGTGGGAGGATTGGCGCGGCTTCTGTTCGCCTAATGGTTTTGATAGAGACTGTATCGTCTCTGGTGACCAAGTAACCAACTAAAAAAAAACTAAACACAGCTACCTGTCAATTTGTTTTGGCTCGCTACAAGTATGTTTATCAGCATGCCAGGCTCTACGAAAAAATTACTTTCCACCTTGCAAATGACACCTTCACTTCATTCAGCACAGAGTCTGGCTTTATAATGAAATTCATTACTCTTTGATAACTCTGACTAGTGTATTTCACACCTCTACTTCTTCTGTTGTTAAATTCTTCAGTGATATAATTGACTGTGTGATCAGAAACAGAACTATTTTTTTAGAACCAGCAGATCGAGTGCAAATAATTTACCACTCCACCTGACCATCATGGGCAACTGCAGTCATTGAAAACTTTGAATTTACATCCGATATAGCTTCTTAATCTACAAATTTGAATTATTTCACAATCTTTTTAACTTGTATTACAGCTAGCTAAATGTTTCACCCGGATTTCAGCTACCCCAATATAAAACCATACTGAAAAAATCCTCTTTATGAAACGCCGCGTTTCATGGCTGGTGACAATTTTTAAAAAGGTTTACCTTTGACTTATGGCAAAAACCATCAGTGATTTCTGTGTCTACTCTTTAAGAGGAATCGAATGAGAATATTTTTTTTTGTTTCCAAACACCGACTTTGATTTTTTAATTTCCGGTTCTGGGCCACTTCCGATCGAAACCGGAATTTCAGACCCAATTATTTCTGTATCTAATCTTTAGGAGGAATCGAATGACACTATTTTTGTTCCAAATACCAACTTTGATTACTTGACTTCCGGTTTGGACCACTTCCTGCCGAAACCAGGACTTCAAACCTAGCGATTTCTATACATAAATCACAAAATTTCTATACAGAAATTAAGAGGAATCGAATGATACTATTTTTGTTTCCTAATACCGACTTTGATTTCTTGACTTCCGGTTCTGGGCCACTTCCGATCGCAACTGGAACTTCAAACCCAATGATTTCTGTACCTACTCTTTAGGAGGAATCGAATGACACTTTTTTGTTACAAATACTAACTTTGATTACTTGACTTCCAGTTCTGGGTCACTTAGTCGAAACCGATACTATTTATGATCCAAATTCCGATTTTCATTACTCAACTTCCGGTTCTGGGCCACTTTTAGTCAAAACCGTAACTTCAAACCCAATAATTTCTGTATCTATTTTTAAGAGGAATCTTAACGAATGACACTATTTTTGTTTTCTAATTCCGACTTCGATTTCTCAACTTCCGATTTTGGGCCACTTGTGATCGAAACCGGAACTTCAAACCCCATTATTTCTGTATCTATTCTCAAGAAAAATCGAATAGCACTATTTTTGTTTCCAAATGACTTTGATATTTTGACTTCCGGTTCTGGGCCACTTCCGGTCTAAACCGAAACTTCAAACCAAATTTAGGTCTACTAACTTTTTTGTACATTACGAATCAAAAAACTGTTTGTTGCTCTCTCTTGGAATTTCTGACATCTGGGTGTGATGGACGAATGAACAACGGAAAATGATAAATTTTTTTTTTTTTTTTTTTTTTTTGAATAACTGTAAATCTACTATCTGCTCTCATAGAACAATGAGTAGATGTGTTGTAAGTATAAATCTTGAGTAAGTAATACCCCTTGGTATTACTCTATAAAATTTCCCATTTTGTTGAAGTGATCTTGCGAACGTAAAATAAATTACACAATCACATATTAAAATAAATCTGTAGGGTGTAGTCTGCATAGTCTTCTGTGTGTTCCACTGTTGTCTAGGAGATTGATGGCTTCTGGATTCTGGTGATTTTCAAGTCTTGTTTAGTAACTGGTGCAAAATTTCTGTATAGCTTCGTGTACCGTGGGAGTGTTCGTGTCTCTGTGCAATATAGTGTTGGATATGGACCAAGGTGAGTCCATGATGTTTCGAAGTATTTTTGACTGAAACCATTGAATTATTTCAATGTTACTGTGACTTGCTGTGCCCCAGAGTTGTATCCCATATGTCCACACAGGTTTAAGTACAGTTTTATAAATTAACAATTTGTTTTGTGCCGATAATTTGGATTTTCCATTAAGCATCCAATACAGCTGTTGGTATTTAAGATTTAACTGTTTTCGTTTGTTCCATATGTGAGTCCTCCATGTTAGACGCCTGTCCAGGTAGAGGCCAAGATATTTTGCCGTATCGGATTGTGGAATTTGTACGTTGTTCAAAAACACTGGTGAACATGTTTCCCGTTTTAGTGTAAATGTGACGTGCAGACTCTTGTGTTCATTTGTTTTTATACGCCACTTTTTTTGCCAATTTTGTACGCTGTCTAAGTGTTGCTGCAAGTTATGAGATGCAATTTGTGCATCTTCGTGTATTGCCTGAATGGCTGTGTCGTCGGCACAGCCATATATAAATAAATATTATAAAAATTTCCACCAATATCAAATCTTAAAATATGACAATTATATATAAAAATATTTACTGTATAATGTAATACGACCACAAAATTCATGCGCACGCTTATTAAGTAGATTTTTTAAATTAATTTTACACCATAATTGTTTCCTTATTGTTATTGTAGATGTAGAAATTACAATTAAGTATTATTATTATTATTATTACACACATAAAATATTTAACCTTTTTTTAAGTAGGCTTACTTAATTTTAAGTTATAAATTTAATTGTTATCAGGAAAGAAATTATGTAAGTAGTTTATTTTCTATTCCAGTAACAACACGTTTTAATGTTACTTGTAATTTATTTTTAGTACAAAGAAATGCTTTTGAACAGGATGATTAAGTTATATAAAAATCTACAAATGAGAAAGTAAAGTAAAGTTTAAGAAAAAAATTATCAAAACCTTTTAGTTCTTTAATACTAACAACGAAGATGATTTTTTTTAATCTTTAAAATGAGGTAAACAAAAATTTCTCTTATTCGTCGTCTTAATATCACAGTGGTTAGCGTGCTAGGGTACAGAATGGGTTTAATTACTGACTTTATTCATCCTATTATACTAATAACCATGTAATTGCGAGCTTGAATCTAGTTGCCGTATTTGGCAGAGAGGGCCAAACTTTTTACTTTCTCTTGCCTATGTGAATATATAGGAAGGAAAGTATTGTTTTCATATCGATTTTTACTTTCTCTTGCCTATATGAATAGGCCTATATAGGAAGGAAAGTATTGTTTTCATGTCGATTTTTCGAAATCGAGTTTTCACCGGATTTATACGTTTTCAGTCCCCCTGAACCCAAAAAACATGTTTTTAGCGATTGGTCTGTGTGTGTGTGTGTGTGTGTGTGTGCGTGTGCGCGCGTGTGTGTGTGTGTGCGTGTGCGTGTGTGTGTGTGTGTGTGAACAGAATATCTCAAGAACGGAACATCGTACGAACTTGAAACTTAAAACTTAAGTTACATACCACTACCGGACCCGACACGAACATTTTCATCAAAATCGGTCAACCGGAAGTAGTAAATTATTCGTATAATTTTTCACTTTTTTGCGATTTTCTCAAAAACTGGTCCTACGATTTTTTTTAAAATCGCCTGGTTTACTACATTTTTTATGCTCTACAAGATAGGGTAGGCGCCATGTTTGCTGAAATTCTGCGTGAGGCTGTTTTTACGTAAAAACATTTTCTTTTTAAGATTGCGGCTTTAATATGCATTTTAGCGCAAAACGTTATATAACAAAAGTTGTAGAGAATTTAAAATTCTACAACTTTTATTTCAAACATATTTTTGTATAACGCTTAGTTTAGCGGTAATAAGCAATTTTCTGTTTTTTTCTCACGAAAACGTGAGAAAAATTGATTTTTTAAACATTTCGGCCTTAGTATGCATTTTACGACAAACGTGTATATAATTAAATTTATAGAAAATTAAAAGATCTACAACTTTTATTTAGAGCATTTTTCTCTACAGAGCCTAGTTTAGAGAGAAAGAGTGATTTTCCGTATTTCTAAGCCAAAATGAGGTTGATTTTCATTTTGCGTCTTTCACTCATGATTAAAATTAGGTTATATTTTTTGAGGTTAGTTTTTTGTTTATTTCTTATGTTTTATTACTAATGTTAGGTTTATTGTTAATTATTTTCACTGGCAAGAGAAAGTTATGTGAGTGTTTCACACCAGATTTTTTGAAATAGAGTTTATAACGGATCTAACCGTTTTCAGACCTCCTGAACCCAAAAAACATGTTTTTAGCGATTGGTCTGTGTGTGGGTGTGTGTGTAAACAGAATATCTCAAGAACGGAACATCGTACAAACTTGAAACTTACTTTAGGTACCACTACAAGACCCGACACGAACATTTTCATCAAAATCAGCTTGAATCTAGTTAGACAGTAATGCAGTGTTGCCGTATTTGGCAGAATGGGACAAACTTTTTACTTTCTCTTGCCTATATGAATATATAGGAAGGACAGTATTGTTTTCATATCGATTTTTCGAAATCGAGTTTACACCGGATCTACACGTTTTCAGACCCCCTGAACCCAAAAAACATGTTTTTAGCGATTGGTCTGAGCGCGCGTGCGCGTGTGTGTGTATATGTGTGAACAACATACCTCAAGAACGAAATATCGTACAAAGTTGAAACTTGGAACGTACGTTAGGTACCACTAGGGGAACCCGACACGAACATTTCATCAAAATTGGTCAACCGGAAGTAATATAGTCGTGCGATTTTTGCGGTTTATCAATAACGACTCCTACAATTTTTTTGAAAGAAATTGCCTCATTTACTATATTTTATATTTTATACACCCCTGTATATAATACATAAATGTTGAATGCATATTTTAAAATCAATTAAAAACAAATAACTGATAAAAATTTTTAATTAATTTTAAAACAACAAATATTTACAATAAAAAAACAATCCAAGTTAGATAACAGGTAAACCTGAACTTAAAAAAAAAATAGGGAAGGGTGTCCCAGGGTAAATAGGGCTGCCAATTGTTTTTCACCCTCAATATAAAACATTAACAACCTGATAAGGACAACAGGATTGAAACTAAAGAGGATGGGGTTAGAAAAGGGAGAAAATATGAAAACAGAGGGATGGTATAGAAAAAGTGAAACGTGGGAAAATGTGGAGTGTGGGGTTAATGATAATGCTGGAATATCTGGTGGGATAACTTCAATAACAATTTGCATATAATGAATTTAAAATGATTTAATTTCAACATTCAAGTAATTAATGTTTATTCTTAGAGTTTAAACAGCTGGAAAATTTAGAAATAGGACAAAAAAGAAACTAAATTCTCGTGAATCAGCTAGTAATAATTACATTAATTTTTTTCCAACAATCTGGTGTGAAACACTCACACGACTTTCTCTTGCCAATTCAAGTAATGAACAATATTACCTAAAGTAATAAAACGTTAGAAATAAACAAAAAACTAACCTCAAAAAACCTAACATTTTTTAATCATAACTGAAAAACGCAAAATGAAAATCAACCTGTTGGGCTTAAAAATACGGAAAATCACTCTTTCACGCTAAACTAGGGTCTGTAAAAAGGTGTAGATCTTTTAATGTCCTATAAATTTTATCATATAGCTACACTTTTGTCGTAAAATGCATACTAAGGCCGAAATCTTAAAAAACTCGAATTTTTACAAGTTTTTGTGAGAAAAAAACAGAAAATCGCTAATTACCGCTAAACTAAGCAATATACAAAAAAATGTTTGAAATAAAATTTTTAGGATTTTAAATTCTCTACAACTTTGAATATACACATTTTTGCGCTAAAATGCATATTAAAGTCGCAATCTTGAAAAAACAATTTTTTGACGAGAAAACAACGTCTCCAAAAATTTCAGTACAAATGGCGCCTACCCTCTTATAGAGCATAAAAAAGCCTCTATCTTATAGAGCATAAAAAATTTAGTAAATGAGGCGATTTTAAAAAACATCGTATGAGCCCTTTTTGAGAAAATCGCAAAAAAGTGAAAAATGGCACAAACTACTACTTCCGGTTGACCGATTTTAATGAAATTTAAGTGTCGGGTCCTCTAGTGGTATCTAACTTAAGTTTCAAGTTTTAAGTTCGTATGATGTTCCGTTCTTGAGATATTCTGTTCACACACACACGCACGCACGCACGCACACACACACACACGCGCGCACACACACACACACGCACACACACACACAGGCCAATGGTTAAAACATGTTTTTTTGGGCTCAGGGGGTCTGAAAAACGTGTAGATCCGGTGAAAACTCGATTTCGAAAAATCGACATGTAAACAAATACTTTCCTTTCTATATATTCATATAGACAGGAGAAAGTAAAAATTTATTAATCAAAGTTCTAGGAAATTAAAAAAACCTACAATTTTTATTTTAAGCACTTTTCTCTACAGAGCCTAGTTTAGAGTCAATTAGAGATTTTACAATTTTTTAAGCCAGAGGTCGATTTTCATTTTGCGTCATTCACTCATGATTAAACATAGGTTATGTGTTTATTATTTAAATTGGTAAGAGAAAATCGTGTGAGTGAACAAATAGTAGCCTAGTTTATCCGTAAATAATATAAAATTTTGTATTAAATTAAATTTTGGTTTAAAACCTTCTTTAACGATCATACAAACAAGAGAGTCAAACAGACTTTAGCCTGGTAGTACACGTGGTCGTTTCGTTGATGCGTCTCCCTTGATTCAGTAACACGCACACTCACTACCATTATGGGGCAACGAACGCCAAATGCACCCCTTTAGATATATTGGAATTCTTGCCAACACAGCCCTCGCCGGGTGGGGTTTCTGCTATAGCTAACCGTACGGACAAAATCTACCCCTTTAACTCTATACCCGGGTAAAAAACTTCAACCCAAATAATACGTTTTGTGACGTTTTCCACGTTACTTTATAATATATAGCTTTTCCTTTCTTGACGTTAGAAATGGTGGCCCTTTACAAATTATGTTAGAAATTGCTTTTATCACGAACCAAGTTCACTTCATAAACAAAATACTTGTACAATTTATGACAAATTTTCTTTTATACACCATTCATTCATAAAAAAAATATTGATAAAATAAAAAATTTGGTGTGAAACACTCACACAACTTTCTCTTGCCAATGCAAATAATGAACAATATAACCTAACATTAGTAATAAAACATTAGAAATAAATAAAAAACTAACCTCAATAAACATAATCTTATTTTAATGATGAGCAAAAGACGTAAAGTGAAAATCAACCTTAGTTTAGCTTAGAAATACGGAAAATCACTCTTTCACGCTAAACTAGGAGGCTTTGTAGAGAAAAATATGCTAAATAAAAGTTGTAGATCTTTTAATTTCCTGTGAATTCGATTATATTTTTTTGTCGTAAAATGCATAATAAGCCGGAAATCTTTAAAAAAATCGTTTTTTTACACGATTTCGTGAGAAAAAAACAGAAAATCGCTAATTACTGCTAAACGTAACCGTAAGACAAAAAAATGTTTGAAATAAATGTTGTAGAATTTTAAATTCCCTACAACTTTTACTAGATACATTTTTACGCTAAAATGCACAATAAAGTCGCATTCTTAAAAAAACTATTTTTTTACGAGAAAACAGCCTCACCATGAATTTCAGCAGATATGGCGCCTACCTTATTATGTAGAGGTTAAAAATTGTAGTCAATGATGCGATTTTTAAAAAAAAAATTGTAAGAGCCGTTTTTGAGAAAATCGGAAATAAGTGAAAAATTACACGAATAAACTATTACTTCCGGTTGACTGATATTGATGAAAATGTTTGTGTCGGGTTCTCTAGTGGTATCTAACCACTAAGTTTAAGTTTCAACTTCGTACGATGTTCCGCATGAGATATTTTGTTCAAACGCAGATAGACCAATAGCTAAAAACTAGTCTTTTGGGTTCAGGGGATCTGAAAACGTGTATATCCGGTGAAAACACGAATTCGAAAAATCGAAATGAAAACAATATTTTCCTTCTTATATTTATATAGGCCAGAGAAAGTAAAAATAATACTGATTGTGGAATAATAAATAGTGACAAATTTGACAATTTTTTCCGGGAACCTTTACAAAAATCTATTTAGACTAGGGTCTACTATAGAGTAGTGTAGTAGTGTTCCACTGATGTCGTTCGGTAACATGAAAAAAAAATTGCAAAACATTTCTTTATACAAATAATAGGTTACTATTATGTTTTTCTGTGAATAGCATCCAGGGAATGCAACCGGAAGTAATTGTTTATTTGAGTAATTTTTCACTTTTTCACATTTTCTCAAAAACGCCTCCTATAATTTAAAAAAAAATCGCTTCATTTAGGTTATATTATTCATAAAAATATGAACAATATAGATTTGTATTGGCAAAAGAAAGTCGTGAGTATTTCACAGCAGATTTTTATTTTTATTTATACTTTCTCTTGCCGTACAAATTTATGTAGGGAGGGAAAGTATTGTTTCCATGAATCGAGTTTTTACCAGATATTTAATACACGTTTTCAGGCCCCCTGAACCCAAAGAAACATGTCTTAGCAATGTCTCTCGCTGTCCGTCTGTATGTCTGGTCTCTCTCTCCCCCCTCACACACTCTCTCTCTCTTCAGCGCGCTCGAGTGAACAAAATTTTTACCTATAGAGCTTAATTAAGAGTAAAGCAATGATTTTCCGTATTTTGCTCTTTAAAATCAAAATCTAATAAGAGGTTGATTGTCATTTAGCGTCTTTCACTCATGATTAAACATAATTAGTGTTTTCCATTACATACATTGGCAAGAGAAAATCGTGTGTGTTTTACAACCTTTCTTTTGTTTTTTAACGTCTGTCTGTTCTGCAAAATTACTGCTAATGCAGACGGTGAAGGATGAAATGATTTTTGGTACGTATGAAAATACCTGTATGTCCTGCCTGAATGGAATTCAAACCCAAGACCGCATGATGAGAGGGCGCGCACGTTACCAACTACGCCAATGCGGCCGGCAAATATCTGTTTCACAAGTATTTTTTTATTCCTAATTTGTGTACGTTGCAATCTGTTCAATTTAGAACAATAAGGAACCCCATGACCCAATGAGATGAGGATGATGTGTATTACGTGTAAATGAAATGTAGTCTTGTCCAGACCCAGGCCAACCATTCCTGAGAAAGTATGGTTAATTAAACCCCAACCATCAAAGTACACCGGTAACCACTGTCTAGTATTCAAATCCGTATAAAAGTAACTACCTTTACTAGGATTTGAACCAGGAACCTTTGTCTTCGAAAATCAGCTGTTAAACAGCTGATTTTGGCGACGACTTTACCTCTAGACCAACCCGGTGGGTTTCTTTCTTTTTTTCTTTTTAGCTTTTATTTGTTATCGGGAACTGTACATTGTTGACAACTACCCAATTTGATCGCTGCTTTTTGCTGTACTTTTTTTTTGACGCGGATTAGACATGAGTTTGAACACGGACCCCCAGTAGAGTTTGTTCATGGATGGCCGTCAGCTGGTCACCATACAAAGTCGCTTGCCCAATCGGTGTTACTTAACAAATAATAGCAACTTTATACCAGCTGACTGACTGGGCTGGCCCGAAGGCCTCTTATTTTTAGCAATAAAAATTAGCTCCGGAGAGGTTGTTGTTGATTTTTAAATCACCTTGTACAGTAAAAATATGTTAAGTAACTAAAAATGGTCAGTACTGGAGTTAGAAAACGATTAAAAATGACTGGAAGTTAAGACCAGACACATCAAATTTATTATTATGATAGATACTTAAGTTAATTTTAAGGTAAACATTAACATCTGTAAACCGACTGGTTAGGTATTAACATTTTAATAAGTAATTAAAAAATAAATTAGGTTTACGTATGTAAATTTAAACGTAGTTTAAACGAACGTATGTATAACTCTTATTGAAAAGTAGTTAAAATGTTCAAACGAGTTTATTTAAACAACCTGAACATTAACAACTGAAATAAACCACACTCCAAAATGGATAACACACGTTAACCGTTGTTTTTACTCAATTACTTCGCCAGATTAAAGTGTTAACATTAAGTTATTAATTTTTATGCACGTTAGATGGTAACCGATCTGGAAATTATGACCATTCCATATTAAATTTATTCATGCCATTTACCAAACATATAAGTTTATTGTTTATCGATTTAAACAACGTATTTAACGTATTTAACAATTTAATGTATTTAACGATTTTAACGTATTTAAACGTTACTTTCTGCTTGTTAATTTTCAGATACAGTTAATGCTCGATTTAACGGACAATGGTTAGGTCATCAGCCGAAAGGCTGGTTTGAACCTGAGAAGTTTTACTAAGTAAAACGAGGAGTAAGATGATTTACTATTGCCTTCCTCACTGAGTGGAAAAGTATGAGCATGCCAGGCCCTCTGAAAAAACATAAACGAGGTGTGGCTATTAAATAACGAGACTGACGTTATAATACATTTTATTTTAACTTTATACATTATCACTTATCGTCACCTTCAATGTACACTCCTTCTCTATCCCTACAACGCTCCATGCGAATTTTCCATTTTTGGAAACAGTGCTCGAAGTCATCTTCTGTGAGCTCCTTCAGAACACGTCCCGCTCAAAAATGTTTGAATGAAGCTCGCGAAAATGATTGCACTGACACTTTCTACGCGACTGCAAATGACCCAATTTTTTTAGAAACGATAATAACATGTGATGAAACGTGGTTTATTACTTATGATCCGGAAACGAAGCGCCAATCCATGCACTGGAAGAGCCGAACTTCATCGAGAGCCAAAAACGCTCGAATGAGCAAGTCAAAATTTAAAGCAATGATAATTGTTTTTTTTTTATATCCATGGGATTGTGTACCTTCACTGGGTTCCTGAAGTTCAAACAGTTAATCAATATTACTACCTTGAGGTACTTTCTAAACTATGTCAAAGAGTAAGGAAAAACGCCACGAAATGTAGAAAGACAAATCTAGGGTTCTCCACCAAGACAATGCGCCAGCTCATTCTACGTTATCTGTCAAGAGGTTCCTAGCCAAGTACAGCATCTCAGTGTCATAACATCCACCTTTATTTACCAGATCTTGCACCATGTGACTTCTACCATTCCTTAAGGTGAAATCTGCATTAAAAGGGACAAGATTTGAGTCTGTGGAAGCTGTAAAAGAGAAAGCGGCACGTGTCCTGAAGGAGCTGACAGAAGATGACTTCCAGCACTGTTTCCAATAATGGAAAATTCGCATGGAGCGTTGTAGGGATAGAGAAGGAGTGTATATTGAAGGTGACAATAAGTGATTATGTATAAAATAAAAATAAAATTTTTTACAACGTCAGTCTCGATATTTAATAGCCACACTTCGTATTTTCCACTCTGCAAATGACACTATTACTTGATTCACCACAGGATCTAGCTGTATAATGAAATTCATTACTTTTAGAAGAGATAACTCTGATTAGTGTCTTTTAAACCTCTACCTCTTCTCTTCTTGAATGGGTCTTTTCCGTTTTCTGTATGCCACTATTAAATCCAAATTCCCTGAAGGGTTGTACACTCGTTCATTTACCTACTCCCTGCCTTACTGAATACTCATACTGACATACACTCACGCACGCGTACACACGTCCTTACCATTCGCAGAATATAGTACTTTGTTACACGTTCTGTTGGTTTATTTCTTATTTTGATTGTTTTATTTTGCTATTACTACATTAGACCTACTATTACGTAATATTTTTTAATTTAATTTTTTTTCTATTACATAACTATTACGATATATTTTTTAATCATTTACATTGGGAAGAGAAAGCTGTGTGAGTGTTTCACAAAGACTTTTTTAGTTGTCACATCTTCTGGGATATCCAATAACACCCTTTCCTGAAGGAACTCTGCAGCATCTTTTTTCCACCGTCCGAATAATTATTAAGTAATTCTACAAAATTGGAGTTGAGATTACGCAAGAATATTGCTAGTCAGATTGGCGCTCTAGACGCAGGAGTGGGAGAATTGTGTCACCTTTCAGAGAACTCGGATTCGATAGTAGCATACAGAAAACGGAAAAGATCCAAATGATTCAGTCATTTAATTGGCTGACCATGTGGTAAGAAACAGAACTATTTTTTGAAGCCTTGCAACTAACAGATTGAGTGCAAAAAATTTAACAATCCACCTACAGATATCAGATGAATTAATGTCCCATAGCCGAGCGAGTGAGAGGGAGATATGTGGCATAACTACGCATGCGCCTTAAGGTCTTTACAGTTTTAATCCAAATCTGAAAACATACTAGTCGTTATATTGCTTGTTAGTTTACTGCGTGCATAAACGCTTGCTCAGAACAATGAGTAAAATTATACAATGTCAATGGAATGGTGCGTATGGCTTGTGCGAGTGAGAGCGTTATGCATTCTCTCACTCCCACGGCTAGGGGACTTTAGTTCATCTGAGTACTATACCTGTTTGGGCAAATTTGACGGACTAGCCTCCTAAATGCACTCACAGGCAAAAAACAAAACAGGCCACCTATATTTTTTCAAATTTTTCGTCGTATGTTTTTTACTTTCTCTTACCTGTATCAATATATAGGAAATAAAGTACTGTTTTCAAGTCGATTTTTCGAAATCGAGTTTTGACCGAATATACAAGTTATCAGACCCCCCTGAACAGAAAAAAACATGTTTTTTAGCGATTTGTCTGAGTGTGTGTGTGTGTGAGTGCGCGTGCGTGTGGGTGCGCGCGCGCGCGCGCGTGTGTGTGAACAGAATATCTCATGAACGGAACATCGCAAGAAGTTGAAACTTAAAACTTAATTAGATACCACTCAAGGACACGACAGGAACTTTTTCATCAAAATCGGTAAACCGGAAATAGTAGTTTACTCGTGTCATTTTTCAATATTTTACGGTTTTCTCAAAAACGGGTCCTACGATTTTTTTTTTAAATCTTCTCTTACAATAGATAGAGAACAAAACACAATTTACAATTATTGTAAATTGTGTTTACTTATTATTAACTTATTTACTTATTATTATTAACGACTTATTATTAATAAGTCGTTAAACAAAATGTTGAACCAATAAAATAATACATTAAATGAAAATCAACATATGAACATCAAAATAAAACTATTACTAATATTTATGATAATTTTATTTATTATAATGAACGAACACTTCATCCTACATTAATAACCAAATTAGGTTTGTTTTGCCTCTAAGTATGCGTACGATTATAAAAACGATGAAAGAGTAATTTTCTATCGCCCACTAAAAAAATTATACAAAGTTCACTAGATAGACAAAACGGTACCATAACCTAAAAATTGTAACCTTCAAAAAAATAAACACAATATTTTTTCATTTACCCTAATTTCTTATATTTGTATAAGAATTTATATTTAACTCACGCGTTATGCTGTCATTTCTTTATTAATTTCTTTCAGTTTACAGTACGTGTCACGTAAATTGAGATGCATAAATGTTTTATGGTAATTCAAAAGATAAGTTTATTTGTGAACTACTTTATTTGTGAACTCGAGCAAACTTAGATTACAAGCAAGGAATCTTAATAAACTGTCTGCATAACGCATTGATAAATTCGCAAATTAAATTATTAGCACTCGATCAGCTAGTTCCAAGGCTACAAAAAATAGTTCTGTTTCTAATCAAATGGTTAGCCAAAATTATATAACTGAAACATTTAAGAATGGACGAGGTACACATTATACAGCCAAACCCTGTGGTGAATGAAGTGAAGGTGTCATTGGCAGGATGGAAAGTAGATACTTTTCAGAGAGCCTGGCATGCTGATAAGCCTACTTTTCCATTAAGTGAGAAAGGCAGGGTAAACCACCTCACCCTCCTTCTACTTAAAAGCCTCAAGGGGTTCAAACCAGGCTTTCGGCCGATTACCTAAAAAAACGAGAAAACTGTGTATATACGTAAAAACCTTGGTATGAAACACACGACTTTCTCTTGGCAACGTATACAATAAAAAATTTACTACACAATTAAGCAAAAGTAAACAATTTTGTTGATTAGGTCAACAGCTGAAAGACTGGTCTAAAGGTTTTACTAAGTAAAACGAGGAGTTAGGTGGTTTACAATTACTTTCCTCACTGAGTACAAAAGTAGACTATGCTTACCAGCACGCCAGGCCCTCTGAAAAGCCTCTACTCTGCACTCTGCAAATGACACTTTCACTTCATTTACCACAGGGTCTGGCTGTATAATGAAATTCATTACTTTCAGAGGAGATAACTCTGATTAGTGTCTTTTACACCCCTATACTTTTAAGTACTCTGCCCGTAACAGACAGGTGGAGTGTCAAATTATTTACACTCAATCTGTTCGTTGCAGGGCTAAAATAAATAGTTCTTTTTCTTATCACATGGCTGACCATATGATAAGAACCAGAACTATTTATTTTAGCCCTGGAACAAATAGATTGAGTGTAAATAATTTGACACTCCACCTGTCTGTTATGGGCAAATTTTTTGTAAAAAGATAAACAACTTAAAAGACTTCTATGAAGTAGAAGAAGTCGAAATATTTCATCAGACGCTTCTACAATATTATTACAACATAATGTTTTAATTATAATATTCGAAATTAAGAAAAAAAGTCAGGTTTACGTGGCACATCTTAGAACTTTCATTCATTTTTTTTTATATTCATTCCATCTTTATCGATAATATTCTCCATCCTTTACTATTTTGATCATGTCCGTAGTAAAAGAACTTCTGTTTAACGGTTAACGGCTTCATGACATGATAAGAAGGCACGCACTTTTCTTCCGTTAATCCATAAGGATGGATGATTATTTGTTAGTGTGGTACAAACTGATACAATAATAAAATCCTGTAGTGTTAGTTAAACTTGATGGGTTAGTTCTTGTTAAAACATGTTACAGTGTTCAAGTAATAACACTGTCTATCAAATTTTTAAGTTAGTTTAGATTTACGCAGTTTATTTTCATGTCTGATTTACTGAAATAAACGAATATGATAAAAGAGTATTTTTTTCCAAAACTCTTACAAAAAGATTACAAATAGGCTGTCGTTTTTACTTTTTCTTGCCTACATCAATATATAGGAACGAAAGTATTGTTTCCATGTCGATTTTTCGAAATCGCGTTTTCACCAGATCTACACGTTTTCAGACCCCCTGAACCCAAAAACATGTTTTTAGCGATGGTCTGTGTGTGAACAGAATATCTCAAGAACGGAACATCGTACGAACTTCAAACTTAAGTTACATACCACTAGAGGACTAGACACGAACATTTTCACCAAAATCGGTCAACCAGTCCCACTAACTTTTTGTGTAGCTTACCGGAATAACCAGATTACACAAACGCGCGCGCACGAACACACCCACTCACACAACCACATGCACACAGACCAATCGCAAAAACATATTTATTGGGTTCAGAGGATCTGAAAACGTGTAGATCCGGTGAAAACTCGATTTCGAAAAATCGACATGAATCAATACTTTCCTTCATCTATATAATCATATATAGCCATGAGAAAATAAAAACAGAATAGTTAACAACATATATTATTTAGTTCAAACATTTAAGCTTATTTGTCACGAATAAATAAGCTAACAATGGGAAAAAACAAATAGATAGAAATGCAACAAAAACCAAGGGTGTAAATGATATCTCACCAGAAGACAAAACAACAGAACTCGTATTTCCTATAAAACGAAATTGAAAAACGAGCATTTTATATTGGTACCGATATTCAATTAGTAACCAAACGGAAGTATTCAAACACAGCCCAGTACAATAAAATAGAATACATTATTCATTCCAATTTGACTAACATTGTTTCGTGTTATTCATAAAGTTTAAACCGTTTTAAATTTTAAAACCTGTAACACCTACAATGAAACATAAACAAACTACAAATAATAAACGCACAAATCTGATCTCATATTTGGACCGCTTACTCAAAGTACATTGTATTTGAAAATTTTCTCAAAAACGCCTCATACAATTTGAATTATCAAAAATCTAGTGTGAAACACTCACACAACTTTCTCTTGCCAATGCAAATAATTAAAAATAAATCTAACATTAGAGATAAAACAATAGAAATAAATAAAAAACTAACCTCAATAAACATAACCTAATTTTAATCATGAGTGAAGGATGCAAAAAAAACCTCAGTTTGAGGCTAAAAAAAATACGGAAAATCACCCTTTCACGCTAAACTAGGCTCTGTAGAGAAAAATATTTTAAATAAAAGTTGTTGGTCTTTTAATTTTCTATAAATTTAATTATATACACTTTTGTCGTAAAATGCATACTAAGACTGAAATCTTAAAAAAATCGATTTTTCACACGTTTTCATGAGAAAAAAACCAGAAAATCGCTAATTACCGCTAAACTAAGTGTTATACAAAAATTTGTTTGAATTAAAGTTGTAGGATTTTAAATTCTTTACAACTTTTATTATATAAATTTTTGCGCTAAAATGCATATTAAAGCCGCAATCTTAAAAAAAACAATTTCTTTAGTCTCATTAAGAATTTCAGTACACAATACGTCTACCCTATCTTGTAGAGCATGAAAAATTTAGTAAACTAGGCGATTTTTAAAAAAATCGTAGGACCCGTTTTTGAGAAAATCGCAAAAAAGTGAATAATTACACGAATAAATTACTTCTTCCGGTTGACCAATTTTGATGAAAATGTTCGTGGCAGGTCCGGTAGTGGTGTCTTACTTAAGTTTCAAGTTCGTACGATGTCCCGTTTTTGAGATATTCTGTTAACACACGCACACACACACACACACACACACACACACATATACACACACAGACCAATCGTTAAAAACATGTTTTATGGTTTCAAGGGGTCTGAAAACGTATATATCGCGTGAAAACTCGATTTCGAAAAATCGACATAGAACAATACTTTCCTTTCTATATATTCACATAGGCAAGGGAAAGTAAAAATTTGTTGTTTAGGTCATCAGTCGAAAGGCTGGTTTGAACCTGTAGAGGTTTTACTAAGTAAAACGAGGAGTGAGGTGGTTTACCATTGCCATCCTCACTGAATGGAAAAACGCGCTCATCAGAATGCCGGGCCCTCTGAAAAACATGTATTTTCCACTGCAAATGACAACTTCACTTCATACACCACATGGTCTGGCTGTATAATGGAATTTATTACTTTCAGAAGAGACAACTCTGATTAGTGTCTTTCATACCTCTACCTCTTCTATTCTTAAATTATTCAGTCATATAATTGGCTGACCATGTGATAAGAAACATAACTATTTATTTTAGCCCTGCAACGAACAGATTGAGTGTAAATAATTTGACACTCCACCTGTCTGTTTATCAAAAATATATCAGTAAGTGAATCTAAGTTCCTTAAAGTTTTTTTTTTGCGCCCTGGAGACTCCAGGAGGAGTATAGGACATGTCGTCAGATATAACACCTGAAATACATATAAAAATCACACAATGTATCACTACTATCAAGAAAGAAATTCTTGTACGCTATAAAAAGTTTCACCGATCAAGTAATTTTTTAGATTTTTTTTAAAGGAATTCAAATCCTCACAACACTTTAAAAATTGGGGTAATTTATTTATGAATTATCTCCCTGCATAAGTAGGTTTTTGTTCAAACAATTTTGTGGAGTGATTAGCCACATAATAATCATTCCTGTTTCTCGTGTTATGATTGTGAACATTGAAATTCTACGTAAAATTATTTTGCCTAACATACATAATCACCTTAAAAATGTAGAGGGAGGGAGTAAGCAATTTAAGCTCCTTAAATAATGGCCTGCATGAGGTTAGCTGGTTAGCTCCCACCATACACCTAATAGCTTTCTTTTGAATTTTAAAAACCCTATTCATATTACCCATGCTAGAATTACCCCATACTAAAATACCATAACGGATATGAAACAGAATGAGGCCATGATACGCTGCCATTAGTAATTTTTTATCATTTAATCTGGCAATTTGTTTTAGTGCAAATACCCCAGATGATATTTTACTACAAACTTGATTGGTATAGAAGTCCCAAGACAAAGATCTATCTCGAGATACGCCCAGGAACTTTACTGTTTCTACATGCTCTAAACTATTATTATGAATAAATACATCCACTCCTCTACTTTCTTTAACGTTATATTTATTTTTAAACTGCAAGTACTGACACTTTTTCCCATTAACTGTTAATAACATTTGATTCAAGAACTGTACTACGGACTTTATGTTAACATGTGTACTTACTTCAAGAGCATCCACCAGTAAACTGTTACTGATTACTGAAGTATCATCAGCAAACAACAAAGCTCTACCATTAGGTATGACTTCTGGTAGCCTATTAATATACAACAGAAACAGAATTGGACCTAAAACTGACCCTTGTGGAACGCCTGCTTTGACTTCAAGCTTTCCGGATACAACCTTTGTAAGTTTCCCTCTATACAAGTTCTCACATTACTTTCAGTTACAATTCATTTAACATAAATCTGGTGAGAAACACTCACACGACTTTCTCTTGCCAGTGCAAATAATAAACAATTTAACCTAACATTAGTAATAAAACATAGAAATAAACAAAAAACTAATCTCAATAACCATAACCTTATTTTAATCATGAGCGAATGCTCCAATATGAAAATCAACCTCGGTTTTGCTTAAAAATACAGAAAACCACTCTAACCACGCTAAATTAGGCTTGGTAGAGAAAAATGCTTAGAAAAAGTTGTAGATATTTTATGAAATTAAAACCAAAAATTTGTAGCTAAATTAGAAATGTTCTGTTTTTTTCATGAAAATCTGTATAAAAAATCGATTTTTAAGATTTCAGCCTTAGCATCCATTTCACGACAAAAGTGTATAAATAATAAAATTTATAAGAAATTAAAAGATCTACAACTTTAATTTAGCGTATTTTCCTCTACCAAGCCTAGTTTAGCGTAAAAGGGTGATCTTCCGTATTTTTAAGCCAAACTGATTAGTTTTCATTTTGCATCATTCACTCATGATTAAACTAAGGTTATATTTTTTGAGGTTAGTTTTTTTTGTTTATTTCTAATGTTTTATTACTGATGTTAAGTTATATTGTTAATTATTTGCATTGGCAAGAGAACGTTGTGTGAATGTTTCACACCAGATTTTTGGAAATAAAGTAATGTATATAATATTTAGGTCAGAATTGCCTTGCGGAACATTTGTTTATGTAAGCCTACATATAGCAGAAATACAATTGTTTTGAAACAAAAGTAAATTTTCAATGTACTATGTATGTCGGATATTTGACACCGTGAAACAAAAGTAATGAAATCATAGATCGAAACAAAAATCATCATGAAAGGTCCGCTAATCAAGTAACCCTAAAAATTTTTGAAACAATTTGGTTGATCTTCCGGTGTAGATATTGTGCACAGGTATTATAATAATACAAATAATATGAACAGGAACAAATAGTGTTAGATCTGTTATTGACATGGTGGTGTAATTGCAGGGAAGGAAACAGAGCGAAAATGGCATTTAATATCCCGCTAGGCAGCCTACCTAAACACCGTGGTCATTATAAAATATAATCTCCCCCTTTTTTTATACCCATTGTTAATGTTTTTGACAAAAATAACAATGGATGTTAATTTCCTATAAAAACACGAATGTTCTAGTCCGCACTTTACTTTAACAAAAAGTAATTTAATGAACCCGTAGTTTAACAATCAACCTAAAATATTTCATTCAAATAATAAAAATCTGGTGTGAAAACACTCACACAACTTTCTCTTGTCAATGGAAATAATTAACAATATAACCTAACATTGATAATTTTTTTTTTGACTTTAAGAAAAATAAACTACAACTGGGTAACAATTTAACACAACCAGCAGTTATAATGTCAATAGTTTTATATATTTGTCTTAATGTCACTTGTGTGAGGTAGTCGCCCAGCGGCAACCCCTCAAGACGATTCACAAAAGGTCTCTTCTCCATTGCCTTTTCAGTCTTCTAGGTGGGTTGTGTGGTAGGTGAGGAGCGGACAATGACTGAATTTGCGGATTTGCGTGATAGTGTGGTAATACAACATAAGAAATAAAAAAAACTAACCTCAAAAAACATAACCTTATTTTAATCATGAGTGAATGATGCAAAATGAAAATCAACCTCAGTTTGGCTTAAAAATACGGAAAATTACTCTTTCACACTAAACTAGACCCGTAGAGAAAAATGCTCTATGTAAAAGTTGTAGATCTTTTAATTTCCTATAAATTTGATTAACTTATACATTTTTATCGTAAAATGCATACTAAGGCTGAATTCTTTAAAAAATAGTTTTTTACAGATTTTCATGAAAAAAAAACAATCACTAATTACCGCTAAACTAAGCATTATACAAAAAATGTTTGCAATAAAAGTTGTAGGATTTTAAATTCTCTACAACTTTTATTATATAGTACATTTTTGTGCTAAAATGCATACTAAAGCCGCAATCTTAATAAAAAACAATTTTTTTACAATAAAATAGCTTCCCTAAGAATTTCAGCAGACATGACGCCTACCCTATCTTGTAGAGCATAAAAAAATTTAGCAACTGAGGCGATTTAATAAAATTGTAGGAGCCGTTTTTGAGAAAATCGCAAAAAAATGAAAAATGACACGAATAAACTGATAGTACTTCCGGTTGACCGATTTCGATGAAAATTTTCGTGTCCTCTAGTGGTACCTAACTAAAGTTTCAAGTTTCATGTTCGTACGATGTTCCGTTCTTGAGATATTTTGTTCACACACACAGACCAATCGCTAAAAACGTGGTTTTTGGGTTCAGAAGGTCTGAAAACTTCGAATCCGAAAGCTCTAAATCCGGTCAAAATTCGAATTCGAAAAATCGACACGAAAAGAATACTTTCCTTCCGATATATTCATATAGGCAAGAGAAATTAAAACATAACCAAATTTAATCATAAGTGAATGATGTGAAATGAAAATAAAGTTAAACTTAAATACATAGAAAATCACGAATTGACCTTAAACTAGGCTCTATAGAAGAAAATGCTTGAAATAAAAGATCTAGTTTTTTTATTTCCTATAACTTTGATTATAACACATTTGTTATAAAAGTGCACACTTAGGCCGCAATATTACAAATCCCATAACACTAAAAATCTCATATTAAAAATCACTAACTGGCGCTAAACTTACCGTTGTACAAAAAATATCTGAAATAAAAGTTGTAGGTTTGTAAAAGGCGTATAACTTTTAATGTATACACTTTTGCTCTAAAATACATATTAAAGCCGCAATCTTATAAAAAAACAATGTTTTCCTACGAGAACACCGACCCTCTGAAGAATTTCACCAGAAATAGACCTTACTCTCTCTTTTAGAGCCCGAAACATTTACTAAATGTGGGAGAATTTTTATAAATTAGTACGAGCCATTTTTGAGAAAATCGCGCGCATAAACTACTTCCCATTGCTTTTCATGAAAATGTTAATTTCGGATCCCTTGCTAGTACCTAAAGCAAGTTCAAAGATTTATAACTTCGTAAGATATTCCGTTACTGAGATATTTTTTTCACACACAACCACTAAAAACATGTATTTTCGGAGAAAACTCAATTTCGAAAAATCGACATGACAACAATACTTTCGATCTCTATATATTCCTATTATGGCAAATGAAATTAAAAATTAATTAATAATATTGAATTCCTTATTATACAAAATTATGAGAACGTTGGAAGTTTTCTCAATTTTGAACTGTTTCTCGATTCCGAATTGACTACGACTTCTAATTCTTTTTGTAATTACGGTTGAAATTCGTTTTAATAAACAGTTTTACGTTTATTTATGCAAATTTTAAAATGTTGAATAAATAAACGACGGTAGCGGAAGTAGTAGAGTCTAGTACTGAATATTGAATTGAGAAACCGAGTAAGGAATAATGATATTCGCCAGTAAACTAAATTAGTAGATGTAAAACAGCACGTGGCATCTCTGAAATGGCATGAGCTGGACACACAATAAGGCAGACAGATGATCGATGGAACGAAGAGATTCAGAGGGGTAGATGTCGTCCTCAAACAAGGTGGAGAGAGGACTTAAAACTGATGGCAGGATTTATCGGGGTAGGAAAGGACCAGAATAGGGAATTATGGGGGAGAAACAAGGGAGGTCAACATCCAATGGAGGATAATGACAGGCTTAAGAAGAAGAAGAAGATGAAGAGCAATCAGCCAGTGAGTCTATCGCATTCATGTTTACAAATAAACAAAAAAATTGGTGTGAAATACTCACAAAACTTTCTCTTGCCAATGCAAATAATTAACAATATAACTTAACATTATTTGTAAAACATTAAAAATAAACAGAAAAAAACTAACCCCAATGAACATAACCTAATTTTAATCATGAGTGAAAGACGCAAAATGAAAATCTAATTCAGTTTGGCTTATAAATACGAAAAATCACTTTCCCGCTAAACTAGGCTCCGTAGAGAAAAATGCTCTAAAAAAATTGTACATCTTTTGATTTCCTATAAATTTTATTATATACACTTTTGTCGTAAAATGCATACTAAGGCCGAAATTTAAAAAAAACAATTTTTTTCGAGAAACAACCTCCCCAAGAATTTCACCAGACATGGCGCCTACCCCCTTTCTTGTAGAGCGTAAAATATTAGTAAATGAGGTGATTTTTAAAAAAAATCGTAGTATCAGTTTTTGAGAAAATCGCAAAAAAGTGAAAAATGAAGCGAATAAACTACTATTTCCGGTTGACCGATTTTGATGAAAATGTTCGTGTCGGATCCAATAGTGGTGTGTTAATTTAAGTTTAAAGTTTGTACGACGTTCCGTTCTTGAGATATTCTGTTCGCACGCACGCACACACACACACACACACACACACACACACACACGAAGACCAATCGCTAAAAACATGTTTTTAGCGTTCAGGGGGTCTGAAAACGTGTTGATCCGGTGAAAACTCGATTTCGAAATATCGACATGAAAACAATACTTTCCTTCCTATATATTCATATAGGCAGGAGAAAGTAATTAAATTTTAAAACCCCCGACAAAAATCAAAATTTGTTTTTTACTCACACTTATCACTAAATTTTTCCAGTACTTCAGCAGTATTTTTATAATGCTTCCATCACAACTAAACCATATAAACTCGTTGTTCAGTTGTAAACAGTTTAAAAGTACCGTTACGAAGGCAAAAAAAATCTGGTGTGAAACACTCACACGACTTTCTCTTGTCAATGCAAATAATGAACAATATAACCTTAGTAATAAAACATTACTAGAAATTAAAAAAAACTAACCTCAAATAAACCTAACCTTATGTTAATCATGATTGAAAAACGCAAACTGAAAATCAACCTCAGACTGGCTTAAAAATACGGAAAATTACTCTTTCATGCTAAACTAGGCTCTGTAGAGTAAAATGCTTTAAATAAAAATTGTAGATCTACAAATTTCCTTGTTGTTTAGGTCAGCAGCCGAAAGGCTGGTTTGAACCTCTAGAGGTTTTACTAAGTAAATCGAGGAGTGAGGTGGTTTACCATTGCCTTCCTCACTGAGTGGAAAAGTATGCTTATCAGCATGCCGGGCCCTCCGAAAAGCACATATTTTCCACTCTGTAAATGACACCTTCACTTCATTCACCACAGGGTCTGGCTGTACAATGAAATTCATTACTTTCAGGGGAGATAACTCTGATTAGTGTCTTTTACACCTCTACCTCTTCTGTTCTTAAATGATCCAGTCATTTAATTGGCTGACCATGTGATAAGAAACAGAACTATTTATTTTAGCCCTGCAACGAATAGATTGAGTGAAAATAATTTGACACTCCACCTGTCTGTTATGGGCAGACAAATTTCCTATAAATTTTATTATACACACTTTTGTCGTAAAATGCAAACTAAGGCTAAAATCTTAAAAAAATCGATTTTTTAGAAGTTTTTGTGAGAAAACAAAAAAAAAATGTTTGAAATAAAAGTTGTAGGATTTTAAATTTTCTTTAAGTGTATACATTTTTGCGCTAAAATTCATATTAAAGCAGCAATCTTAAAAAAACAATTTGTTTACGAGAAAACAGCCTCACCAAGAATTTCAGCAGAAATGGCGCCTACATTATCTTGTAGACAATAAAAAATTTAATAAATCAGGCGATTTTTAAAAAAATCGTGCAGCCGTTTTTGAGAAAATCGCAAAAAAGTGATAAATGACACGAATAAACTACTTCCGGTTGACCGATTTTGATGAAAATGTTCGTGTCACACCTCTAGTAGTAGACAAAGTAACTTAAGTTTCAAGTTTCAGTTTCGTACCGATGTTCCGTTCTTGAGATATTCTATTCACACAAACAAACAAACACACACACACACACACATAGATCAATCGCTAAATACATATTTTTTGGGTTCAGGGGGTCTGAAAACGTGTAGATATCTGGTGAAACTCGATTTCAAAAAATCGACATGAAAACAATACTACAAAACCTAGTAAAAATTTACAACTTACATTTCAAACATTTTATTACGTATTTTGTTTTATATTTACACCAGGTTCACACCATATTTTTACATTTGAAGTAGGATATTTAACACCAGAAACGAATTTATTAGATAAAAAAAAGAACTTGGTCAAGGGTATTTTATTGAACATAATATATGGAGCAAAGAAAACCTGTATTGAATATGTTCAAATAAGTACGAATTGTGAGTAGTAATGAATGTGTAAAAGAATACAATACACTGAAAAGAATATTTATTTAAATACTGTATAAGAATAACACCGAGATGTAAATAGTCAAGCTGTTTTCTAAATAAGTCTATACAAGAAATAATAAATTTTAATGAAGACACTGTTCAGTATAATATTGTTAACACTTATACCAAGGTTCGTTCGGGATCTGTGTATAATAAATCATTAATTAATTAACTTGGGCTTCTGAAAAATACAATTACATTACAGTAAAACCTCGTTTATCCGACCGTCACCGTCGTTAAACCGGATTAAATTGTTTGACTTTTTTACTTTCTCTTGCACTATATGAATAAATAGCAAAGAAGTATTGTTTTCGTGCTAATTTTTTGAAATCGATTTTTCACCGGATATACACGTTTTTTAGACACCTTAAACCCAAAAAAACGTGTGTGCGCGCATGCGTGAACAAAATATCTGATGAAAGGAATATGGTAAGAAGTTGAAACTAGCAACTTAAGTTAAGTAGGGCTACCACAAGAGGAACTGATATTTTCATAAAAATCGGTCAACAGTTCATTCGTGCGATTTTTCACTGTTTTGCCATTTTCTCAAAAAAAGGCTCTTACAATGTTTTTAAAAATAGTTTCAATTGCTACATCTTTTATGCTCTACAAAATATAATAAATTTCACGTCTGCTGAAATTCTTGGAAGTCCTGTGTAATAGTAGAAAAAAATTGTTTTTTTTTTAAATTGCAGCCTTAATACGGAATTTAAGGGAAAAATGTATATAATAAAAGTTGTAGAACATTTAAAAACCTACAACTTTTATTTGTAACATTTTTTTACAACGCTTAGTTTAACAACAATTAGTAATTTTCTGTTTTTGTTTTCATGAAAAACTGTGAAAAAATTGTTTCTTTAAGAAAGCGGCTATATGCATTTTAAGGCAAAAATGTATATAATAAAAGTTGTAGGCCTATAACATATTTTAAAAACCCACAACTTTTATTTGAACCATTATTTTGTACAACGGTTAATTTAGTGACTTACTGTATTTGTTTCATCAAAATTAAAAGAATTTGATTTTTTAAGATTTCGGCGTAAGTATGCATTTTGCGACAAAAGTGTATATAATAACAGTTGTAGTAAATAAAAAAATCAACAACTTTTATTTCAAGCATTTTCTTTTACAGACCCTAATTTAGCGTCAATTAGTGATTTTCCGTATTTTTAAGCCAAACAGAGGTTGATTTTAATTTTGCATTATTCATAATTAAACAATCTTAGATAATATTGGGCATTATTTGCATTGGCAAGAGAAAATCGTGAGAGCGTTTTACATAAATAATTTTTTTCTAATACATCCTGTTTTACAGTTAACTATAGTGTAAAGAAGGAATGCATTGTATAATTATAAAAATGTAAATAGAGTTATCAAAACAATAAATAGAGGTACTGTACAACATCAATAATAATTATAAAGTTATTATTGTTTTTCACTTCCTAATTACATAATTTTTTTTTGTCTTCAATAACAAGTTAGGCTTTAAACCAACGTGACGTATCATCAGCCATAATATGTACAAAGAGATTACTGTACTTGTTTCTTTAAAATGAATACGTCATTTTATTAACTGGCATATCAGTCTTTGTAAAACCTATGTAACTTTCTATAAATAAAAATTAATACTGATAACAGAAATAAATTCATAACTGTGATTTATCGTAAATAAAAATTGTTCAAGATAGTTTTAATTTTTATAAACGTGCTAAAAATTTTAAATAAATATTTGGACACCATAAAAGAACGACTAATGTATAATTTAATAATCATTTGTCGTTTACTGAACGCCTATTCCCACGAAGCTACAAAACTAGCTGCTAGAAAAAAAGCTATACAACTAGCAGCTAGTAAAGTTGCAATACTACTATCGGTTTTATAGTTTATATATCCAAGTTTGAACTCTTGCATCTCCAAAACGATTAGTCGGATTTCAACATACTTTACATCAACATTCAGCTCATTTTATTCTGCGTTGACCTATAATAGTCCTATAATACATTCTCTTGCCTATATGGATATATAGGAAGAAAGTATTGTTTTCATGTCGATTTTTCGAAATCGAGTTTTCACCGGATGTACACGTTTTCAGACCCCCTGAACCCAAAAAAATGTTTTTAGCGATTGGTCTGTGTGTGTGTGTGTGTGTGTGTGTGCGCAAAATATCTCAAGAACGGAACATCGTACGAACTTGAAACTTAAGTTAGATACTACTACAGGACCAGGAAACGAACATTTTCATCAAAATCGGTCAACCAGATGTAGTAGTTTATTCGTGTAATTTTTCACCTTTTTGCGATTTTCTTAATAACGGCTCCTACGACTTTTTTTTAAATCGCCTGGTTTACTAAATTTTTTATGCTCTACAAGATAGAGTAGGCGCCAAGTCTGCTAAAATTTCTGGGAGGCTGTTTTCTCATAAATAAAATGTTTTTTTAAGATTCCAGCTTTAATATGCATTTTAGCGCAAAAGTGTATATAATAAAAGTTGTAGAGAATTTAACAACCTACAACTTTTATTTCAAACATTGTTTTGTATAACGCTTAGTTTAGTAGTAATAAGTGATTTTTTTTTTCATGAAAATCTGTAAAGAATGGATTTTTTAAGATTTCGGCCGTAGTATCCATTTTACGACAAAAATCCATAAAATCAAACTTATGGAAATCAAAAGATCTATAACTTTCATTTTA
The DNA here is from genome assembly GCA_035578175.1 of Catonia carolina. NCBI lineage: Eukaryota > Metazoa > Arthropoda > Insecta > Hemiptera > Achilidae > Catonia > Catonia carolina. The sequence goes on along the minus strand of JAQMRL010000009.1, from coordinate 17,056,363 downwards.
AGCATTTTTCTCGACACAGCCTATAATTATAGTTTAGAGTGATTTTCCGTACAATTAAGCTAAACTGAGGTTCGTTTTCATTTTGCATCATTCACTCATGATTAAAATTAGGTTGTTTTTGAGGTTATTTTTTTGTTTATAATGTTTTATTGTCTCTTATTTGTCTCTGCCCAACCTTGTACCTGGGTCAATGTTGCGTTTCAAATTTTAAAAATGTAGTCAAAATAAATATTAAATGTGTTGTTTAGGTCAACAGCTGAAAAGCTGGTTTGAACCTGTAGAGGTTTTACTAAGTAAACGAGGAGTGAGGTGGTTTACAATTGCCTTCCTCACTGCATGGAAAAGTACCCTTATCAGCATGTCGGGCCCTCTGAAAAGCACACATTTTCCACTCTGCAAACGACACCTTTACTTCATTCACCATAGGATCTGGCTGTTTAATGAAATCCATTAATTTCAGAGGAGATCACTCTGATTAGTGTCTTTTACACCTCTACCTCTTCTGTTCTTAAATGATTCAGTAATTTAATCGGCTGACCATAATCATTTGACAAAGCAGTTGCTTTGTCAAATCATACAGACAGTTGTCTGTTATGGGCAAAAAATAACCTCTTTATATAAATATTACATTTACAACAGTGATAACAATGAGAGTTACAGGAAATTAAATGTTCTAGGTACAATATTTTTGAAGTGTGTTGAAATAATGACTTTTTGCTGATTACAAATTCCTAAAAATTTGCAACACAAATAAAATTTATCGATGAAGTAATTACTCAAGAATTTTTTTAAATTATCTATATTTTCCTGTATATTCCACTTGACAATGCATTTAAAAAATAAAACATCATAAAACATTTTCAAATCACTTAATTTCAGGCGTCTGATAAAACTGTTGCAATATTATTTAGTCTACGTACAATGATAGTACAATAGCGTTTCATTTTCGTACCTTTTTAATGCAAATATTAGTAACGCTTAATCTTATCTGCGAATGTTATCTCAAGGTCATTATCAAACGAGACTTTTCTTTCGCAACTTAACATACCTGTTTTATTCTAAAATGGTATCTCGAATAGATTAATGGAACAATTGAATTTGCGTTTAAACAAGTAAATGAATATTGTTGATTAAATTTTTCCAATACGTGTTCATTTCATTCCATTTATTAAATTGTCGTGCAATAAAAATAATAATAATAATAATATATGTTATACCCAAACTACACAATTCACACGAACAGTATTCAAAATTAACAACATTTTAGCACTTAATTTAGTAGACAAAGTAGCGGTTCAAAACACAATAATTTTTAAAAAATTTAACAAAATTTCAGTTTTGATATAAATTGTAAAATCACATTCGTTATTTTTCATTGTGACATTCTATTTTTACTTTCTCTTGCCTATATGAATATATAGGAAGGAAAGTACGTATTGTTTTCATGTCGATTTTTCGAAATCGAGTTTTCACCGGATCTATACGTTTTCAGACCCCTGAACCCAAAAAACATGTTTTTAGCGATTGGTCTGTGTGTCTGTGTGTGTATACAAAATATCTCAAGAACGGAACATCGTACGAACTTGAAACTTGAAACTTAAGTTACATACCACTACCGGACCCGACACGAACATTTTCATCAAAATCGGTCAACCGGAAGTTGTAGTTTATTCGTGTAATTTTTCACTTTTTTGTGATTTTCTCAAAAACTGGTCCTACGATTTTTTTTAAATCGCCTGGTTTATTCAATTTTTTATTCTCTACAAGATAGGGTAGGCGCCATGTTTGCTGAAATTCTTGGTGAGGGTGTTTTTACGTAAAAACAGTGTTTTTTTTAAGATTACGTCTTTAATATTAATTTTAGAGCAAAAATATATATAATAAAAGTTGTAGACAATTTGAAAACCTACAACTTTTAATTCAAGAATTTTTTTGTATAACGCTTAGTTTAGCGGTAATTAGCGATTTTCTGTTTTTTCTCACGAAAACATGTGAAAAATCGATTTTTTTAAGATTTCGGCCTTAGTATGCACTTTACGACAAAGTGTATAAAATAAAATTTATAGAAAATTAAGAGATCTACAACTTTTATTTAAAAATTTTTCTCTACAGAGCCTTGTTTAGCGTGAAAGTGTGATTTTCCGTTTTTTTTAAAGCCAAATTGAGTTCGATTTTCATTTTGCGTCATTCACTCATGATTAAAATAAGGTTATGTTTTTGAGGTTAGTTTTTGTTTATTTCTAATATTTTATTAATAATGTTAGGTTTATTGTTAATTATTTGCATTGGCAAGAGAAAGTTGTGTGAGTGTTTCACACCAGATTTTTTAGTTTTTATTTCTCTGATGTCTAAATTTTAATTGAACCTAACTAATTTTTCATTATGTATTTATGTAACGTATCATGTATTTATATGTAACGTGGTCGCTAATAACCTCGTAGTCGATGCGACCTTAAATAAATAAGTAAATAAATGTTTTAACCGTTCTTTGAACGTGTTTTGTGTCAAAACGTCTTTGAAAAAAGTCAAAATTTTAGTAGAATGTGTTAAATTTTTGTAAGATATTAAAAAAAAATTTTTAAAATCTGGTGTGATATACTAACACGACTTTTTCTCGCCAATGTAAATAATGAAACATAATAATCAATGTAAAATGAAAAACATAACATAATTTTAATGATGAGTGAATTACGCAAAATACTACTACCGGACTCAACGCGAACATTTTCATTAAAATCGGTCAACCGGATGTAGTAGTTTATTCGTGTCATTTTTCACTTTTTTGCAATTTTCTCATAAACGGCCCCAACGACTTTTTTAAAAATCGCCTCATTTTTGTTCTATAAGATAGGGTAGGCGCCATGTCTGCTGAAATTCTGAGGGAGGCTGTTCTCTCGTAGAAAAAAATATTTTTCTTAAGATCACGGCCTTAATATTCATTTTAGCACAAAGTGTATATAATGAAAGTTGTAGAAAATTAAAGAACCTACAACTTTTATTTCTAACATTTTTTTTGTATTACGTTTTATTTAGCGGTAATTTTGGATTTTCATTTTGCATCATTCACTCTTGATCAAAATGAAGTTATGTTTTTTTGAGATTAATTTTCGTTTATTTCTAATATTTTATTACTAATATTAGGTTATATTATTTGAATTGGCAAGAGAAAGTCGTGTGAGTGTCTCACACCAGATTTTTAAGTTTTAGAGAGGTTGATTTTCATTTCGCGTCATTCACTCATGATTGGCAAGAGAAAGTGGTGTGAGTGTTTAACACAATATTTTTTTTTTGTAGTAGGAATAGACATTGGCGAAGAGCTACAGCGGTTGACAGGGTAATTTTAGTAAGAGAGGAACTCACTATCTTTGTTGTTGTTTAGGTCATCAGCCGAAAGGCTGGTTTGAACCTGTAGAGGTTTTACTAAGTAAAAACGAGGAGTGAGGTGGTTTACAATTGCATTCCTCACTAAGTGGAAAAGTACGCTTATCAGCATGCCGGGCCCTCTGAAAAGCACATATCTTCCACTCTGTAAATGACACCTTCACTTCATTCACCAAAGGGTCTGACTGTATAATGAAATTCATTACTTTCAGAGGAGATATCTCTGATTAGTATCTTTTACATATTTACCTCTTCTGTTCTTAAATGATTCAGTCATTTAATTGGCTGACCATGTGGTAAGAAACAGAACTATTTATTTTAGCCCTGCAACGAACAGATTGAATGTAAATAATTTGACACTCCAACTGTCTGCTATGGGCGTATCACTATCTTTATGTTTATAAAATAACTAAAGTACTGTATACATAACACATTTGAGTTCTTAACTGCCCATAATAGACAGGTGGAGTGTCAAATTATTTACACTCGATCTGTTAGTTGCAGGGCTAAAATAAATAGTTCTGTTTCTTATCACATGGTCAGCCAATTAAATGACTGAATCATTTAAGAACAGAAGAGGTAGAGGTGTAAAAGACACTAATCAGAGTTATCTTATCTGAAAGTAATGAATTTCATTATACAGCCAGACCCTGTGGTGAATGAAGTGAAGGTGTCATTTGCGGAGTGGAAAATATGTGCTTTTCAGAAGGCTCGGCATGCTGATAAGCGTACTTTTCCACTCAGTGAGGAAGGCAATGGTAAACCACCTCACTCCTCGATTTACTTAGTAAAACCTCAAGAGGTTCAAACCAGCCTTTTGGCTGATGACCTAAACAACAACAACATAACACATAATTTAATTATGAATAAACATGTAGTAATGTAAACTTTAATGCAGTGTGATAATAAAAATGCACACTAAGTAGAAAGAAAAAGAATTTTAAAAGAAGCCGTTTAATCTTCTGTAAGGCGGTAAAAACCTTTTAAAAGGTTTCTTTGGATTATTAGAAATATAATATAAAAAACGATACTGAGTAACGCCAACGCCGGCTATCCGAAGCTCAGTTTTCGGAATCGATTTGGGAAAAAATTAATTTTTCTGAATTTATTTTAATTTTTCAGTAAATATACATACAGGAAGTTTATAAAATGTACAGTAAACGCTAGTAAGTTATTCTACAGCTAAAAATCTGGTGTCAAACACTCACATGACTTTATCTTGCCAAAGTACGTAGAAAGTTTTAAAAAAAAACATTAAAATTGGTTGTTGCCCATAACAGGTAAGTGGAGTGTTTAAATTATTTGCACTCGATCAGCTAGTTCTAGGGCTACAATAAATAATTCTGTTTCTCATCACGTGGTCAGGCTTAATAATTAAATGACTGAAGGCATTTAAGAATAGGAGAAGTAAAGGTGTAAAATATACAAATTAGAGTTATCTCCTCTGAAAGTAATGAATTTCATTATACAGCCAGACCCTGTGGTGAATAAAGCGAAGGTGTCGTGTGCAGGCTGGGAAAGTAGATGCTTTTCAGAGGGCTGGGCATGCTAAAAAGCATACTTTTCCACTCAGTGAGGAAGGCACGGTAAACCACCTCACGCTTCGTCTTACTTAGGAAACCCTCTTGCAGAGGTTCAAACCAGCCTTTCAGCTGATGACCTAACCTAATAACCTCCGTTTAATCATTAGTAAACAATGTAAAATGAAAATCAACCTCTGTTTGACTTAAAGATAAGGAAAATCACTAATTGACGGTAAACTAAGCTCTGTAGAAGTAACCTTAAAAAATAAAAACATTTTTTACTTTCTCTTGCCTATATGAATATATAGGAAGGAAAGTATTGTTTTCATGTCGATTTTTCGAAATCGAGTTTTCACCGGATCTATACGTTTTCAGACCCCCTGAACCCAAAAAACATGTTTTTAGCGATTGGTCTGTGTGTGTGTGAACAGAATATCTCAAGAACGAAACATCGTACGAACTTGAAACTTGATACTTAAGTTACATACCACTACCGGACGCGACACGAACATTTTCATCAAAATCGGTCAACCGGAAGTAGTAGTTTATTCGTATAATTTTTCAGTTTTTTGCGATTTTCTCAAAAACTGGTCCTACGATTTTTTTTAAAATCGCCTATTTTACTCAATTTTTTATTCTCTACAAGATAGGGTAGGCGCCATGTTTGCTGAAATTCTCGGTGAGGCTGTTTTCACGTAAAAACGTTGTTTTTTTAAGATTACGGCTTTAATATAAATTTTAGCGCAAAAACTTATATAATAAAAGTTGTAGAGAATTTAAAAACCTACAACTTTTATTTCAAACATTTTTTTGTATAACGCTTAGTTTAGCGGTAATTTGCGATTTTCTGTTTTTTTTCTCACGAAAACGTGAGAAAAATCGATTTTTTTAACATTTCGGCCTTAGTATGCATTTTACGACAAAAGTGTATATAATTAAATTTATAGAAAATTAAAAGATCTACAACTTTTATTTAAAGCATTTTTCTCTACAGAGCCTAGTTTAGAGAGAAAGAGTGATTTTCCGTATTTCTAAGCCAAACTGAGGTTGATTTTCATTTTGCGTCTTTCACTCATGATTAAAATTAGGTTATGTTTTTTGAGGTTATTTTTTTGTTTATTTCTTATGTTTTATTACTAATGTTAGGTTTATTGTTAATTATTTGCACTGGCAAGAGAAAGTTGTGTGAGTGTTTCACACCAGATTTTTTCTATTAGACCACAGGCCCCCTCCCAAGAATTTCAGTAGACATGGTGCTACTATAAGAGCATTTATTTTATATGCTCTTACAGAGCATATAAAATAAATGAAGCTATTTAAAATAAATCGTAGGAGTCTAATCCCTATGTGGGTACGTTGCAATCTGTTCAACTGAGAACAATAAGCAACCCAATTACCCAATGACATGAGGATGATATGTATGACGCGTAAATGAGGTGTAGTCTTGTAGAGACCCAGGCCGACCATTCCTGTGAGAGTATAGTTAATTGAACCCCAACCATCAAAGTACACCGGTAACCACTGTCTAGCACTGAAATCCGTATAAAAGTAACTACCTTTACTAGGATTTGAACTCGGAACCTTCGTCTCCGAAAATCAGCTGTTAAACAGCTGATTTTAGCGACGACTTTACCTCTAGACCAACTTGGTGGGTTAAATGCCTAATTACGACATTTTTTTTTCAAATTAACACATAAAAGACTACATTTTGAAAAAAATTGATTGAATACCATTGGGAAATTTATTATTAATAATAACAACCCTGACTAAATTGTTACTAAAACATTACTGTTTTTTAACGAAATGGGATAATTTTTTTCATAGGTTGGCAATAGTTGCTTATCGCCTATTTATTTATAATTCTGAAAACAATGAATAATGAAATTTAAAAAAAATAAAGGTGTTGCTTATCACTTACAAAGTTGCTCGAAATGGCTTTCGTTTTGTTCAATGCAAACTAATTTCGGTCGATGAATACATTTTCTAGTTCCATAAAATGTTAATACGATTTTTTCTTCTTATTTTTTTTATTTTCAGCTACATAATTACTTCCTATAGTTTGACTTTACTTTTTTAAGACAACTTGTATACTTTTATAATTTTTGGGAAACATGTTATACAATTTGGAAGCCAGGTACCAAAAAATTTCTTTGGAAAAAGATTTTTGCAAATTACTTTAGTGAAACTCAAAATTGTTGTTGTTCAGGCCATCAGCCGAAAGGCTGGTTTGAACCTGTAGATGTTCAAAACCTGTGAGGAGGTAAAACGAGGAATGAGGTGGTTTACCTTTGCCTTCCTCACTCAATGGAAAAGTACGCTTATCAGCATGCCGGGCCCTCTGAAAAGCACATATTTTTCACTCTGTAAATGACACCTTCATTTCATTCACCACAGGGTCTGGCTGTATAATGAAATTCATTACTTTCAGAGGAGATAACTCTGATTAGTGTCTTTTACACCTCTACCTCTTCTGTTCTTAAATTATTCAGTCATTTAATTGGCTGAAGATGTGATAAGAAACAGAACTATTTATTTTAGCCCTGTAACGAACAGATTGAGTGTAAACAACTTGACACTCCACCTGTCTGTTATGGGCAGCTCTCAAAATTAAAACAGAATAATTTAAGGTGAGACTATGATGGTTTTTACTGAAAATTTCGATTTTCGGTTTTATATGTTTTTCAATAGTTCAGACCTAGCTCTACGAAAAAAAAAATTAAATACGTCAAAAACATAATTTAAAAAAAAAAAAGCTTTTAGCAGGTTTAACGAGAAAAATTATCATGTCACCAAGAACGAATAATTTTCATAATTTTGTATACTGATTGTTTTACAGCAAAAGGGAATTTTAGTTTTTTAAAATATCTGTATTGCTGTTTTTAGCATTCTCAGCTTTCTAACCAACTGTTGATGGAAAATTAACTTGTTTGTGTTCATTTTTTTTGAGTTGTGCCTTTTTGTTTTTTACCTATTCCCGTAAATGTAGATTTTTAAATTTAGGTACATTTTTCTGAGATCTCATTAAACCTACCAGGCTGAAATTTTTACCAGTTATTCATCTTTTATATGTCCAATACCGGAAATTTTTATGATTTCCTCAGATGCTACAAAAATTAGTAATACGTATTAAAAACCTAGAAAAACAAGTTGTAAAACTTTTATGTTATTTGTTATTTTGTTTTTAATTGTATGCTCGGACAGAATAAATTGAAAAAAATGTCAGTAGCTAGAAAAATCCGACAACTAGAAGTGTGTAAAGTTTCATTTCCCTATATTTACCAATTCTATGAAAAATGTACCTAAAACTAGTAAATTTAACATTGGCGGGATGCAAAGTACAGTCTCCCCTGAACAGAAAGGGTCGTAAAAATAGAAAGAAGAATTTTAAGAACATGCATAGGTAAAAAGCATCGGAAAAAAATCTGGTGTGAAACACTCACAGAACTTTCTCTTGCCAATGCAAATATTTAACAATATAACCTAACATTAGTAATAAACCATTAGAAATAAACAAAAAACTAACCTCAAAAAACATAACCTTATTTTAATCATGAGTGAAAGACGCAAAATGAAAATCGACCTGTTTGGCTTAAAAATATGGAAAATCACTCCTAACGCTAAACTAGGCTCTGGAGAGAAAAATGCTCTAAATAAAAGTGTAGATCTTTTAATTTCCTTTTTTTGTCATCAGTCTCTCGACTGGTTTGATGCAGTTCTCCAAGCTGTTCTATCTTGCGCAAGTAGTTTCACATCTACATACCTGTAACACCCTACATCTTTTGTAATTTGCTTTATATATTCTAATCTTTGCCTCCCTCTACAATTTACTCCCTCAATATTACCCTCCATTATTAATAGACCAATACCTGGATGTCATCCCTTCTTTTGGTAAGATGCTTCCATATACTTCTTTTTTCATCTACTCGCCTAAGAACCTCTAAATTACTTATTTTGTCCACCCACCTAATTTTTAACATTTTCCTATAACACCACATTTTAAAAGCTTTTATCCTCTCCTTTTCTGCAGCCCCTATCACCAACGTTTCACTTCAGTATAATGCTACACTTCCAAACATAATGTTTCAAGAAATTTTTCCTAATCTGTAAATCAATGTTTGTAGTCAGTAAGCTGTTTTTCATTTCAAAGGCTTTTCTGGCTTGAGCAATTCTACTCTTGATATCACTTAATTTACTATAAATCTGATTATACCCTTTTGTCGTAAAACGCCTACTAAGGCTGAAATCGTTAAAAAATCGATTTTTTTACACGTTTTCGTGAGAAAAAAAAACAGAAAATCGCTGATTACCGCTAAACTAAGCGTTATACAAAAAAATGTTATAAAACGAAAGTTGTAGGATTTTAAATTCTCTATAACTATAGACTATACATGTTTGCGCTAAAATGCTTATTAAAGCCGCAATCTTTAAAAAAACAATTTTTTTACGTGAAAACAGCCTCTTCACGAATTTCAGCAGACATGACGCCTACCCTATCTTGTAAAGCATAAAAAAATTTAGTAAACGAGGCGATTTTTAAGAAAGAATCGTAGGACCCGTTTTGAGAAAATCGCAAAAAATTGAAAAATGACACGAATAAACTACTACTTCCTGTGGACCGATTTTGATGAAAATGTTTGTGTCGGGTCCTCTAGTGGTATCTAACTTAGGTTTCAAGTTTCAAGTTCATACGATGTTCCGTTCTTGAGATATTCTGTTCACACACACCAATCGCTAAAAACATGTTTTTTGGGTTCAGGGGGTCTGAAAACGTATATCTCCAATGAAAACTCGATTTCGAAAAATCAACATGAAAACAATACTTTCCTTCCTATATATCCTTAAAGGCAAGAGAAAGTAAAAATAAAAGAAGATATGCAGGAATTAGAAATAACAGACGAAGATCTCAGAAATAAAACAAGAAAATCAAACTGCTTAACAATAAAGATACAAGATTTAAATTTAAAAAGGAAAGAGAGTTTATTTAGATGAGGAAAGAAAAGCAAGATCCAAAAAAAAGAAAAGATACTGGGGAAAGAGAAAAACAGCTCTGAAAAAGAACTCCAAAAATTAATTTTAAGTGATCCCATGTGGTCGTAAAGTAAAAAAAACGAAAAAAGACATTTTTCCTTGTATTTAGAAAACCCAGCTTATCCGAAATCGGCCCGCCCCAATTATTTCGGATAACCGGGAGTTTACTTAATTAGTTACCGGACATAAAGTTCACATAAAGTCAATTTAGTACTTGAAAAATTGGTCTGAAGTATAGAACTAAAGTGGGTTTTATTGATTACTCGTAAAATTAGCTACTGAACTTTTTCTAAAAGGTTTTAAAAATAAAATTGACGCATACTTCATTCTAGTATTCCATAACTGACTACACAGTAAAAACTATACAATTTTAACGGTTTTTTTTATCCGATAGGTCCTTTAGAAAATAAAAGATTACATAGTTCTTGATTATTTGGCAAAGATCTCGTACGTGCTAATCACAGCGAGAAAGACTGTCAATTCCTTCTAAATAATTTTACAGACGCAAATTGTAGAATCAAGGAATTATTTATTACAAAAATTATTCTTTAAATAAAAGATTATTATAATTTATTTAAAACAAAACGTGAAATCAATGTAAAACTTCAAAATTACATTTAGACATTCTAAAAAATACCGAAACATCAATATTAAGTAAATTTACTAACACTGGTCTGGAACATTATATCGTTCGTCAATATTAAATATAAATAATAACATTTTAAGGTTTGATGAATAAATTATTTAGTTATAAAAAAGGATTTAAAAATACAAATAAAAAAATATGTAGTACACGGAAACTACAAATTACTGCATGCCGTGAAGAGAAGAAAAATATCGTGATTTTAAAAACATAGAAGTGTTTTATAATAAAAAAATAAGTAAAATTATATAAAACACGATCAAAGAATATCGTAATTTATCCAATTGTATAAAGATGAATTTTTGAAGGTTATTCAATCTTCTTTGCTTATTCCGATACTACAATATGTAGTAAATGACATAAGATATCAGTATTGCATTAGATAACAATTAAACAAACGAAACAATACTTTACAATAGAAATATTACACACAATAATATGAAATACAATTGAATAAACTGATATTTATAAAAAGAAATGTATCGAAATTCATACAACGGAAAATTCGGTGACAGAAGTTATCTTATAGGTGTAACGGATCGATTAAAAACTGTTGATTCTACAGGAACTATAGGTATAAATTACATACTCATCGGTATACTTTTGCGAAAGGTGTTGCTGTACCAATAACAAACCATAAACAAGAAATAACTCACGAATTTAACCTCCTTAATTAAATAAACAAAAATATAAAAATTACCTTAATACAAAATAAGTTTATGTTAACTTCTTAAAAACATAATCAAGGTGAAAAATTACCTGAAGTTTCTTTCATATTACTTTAAAACAATAATAAAAACCAGTTAATTTTTTGTATAAATATCAATGTCATAAATTTAAAAAATATATTATTAATATTATGTATTTCAAGGTAAATCATATGAGATAAAATATTAAATAGCCCATATACTGTATAATGATTGTACTGTCAAAGTAACGTAAATAAGTTTATCTCAATTTTAACATATTATTATTATTATTATTATTATTATTATTATTATATATTAAAATACTGTGATTTTTTTATATATAATAATAAATTATTTAAATAAAAATTTAAGAAATAATACTTACGTTTAGCTGCACTTAATAAATCTTTAACCTCCTTAACCAAACGTTTTATTTGTTGACTTGTTTTCTCGAGTTCCTTTTCGTGAGCGTGTAGATTTTCACGAAAATATGGACTATCAGTTAAACAATCCGTAAATTCCAAAGGCTGAAGACCAACACCCATGATAATTAAATATAATTACAAGTAAAATAATAAAAAACTTTAAACACAGACGTAATCATAACCTACTTCACACAAATATTACAAACACAACATCTACCACACACCACAGGTGACAAATCAGCACTAAACTGAATGCATTTTCATTGGTATTCGACGGCTCAGATGAGTGCATCTGTAATTCTTGAGCGGCTTTTATGTTGGTAAGACTGTCCATACAAAACATCAGATTGTAACAGAAGTTTGGCCGTGTTATTATTAAAATTATAATAATTAAAATATAAGAATAAACTAATTATTGTATAATTTAAAAAAATAATTGAACACGGGAAATTAAATTTTTATATAATGGAGAGAATCACACACATTGTAACACATCATCCTTAATAATACGTAAACATTCTTATAATCCATTCATCGTAATATACACCAAATGAATATTTTCTAATAACAAAAATATTCATATTTACAAAACTACGTAAACTCAATATTTTACCGAAATTTTATAATTATGTTAAGTAAAATATAATATTACATGTCCTGGTAATTAGTTTTCTGCCGGTTTATTTTCATATTCGATTCTAACTCAGAAAAATATAATTTTTTAATGGAATTATAAACAAAATTTTTGATTAAAACAAACTTGTGCAAAAGTTTATACAATGAATTGACTGAGATAAATAGATAGCCCAACATATGATAAACATGAAAAATTAATTATTAATTCAGAAATTTTAACAGGTGACGTAATATTCTCTCAGTTAATGTATAATCCATTTGTAATTTACTTTTTAATCAAATATTATTTTAAAAATAAAGTTGTATTATACATTTAGTTAACGGAGGTTGGTAACACTGTGATCAGTTGTTAACTTGTGATAAGTCGTCTACCTGTTTGCTCTTGGAAATTCGTGTTGTGTGTCAGTAGAAATCTGTTTTCTGTAAAAGTTTAATTATTAAAGTTATAAATTACGAAAAACCATGCCAAAGAAAAAGACAGGTCAACGTAAAAAAGCTGAAAAGCAAAAACTTCGGCAAAAGGAAATTAGAACTGCAAAGGATAATTTGACTTTAGCAAAATATCCTTGTAATTCGGCAATGGTTAGTTTCCTACATTTTTTCAATAAGTTCCAGTTTGTTTGTTAATTAAATGTTATTGCAGTATTTTTAACATTGTAATTTCCATAGTGCACAAAGTATGTCATAAATTTGGTTAATTGACTGATTTACTTTACGATTTATAAGGTTTGGTATTTTTGAGGGTTCTGTAGACTGTAGACAAAAATAGAAAATTTCTTTTTAACGTTATTTAATCTATTAGTTGTAACTACTGGGCTGTTTAAAATAAGTCACATTATGGTTATTTAAACACAAATTATTGAGAAATTTATCTCTTTAAAGTTAGTATTAATTCTCCTAAATGAATAAATATATTTCTCACGTTTAACATGCTATTTTGAATCGATGTGTGTAAAATCCAGTGAATACTTTATTTGGTTACTGGCAATTAACTGAATGAAACCTTGAAATATTTAATCATTGCACAGCCAAACACTATTTAAGCTGTAATAAATGTAGAATTTTTTAATCTTTGGTATTTTACTGCAGAAATGGCTTTCAACATCTTAATAATAATAATAATAATAATAATAATAATAATTATTATTATTATTATTATTATTATTATTACAAAACGTTACTAAATAGTAATAGCAATTCCAAGCACTGAAACCCAACTAGTAGTCAAAATATTCTGAAAGAATTTGTTCTACCTTCATTAGGCTTTTACAGTCGAACTTCTATAACTCGAACGTCTATATCTCAAATTTTCTTTATATCAAATTGAATTTCAGTCTCCTTTAACATTCCTATGCATTTACCTTGTAAAAAGTCATCTATAACTTGAATTCCGCCATTTCTCTAAGTCAAACTAATTATTTCATTTCTTTTGACATAATTTGTACATATTTCTCAAGATAGCTGTTTTGGTCTTTTGAAAAATGTAGGTACAGTTCTGCTTCTTTCATTATAAGAGGATATGTTTGACCATAAGAGGGTACACACTGTCAAAGTCATCTGGTTGCCTTTGTATAAGCCTAACAGGCGTAAACCAAAACAATGAATCTTTGGTCGACCACAGAAATAGAACCATAGTGTGTCAGTACAATGTACCGTATTCAGCATGTACTGCGTAATTTTTGAATACTGTATACATGTATACAATATGTACAGTACTTAACACTAGCCAATAGCTAAGCTAAATGCAACGTTCAGTACTGCATTACGAAATTACACATGTGCAGTAGGCCTACATATTCCACATATTGTAGGCTACTGTATTAGCCTATGTGGAATGTTCTGTTTTTTTTTTTTTAATTTTTTCCATAACTCAAACTGTTTTCGCCATCCTTTGACGATTCGAGTTAAAAGAAGTTTGACTGTATTATGTTCATAAGTAGTTAATTCTACAAAACTCTGATATTGTCCTTTATAGGTCATTTGAAATGAAGTTGTATAAATACTCTAAAATTGAATTTAAAAACGTTTTATTCAAGATTTTCTTTACCATGCTCATTTTCAGTGAATGACATAAATCTTCCTTTTGTTTACCACAGTTTTACACCTTAAATATAATTTAATTTTTGGCTAATATAATTTTATTTAATTTTAACGCTACATAATCATTAATATTTGTTTTTTTTAAATAATGAAATATAAAAACACAACTGACGTACTAGTATATTTTACAGTATAATGTATATTGTGGACAATTAGAACTGGCACAACTCTTGCTCTACGTGTACACACAGTTCTGCATAAAGTATACCCATAACCTATTCTTTGAACAAGGTCTACAAATTTTAATGTACACAAATGCTTACAACCTTATTTCAATGTACAAACATACAAATAATTATTTCATTTTAAAATATATAGGTATTTAATTTGTCCCGGTAAAAATTTAAATTATAATTTACAAGAACTAAACTCCAAAAATTCACTAAATTATACTCTACAGACGCGCACAACTAATTAAACAAAATGGTCTGAATAAATTATAATGAACAGAAAACCATGTACTGGTATGAAAACAAAATATTAGCCACACATTATGTTGGACAGATTATTATTACTAACAATAGTGAAAACAATGCGTAGTGACCGTGCGTGATTTGCACATTACAGTACCAATTGAATACTTCTGTGACTGTACCGTCGTTGCATGGTGAGGGGCGAAGAGTGGATTAGATAAACACCGAAGCTGCTTGTGCCAATTCGAATCGTCCAAGGTTTAGCAAGGTTTTAATTTTTTTTTTATTAATTTAAAGTGGCATTAAGTGGTTGGTTATTAGCGACTACGATGGATTATGTGACTGTAATGGTGGGTTTTGACTTGTGAAAATTTCCAGACTCTAACTGGGAATTGAACCCAGGACCTGTGCAAGGTAGCCTGACTGCTAACCACTTCAAAGCACTACGAGCGTTGAGGAAGCAGCCAGGTTTTAATTTTATAGGGAAGGTTATGATAACCTTATTCACTTTTCTTTTCCTTTTTGTCAATCACCCTAACCTAATCTTGAATAAATTGGCATTCTTATAGCAGTCGATCTTCAAAAATGTGTAAAGGTACTTTGAAAAAAATGTTTACTCTAGAAGAAATGTTTGTTTTACATTTTCTCTTATAAATTTTTGGTCTGTTTCAGGAATGTGAAAAATGTCATCGGTAAGTTTTTTTGTACTTACTATTATAGATTGGTAGTTTTTCTTTTCCATTAATTCACTGTCACGCATATTTTTACTTTATTTTGCCTATATGAATGTATAGGAAATAAAGTATTGTTTTCATGTCGAATTTTTGAAATCGAGTTTCTCCGGATCTACACGTTTTCAGATTCCCTGAACCCAAAAAAAAATTTTTAGCGATTTGTCTGTGTGAGTGTGAACAAAATATCTCTAGAACGGAACATTGTACGAACTTGAAACTTGTAACTTTTGTTAGATACTACTAAGGGGCTCGACACGAACATTTTCATCAAAATTGGTCAACCGGAAGTAGTAGTTTATTCGTGTCACTTTTCACTTTTTTGCGATTTTCTCAAAAATGGCTCCTACAATTTTTTTAAAAATCACCTCATTTATTACATTTTTTCTGCTCTACATGATAGGGTAGACGCCATGTCTACTGAAATTCTTGGTGAGGGTGTTTCCGCAAATTTAAAATTCTACAACTTTCATTTCAAATTTTTTTTTGTATAACGCTTAGTTTAGCGGTAATTAGCGATTTTCTGTTTTTTTCTCACGAAGACGTGTAAAAAATCAATTTTTTAAAAATTTCAGCCTTAGTATGCATTTTACGACAAAAGTGTTTAATCAAATTTATAGTAAATTAAAAGATCTACAACTTTATTTGGAGAATTTTTTTCTATAGAGCCTAGTTTAGCGTGAAAGAGTGATTTTCCATATTTTTAAGCCAAACTGAGGTTGATTTTAATTTTGTGTCTCACTCATGATTAAAATAAGGTTATGTTTTTTGAGGGTAGTTTTTTTTTATTTCTAATGTTTTATTATTAATTTTAGGTTATATTGTTGATTATTTGCATTGGCGAGAGAAAGTTGTGTGTGTTTCACACTAGTTTATTTTAATATGATGTAAGTCAATTATAAACTGAACATTTGTTCTATAAATTTTATTTATGATAAGAAATTACTATCAATGTTTTTAATACTAATCAGCCAATTGCACACATAATCTTCAACAGCTTGATTGTTTTCAAACTATTCTCCTCCCAGAGTTTCTTTCAAGGGCCCAAATAGAAAGTAGTCACTGAATTTGGATTGTAGGGAGGGTGTTCAAGGATTTTCCATTGCATTTCGACCAATTTGTGCTGTGTCAAAGTTGCCGCGTGATTGTCATGAAGAAAAATCACATCTCTTATTAGGATATCCTCCTCTCTTTTGGTTTTATAGGCGCCTTTCGCTAACTCCAACAGCTGACAATCACTCAACCAGAAGTAGTAGTTTTTTTATGCAATATTTCACTTTTTTGTGATTTTCTCAAAAAACGGTTCCTATGATATTTTTTTAAACGCCTAATTTACTTTATTTTTTATGCTGTGCAAGATTGGATAAGTGCCGTGTCTGTTGAAGTTCTGAGGGAGGCTTGTGCTATTGTAGAACAAAATTATTTTTTAAGCTTGCATTTTTAGGGGAAAGTGTATGTAATCAAAGTTGTAGAACAGACAAATTTTATTTTAAACATATTTTCTACAACACATACCGTATTTTCCGGACGATAAGACGCACTTTTTTTCGTAGGAAAATGACCTGAAATATAGCTAGCGTCTTATGGTCCGAACGCTAGCTATATTTCAGGGTAGATGCTTTCTATAAACTACCCTACTCTACTTAAACACGTTCAATAACTAGCGATTTCAAAACAAACCATACAATGATATAGGATGTACCGTAGTTTTTAAACTGTAGGCTATCGTCTTGAAGTTTCTAAGCATACACAGTAGTTTCTGTATCGATATTACTTACGGTAAATATCATAGCATTTTAAAATGTGAAGCATGTTTCGCACTCTTTCGCTTTTAAATTAAAAGTGGTTCAATATGCAAAGGATAATGGCATTCGGGCAGTAGAAAGGCATTTTTTACCTCCTCCAACAGAAAAAATGATTCGGGAATGGCGGAAACAAGAAGATTTATTACTCAAGGCAGATAATAAGAAACATACTAGTAAATTTCGAACTCTTACTGTCAAATGGCCTCAACTAGAAGCACAATTGAAAAATTTTATTATCAATTACAATTAGACTAACCATGGTGCCTGAATCTGATTGTCTACCTGAATTGACAATGCAGTCTGTCAATTCAGGTAAACAGTCCAACAGGATTTCACGTACACAAACTAGCAACATGGATAGTAACACCAATCCCCCGCATTACCCTTCTATTTATCAAAATTCTAAAAATTTTACCACAACATTGAACAATCGATATCTCATGTTAACATATCTGTACTAAGTTTTACGCTGAATTAAACGATAGTTTGCCCGAGCTGAGCGATCGTGCGGTTACCGAGATAGCAAGGGTTCAGAATATTGTAAATAAATCGAAATTTAAATAACGTATGAATTTGAAATTTCGTACACGCTGTAAGAATATAATTGTCTATGTTGTGTTAAAATTTTATACTTTTCGGTCAAATATTTATCAAGTTACACGCCTCTAAACGCATGAACTTTGTTGCGATATCAAAAAAAAACCGGGTCTTTTCGTCTTCCAACCTCGATATGGCAATTTTTAAACATTAAAAATATAGAACTATTATAGGTAAACGCAGAATAAAATTAGCTAAATTTTGATGTAAAGTATGTAGAAATCCGACTCATAATTTTGTAGATGCTTTGGGTTCAAACTCGGGTATCTATGATTATGAAACCGATTGTAGTAATTTACGTACTTGTAAATTTGTTTTTTGTAAATTTATGACTATGAAATAATTATATATATTGTATCTTCTGTACTTGCTGTTTTTCAATAAAAGACATCACATTTATCTGTTATAAAAAACTAATTAAAATCAGTCAAAATAATTTTTAGATAATTTATGCCTTGAAAAACAAGGGTGCGTCTTATCGTCCGATGCGTCTTATCGTCCGAAAAATACGGTAGTTTAAAGACAATAGTGATATTTTCTGTATTTCGTACATCAAAATTAGTAAAAAGATTGGGTTTTTTAAGATTGCCGTAATCGTATGCATTTGAGTAGCTCGCCACCCCTGCTTAATTTGAATACAGTGGACCCTCACATTACGATATTTCACTTTACGATTTTTATGACTTTTGTGTCATCAAATTAGTCATCGGATTCCCAAAGTCGTAGGTGCACCTGACCCGCCAATCATCAACCCCTACAGTAAGAAGTTCTGATTGAATGTACTCCCTCCCTCTTGTCAAGATACCCTCGATCATGCTACTCGCACCCTCCCATCATCAGCTTAAGGTTGTTTCTGTTTTTCAGTTGTGTCACAGCACCCATACTGTTTAGTAGTGTTATGCGTATTACCTTGGTTATTGGTTTAGCATCTGTGCCGTAGTGTCTGTCATGTTAATTACATATATGTATTCTTTGTAGTTTTGGTACCGTGTTTCCTGTGTATGTTACTGTAGTTATAGTAAAAATGGGTCCTAAATCGCGCATAAAAAGTAAAATTTCTATTAAAAAAAAGCAAGAAATTATAAAAACCATGATGAAAGGGCTAGGATAAACGAATTTGTTCACCAGTATGGTTATTCCCAGTCTATAATTTCTACGAATGTAAAGCAAAAGTCAGTTTTAAAAGACATTAAAGTGTCTGATAGATCAAACACAATTCAAAAAGGCATTTTTAGAGAATTATACCTATTATAAAATCATTTGTACTGAAATCAGCGCTATTTGAAGGATATATAGGGTTATCTGTATGAACAGGCTAATGTAAATTTTTTGTTTATATGGTCTAAAATTGGGCAAGAATGCGGTCTCACAATACGATATTTTCGCTTTACGATCGTTCTTCCGGAACGAATTACGTTCGTAATGTGAGGGCCTACTGTATTGTGTTGGAACCCTCTAACAAACATTTCTTAATTGTTAATCAAGATTAAATGAATACTTATTAATTACTTCTCTTATTGTAAAGGAAACAAAAAAATCGAGCATTCTGTTACTTCTGCCAGAGTGTCCAGCGTCTTCCACAGTGTGCACATTGCGGTAAAGTGAAATGTATGCTTAAAACTGGCGACTGTGTTGTACGTCACGCTGGTGTTTTTACAACAGGGATGGGCATGGTGGTAAGCATTCTTTATTTTTTTTATTTATTTTTTACTTTCTCTTGCCTATATGAATATATAGGAAGGAAAGTATTGTTTTCATGTCGATTTTTCGAAATCGAGTTTTCACCGGATCTATACGTTTTCAGACCCCCTGAACCCAAAAAACATGTTTTTAGCGATTGGTCTGTGTGTGTGTGTGTCTGTGTGTGAACAGAATATCTCAAGAACGGAACATCGTACGAACTTGAAACTTGAAACTTAAGTTACATACCACTACCGGACTCGACACGAACATTTTCATCAAAATCGGTCAACCGGAAGTGGTAGTTTATTCGTGTAATTTTTCACTTTTTTGCGATTTTCTCAAAAACTGGTTCTACGATTTTTTTAAAAATCGCCTGGTTTACTCAATTTTTTATTCTCTACAAGATAGGGTAGGCGTCATGTTTGCTGAAATTCTGGGTGAGGCTGTTTTCACGTAAAAACGTTGTTTTTTTAAGATTACAGCTTTAATATGCATTTTAGCGCAAAACTTTATATAATAAAAGTTGTAGAGAATTGAAAATTCTACAACTTTTATTTCAAACAATTTTTCGTATAACGCTTAGTTTAGCGGTAATTTGCGATTTTCTGTTTTTTTTCTCACGAAAATGTGAGAAAAATCGATTTTTTTAAGATTTCGGCCTTAGTATGCATTTTACGACAAAAGTGTATATAATCAAATTTATAGAAAATTAAAAGATCTACAACTTTTATTTAAAGCATTTTTCTCTACAGAGCCTAGTTTAGAGAGAAAGAGTGATTTTCCGTATTTCTAAGCCAAACTGAGGTTGATTTTCATTTTGCATCATTCACTCATGATTAAAATAAGGTTATGTTTTTGAGGTTAGTTTTTTGTTTATTTCTAATATTTTATTATTAATGTTAGGTTTATTGTTAATTATTTGCATTGGCAAGAGAAAGTTGTGTGAGTGTTTCACACCAGATTTTTTTTATTTATTTATTTTATTTAGTAAAATATAGCTACATTAAAATTACAATTCATGACTATACTAAGCTATGTACAATATTTTAAACTAAATATACTTATGCGCAAAAACTCTTCTTCACAAAGAGTTCTGTCCGCGCATAGGAGTATACAGAACAAAAACATTAATTCACTTAAATACTTATAACTACTATAAAATTACTAAGTTAAATTACTACTGGTAGCTATATTTTAATAGCGATATTATAACTTTTATTTTATAACTATAACTACTTTACAATAATAAATTTTAACTAACACAACGTAAATATTTTAACTTTATACGAAATTAATTCAATAAATGAGCATAAAGAGACAGTTAAACTGTCGCAAAGAGAAAATTAAAAAACTAATAAAACAGTTATTTTAAGACCTGGAAAAGTTTCTCAAGTTCTTGCTCACAGATCGATATTATATGATATTTTAGTTTATGTTTTAATAGATGTGGTGACATAATACTGTGTATATGGGGTGGAAGTACGTTAACGAATCGCCTCTCAAGATAGAGAAATGACTTCTGAAAAAATGTACTATTTGGTTTTCTAGTCTTAATTTTTCCAGCATTTCTAGTACCATAATTGGTTTTATTGGGATCAATTATTACTTCACGGTTACCACAAGTCCAAAAGAATTGTATCAGAACCTTGAAAACAAATAAATGCCTTAAAGGAAGGACTCCAAATTCCTGGAACAGGCTCATACGATCGCACTTTTTGTGACCATTAATAGTGTATAGAAAAGATTTTTGTAGATTAATCACAGATCTAATGTGAGTAATGTAAGTACTACCCCAACATGCAATTCCATACGACAACCGTGAGTGTACAAGAGCAAAATAAATTTGCTTCAATAAAGATCTGGGACACATATATTGTAAATGATAAAACCTATGTGGGAGAAGACGTAAGTATTTTTGAGACTTAAAACATGCGCTTTCCACAGAAGATCATCCTCAACTAGAAGTCCAAGATATTTAACCTTATTTGATTGTTTTATTAACCCACAATTACACATATTAGAAGAACATTCCACTTCATGATATTGCAGTGGTTGATCAAAAACTATTAGGTTTCTATTCTATTAGGTTTTAAAAATCTTAAGCTAATTTCTGGATTCATTGTGAAATTTTTTGTAATGTTAAATGATAAACACTATTACCTTTAGCGTTCCCTTCCGCTTTCCAGCGTCAGGTTACTTAATCATTTCCTGTACTGTGCCAGGCTATCCTTATAAACTTTCACCAACTTTTCCACCTCACCAATTCACCCAAATAGTTCTGCCACATTAGCTTTGGCTGTCCCCACCTACCTTTTTCATATATTTTATTTTTTGTCAGGTGCTTATCTGTTCTTTGTTCCTTTATTCGTGGCTCTGTGAAATAGCTCTTCTGTGCTTTTTCCAAATTAAGTTTTCAGGTTTCGAAGCCACAACATTTTCAAGCCCTCTGAATCCAAAAAACATGATTTTAGCAATTGCTCTATGTGTACGTGTGAACAAAATATCTCAAGAATGGAATATTATATGAATTTGAAACTTGGAACTTAAGTTAGGTACCACTAGAGGACCTAGCCCTGTACACAAAAAGTTAGTAGCCATGGATTGGGTTTGAAGGTTTCAACCGGAAGTCAAGAAATCAAAGTCAGAATTTGGAAACAAAAATATTATCATTTGATTCCTCTTAAAGAGTAGATATAAAAATCATTGGGTTTGAAGTTCTGGTTTTGACCGAAAGTGGCTCTAGACCGTTAGTCAAGAAATCAAAGTCAGAAACTGCAAGAGATGGCAACAAATAGTTTGTGGATTCATAATCTATACAAAAAGTTAGTGGCTCTGGATTGGGTTTCAAGAAATCAAAGTCGATATTTGAAAACAAAAATAGTGTCATTCGATTCATCTTCAAGAACAAATAAAAAATCATTATAAAAGAAGCTCCGGTTTCGACTGGAAGTGAGCTAAAACCAGAAGTCAAGAAATCAAAGTCATAATTCAGAAACATAAATAGTATCATTTAATGCCTTGTAAAGAATAAATACAGAAATCACTAATAGTTTTTGCCTCAAATCTAAGGTAGAGTGGACACCAAATAAGCTTGCCTGTGTAGCTGCGCGAAAAGTTCGGATTCGGTCGGTAGACTTCAAGTCTTAGTACCGAACTGCCTACTAAATCGCTTGTTCTAAACGATATAAATTATCATCTATTAGCGACATTAAAAACATTCGATTGCAAACATTGTATACAACAGTTAACTCCTACCATATACTACACATTACAGACTAATGTTTTTAGGTTAGCTGATATATTATAACGTTGTGAGAGCGATGTGACTCTGATCACAGCTGGTACAGCACTGACCCCCACCACTCACTGAGGCAACCGAGTCGCTATTACCAAAACAAACCTTCTGGGCACTTCAGAAAACCGGCAAGCGTATTTGGCGTCCACTTTAAGCTTTTTTAAAAATTTCCACCAACAATGAAACGCACCGTCTCATGAAAGGACTTTTTATTTAATTTTTTCTGCTGTTGCTATCAGTATTTTTCTGCTGTATTATATTGTGTACAGTAGTTATTCTTATCTTACGGATGTTTACATTTATGACCACTGTTTTGCTTATTCCTCTCGAAACCATTATCATAGTTGCCCTCCCCATGTTTACCCTGGAATTTTAGTTTATCTTGATTTGCTCTTGTTCTAAACATTAGTACTGTTGAGTGCGTTTAAAATATCGATCATGTAAGGTTGCATAGAGTTATATATAATCGTGATTTTAATTGTGCTACAATTTGCAAGTCTTTTATTTTTGGGTTTTTTGTTATTTATTTTGCGTCCAGTATGAGTTAGAATGAAAATTATAAAAATGGAGAACGATTACTTTAACAGATTCAGTGCGGTGTCAATATACGTGAATACCGATTACAACAGAATTAAATGAGACGTAAAACGGCTTCACCGAATTACGGATGTGGTAGGACTACCACGCAGAGATTTTTGTGACTGACGGATGTGGTAGGACTACCACTTGGATATTTTAAAAACACTATTCGAGATTTTTGTCAGTAGAGTTGGTAGATCTGATTTTTTAGAATCGTAGTTCAGTAGTAATAGTTAGAATAATATATTGAAATGAGAGTGTGTAAAAGTCATTCCTTGATACATTGAATTGGTTAGTAAGGGCAGAGAGTTTATGAAAAGGACTGGCCGTGGTATCCCTACCACGCCCGTCACTCACAAAAATCCTTCCGTGGTAGGTATACTACATCCGCACGGAATATGTTAAAGGAAGAGTTAGATGTCATTCAAATTTACGAAAGGGGTGAAAAAACGAAGAACATAAATTTTTTGTTGTTTTACATCTGAATGTTTTGCAATATCTGCTAATACAGACGGTAAGAACATAAAAGGAACGACTGGGTTAGTGAATCAACACTACGGACAATTAGCGGATTTCAATGGTACGGACAATTAGCGAATGTTTTAAGGGGGTAGTCAAATCAAGAAGATGATTTTTTTAAATTTTGACTGTTTTTTGCATTTATTTGAAGTTTAATATTTTCTGTATCACAACATTTGTTTACTTTGTTTGTACGTTGACAAAAAGTTATAAAAACATCTGTTTAAAATAAAGCTCACTAGCAAGGCAAGTGATATTATTTCTTAAACTTCAAGTTTTCCGGAAATGGGGATTTAGCATGATTGTACATTCTTGGAAGTTAAATATTTTGGTTTGTTTTGGAGATATTTGGATGATGTTTTTTCAAATGTTCATAATTTCTTGCTCTATTATCTGTGGAATGATTATTACAAAAACCTTAATAGGGATTTAGTTAAAAAATAATTTGTGAATACATAAAATACATGTTTTTGGAAATATGGTTTTTCTTCAATAAATTTCTTGTAAGAAATAATACATAAAAGCACATACAACAGATAATAGACCGCAATTTTCTGTATTTTGTAGAATAAGAATTATGTTGATATCTTTCTTGGTTCCTGAAATATTTGATTCCCAGTAAAAGCCCGCTTTTCCAACCTTACCCTTATATTAGGGGCTGTAATTAATTTTTCGGCTTGTTTTAAATGGTAGATCATTACTAGTAAATTACTCTTTCATTTAAAATAAATAATGATAAATTATAACCAGAAGTTTTGATTTTCATTTTGTGGGTTGACTACCCCCTTAAAGTTGAACTGAACAATCTAAGTTACACGAATTTCACGTTACGCGATAATTTTACGGAACGCATCCCTCGCGTAAGTCGAGATCTTACTGTACCTCTACAATTCGATATAATTTCGTACTGTTATGTTTTGGTCATTTTTTTTCCAGGGTGCAATCTGTGATTTTTGTGAAGCTTGGGTATGTCATGGTCGACGTTGCCTTACATCGCACGCTTGTACGTGTCCACTTCAAGATGCTATTTGTATAGAATGTGAACGTGGCGTATGGGACCATGGTGGTCGTATGTTTAAATGTTCATTCTGCAACAACTTCTTATGCGAGGATGATCAATTTGAACATCAAGCTTCTTGTCAAGTACTCGAATCAGAAAATTTCAAATGTAAGGATAAACTTAAATGTAGTTTTGTAGTACAGTTGATAACATTTATTCAAACGAGCGTAATTTAAAATTTTACAAATTTACCTGTCGTTGTGACAGTAGAGCACTCGTTTGCTGAATTATGAAATCAACTACCTCATTTTCGCTAAGTTCAAAACTAAGCTACCAAAGTCTTGTCCCCAGTCACTATACTAGTAAGGAAGTTGTCACGGTCATTATCGTAACTACAGAAATTCAGGTGCGCTACGCAAACACATTTTTGGGTTCCTCGGTAAGATTTTGGTACCCATTGGGCACAAAGTTTACGAAATCCAAATTTTTACTTTTCCTTGCCTATATGAATATATAAGCCTTCGAACTTTGGATGTACAGAAGAATGCTGAGGATACCATGGACAGATAGGGTGACCAACATTGAGGTACTGCGTCGGATGAACAAGGAACCAGAGGTAATAAACACCATTAAGTGTCGCAAGTTGCAATACCTCGGTCATATTATGAGGAACCACGGTAGATACGAACTGTTGCAGCGCGTCCTGCAGGGAAGATTGGATGGTAGAAGACAGCCAGGCCGAAGAAGAATATCCTGGCTTGCTAACCTGAGAGACTGGTATGGGAAAAGCTCGGCCCAACTGTTCCGCATTGCAGATGACAAGACCAAGATAGCCATGATGACAGCCAGCGTTCGAACCGGACAGGCACGCTGAGAAGAAGATATGAATATATAGGAAGGAAAGTATTGTTTTCATGTTGATTGTTCAAAATCGAGTCTTCATAGGATTTACATATTTTCAGACCCCCCTAAACCCAAAAAACATGTTTTTAGCAATTGGTCTGTGTTTGTATGTGTGTGTGTGTGTGAATGAAATCTCTCAAGAATGGAACATTGTATGAACTTGAAACTTGAAACTTAAGTTAGATACTACTATCGGACCCAACACGAACATTTTCATCAAAATCGGTCAATCGGAAGTAGTAGTCTATTCGTGTAATTTTTACTTTTTGGCAATCTCTTAAAAACTGCTCCTACGATTTTTTTAAAAAATCAGTTCATTTACAACAATTTTTATGCTCTACAAGATGGGGTAGGCGCCATGTCTGCTGAAATTCATGGGGAGAATGTTTTCACGTAAAAAATTGTTTTTCTAAGATTGCGGCTTTGATATGCATTTTAGCACAAAACTATGTAATAAAAGTTGTATAGAGATATATAAAATCCTACAACTTTTTATTTTATAATTTTTTTTGTATAACGCTTAGTTTAGTGGTAATTAGTGATTTTCCTTTATTTTTTTTCTGAAAATCTGTAAAAAAAATCGAATTTTTTAAGATTTCGGCCTTAGTATGCATTTTACGACAAAAGTGTGTATAATCCAATTTATAGGAAAGATCCACAACCTTTATTTAGAGCATTTTTCTCTGCAGAGCCTAGTTTAGCGTGAAAGGAGTGATTTTCCGTATTTTTAAGTCAAACTGAAGTTGATTTTCATTTTTATTTATTACTCATGGTTAAAATAAGGTTATGTTTTTTTGAGGTTTTTGAGGTATGTTTTTTGTTTATTTGTAATGTTTTATTACTAATTTTAGGTTATATTGTTCATTATTTGAATTGGCAAGAGAAAGTCATGTGAGAGTTTCACACCAGATTTTTAATGAAGGAGTGATCTTAAAATTTGTGGAGATTGTATAGAAAGAGCAATAATTGAAAACTTATGGTTTTCTTGAATGTTTTTCAATCACATGAACAGGTTCATCATCAACCAAAGATGATGCCCACTTCATTTGTCATGATGCAAATTTTCATGTCCATCATTGAACTGCCTCACCTATCTCCTTTCCATTGAATCACTCATCACATTTTTTACATACACCTTGGAGATCTGTTAATGAATTTCAACCGGTTTAACAGTCCTTGCATTGAGAAAACAAATTACAGATCTAATCTCACATGTGATGGGATTTCCAATTAACCTAACCATTACAAACAAGCACAGTGAAGTGAAAACATCAAGAAATGCACTCAAAATAGCATCAAGTCCTTTGTAATAAGTCAGGGTTAGCGCTGTGCATGCGTGGAACTCCAATCGCAATGCAAGAAACACTAATGGAACTTACTTTGTGGATGTACCTCGTATCTATCAAATTAAAAATCAAAATGCCGGCTGCAGTGGTATAGTTGGTAACGTGCTCACCTCTCATCATGGGGTCTTGGGTTCGAATCCCACTCGGGCATGGCATATTTTCATACGTTACAAAAAATTGTTTCATCCTTTACAGTTACAACCTAACGTTATCGTTAATGACCACAGTAGTTGATGCGACGTCAAATAATCAAAGGAAAAAATCAAGATAATACATTTTATCACTCTGACAGAAATTATATGTTCGTATACAATAAAATTAATTATACTTGTTTCATTTATAATTGCAAATGATTGTTACTTTGATTTTTTTGTTAATTTCAGGTCAGTCATGTAACAAATTAGGACAGTATTCATGTTTACGTTGTAAAACATGTTATTGTGAAGATCACGTCAGGAGGAAAGGATTCAAGTATGAAAAGAATAAAGCTATACCGTGTCCAAAGTGTGGTTATGAAACATCGTACACGAAGGATCTTAGCATGTCAAGTAAGTTCACATTACAGTTTTGCTTGATTAGGATGTAAATCTGTTAATTCTTTGTTGTTATTTAGGTCATCAACCAAAAGGCTGGTTTGAATCTCTAGAGGCTTTACTAAGTAAAACTAGGAGTGAAGTGTTTACCCTTGCCATCTTCACTGAGTGGAAAAGTATGCTCATCACCATGGCGGACCCTCTGAAATGCATCTACTTTCCACCCTGCAAATGACACTTTCACGTCATTCACCACAGGGTCTGGCTGTATAATGAGGACATTCATTTACTCAGTGGCGATAACTCTTGACTAGGGTTTTTTACTTTCTCTTGCCTATATGAATATATAGGAAGGAAAGTATTGTTTTCATGTCGATTTTTCGAAATCGAGTTTTCACCGGATCTATACGTTTTCAGACCCCCTGAACCCAAAAAACTTGTTTTTAGCGATTGGTCTGTGTGTGTGTGTGTGTGTGTGTGAACAGAATATCTCAAGAACGGAACATCGTACGAACTTGAAACTTGAAACTTAAGTTACATATCACTACCGGACCCGACACGAACATTTTCATCAAAATCGGTCAACCGGAAGTAGTAGTTTATTCGTATAATTTTTCACTTTTTTGCGATTTTCTCAAAAACTAGTCCTACGATTTTTTTTAAAATCAACTGGTTTACTACATTTTTTATGCTCTACAATATAGGGTAGGCGCCATGTTTGCTGAAATTCTGCTTGAGGCTGTTTTTACGTAAAAACATTTTCTTTTTAAGATTGCGGCTTTAATATGCATTTTAGCGCAAAACGTTATATAACAAAAGTTGTAGAGAATTTAAAATTCTACAACTTTTATTTTAAACATTTTTTTGTATAACGCTTAGTTTAGCGGTAATTTGCAATTTTCTGTTTTTTTCTCATGAAAACGTGAGAAAAATTGATTTTTTAAACATTTCGGCCTTAGTATGCATTTTACGACAAAAGTGTATATAATTAAATTTATAGAAAATTAAAAGATTTACAACTTTTATTTAGAGCATTTTTCTCTACAGAGCCTAGTTTAGAGAGAAAGAGTGATTTTCCGTATTTCTAAGCCAAAATGAGGTTGATTTTCATTTTGCGTCTTTCACTCATGATTAAAATTAGGTTATGTTTTTTGAGGTTAGTTTTTTGTTTATTTCTTATGGTTTATTACTAATGTTAGGTTTATTGTTAATTATTTTCACTGGCAAGAGAAAGTTGTGTGAGTGTTTCACACCAGATTTTTACATTTCTATCTCTTCTGTTCTTAAATACTTCAGTCATATAATTGGCTGACCACGTGATAAATTTGTTGTCACTCTGAAACTAGTAGATTGAGTCCAATTAATTTAAGGGTATCCGTAACTGCCTGTATAACTACATAAGTTTTAAGTTTTTATAACTTTCACAAAAACTACAAAAATTAGAACCTTAATGTTTTTTAAAATTAAACTTTAAACTTTTATTTAGTTTCGCATAGGAGCTTATTTTGGAATAAAGTATTAAAAATTGTTTATTAATTTTTATAAAAAGTACAAATAATTCCGAGAAAAAAATAATGAAAAAAATCGTAAAATATTTTCTATGGACAATTCTTAAATAATATTGAGTGTGGAACTAGCCCATAATAAGTAGAATGTGTTCTGAAAATTTCATATTGATATCGTAATTCGTTCCTGAAAAAACTTGTATAAATTTTCAAAAATCATGATTTTCCTCAAACTGACTAAATTGTAACTTATACTTTTTTAATAACTCCAGCGCTATTTTTTTTGCATCCAGGAGACTCCAAAGGGAGTTTAGGACATGTCAAGATAAAACCGATAAACTGAAAGTTTATCACCAATGATAAATTCATCACTTACCACCAAAAAATTGTTTTTGCTACTGCTTCAGTAGGCTTGTCATGAATCCCATTAAATCAAATATCACACAAAATGAAAAATAGAAAAATCAAACAATGATAAATTCATCACTTACCAATGATTTTTTCCTGCTACTGCTTAACTCTGTAGGCTTGTCATGAACCAAACTATAAGTCGTGTTGAACTATAAGATGGTTGGTCTGGATCCTCTTCTTGAAGATAAACATCTTCAAGTTTTTTTCTTTTGAAACTCCTCTCCTCCTGTAATTGGTTTTCAAATTCAGACATTTTTCTTTTAGCGCCTTCTATTCGTCCTGAATCCAGTCATTCCATTTATTGCACGAAGCATGTTCTTTCCAGGTTTCAGCCCCAGTTCTTCGTATCCTTTCTCTGAACTGTTTGAGCATTTTACAATAAAACTGGCTGTTCACTGTTTTTCCTTGAGTTACGAACTCATTGTAAATCACAAAGTTGTCGTACTTTTTGGACCGTATCATCAGTTTTTGTTGTTGACGGGCGCCCAAAGCACTCATAGTCATCGACGGTCCCACCCGTCTTGAAACCTCTTGTGCAACTTGTAAGTTCGGTTGTGTGACATTGCATCCTCCCAAAAGGCTTGCCTAAGCATTTCTAGCATATTCGCAACATTTTTACCCAGTTTAATGTCAAATTTAGTTGTGTAACACTGCTCCAAATTTTGCACCATTGTTTTTTCGATGAGGGTATGGTGACACATTTTGTGCTAAGCATGATTTTCACTCAACCACTACCCACAGGCGACTGCAGACAGTGGCATTCTTTAGCTAAAATCACCCCACCACTTTTTTCCGCCAGTAGTCGTACAAGCGGCTGGCTCTGGAATTCATTATTGGAACACTCTGTATGTATAGTTAAATTTTGTTGATTTATGTTCATAATACAATTCTTTTTAGTCCTTCAAAATGTTCAGGATTCTGGACTCATGCAGGTAGGTGTTCAGCGGCCAAGTCTGAAAGTGTTGAAGGATATTTTATAGTACGTACTATAAATGTAACGTTACAATTCCAATGTCATGGATTAAATTATTCTTTTATTTGTTTGAATTTTTTACAGCTCGTTCTCATAAGTTTGGTCGTCAAAGTCAAGCCATGGGAGAAGACGATGATGATTATGAAGGCGGTTATTACGGTGGTGGTTATTATGGAGGCAATGGGAATGATTTACAGGGTAAAGTATTAAATGTATTTTGAAATTTTTCATTAAAATGTCTTTTTTAATGCGTTAAGCGCTAAGAACGCATAGGTGGCACCAAGGAGTCTTTCAATCGCTGAGCCAAGATTTATTTGTCCCATGCAGTAATATTTACCATGGATCTGTATGTCATTTGCTTTTTGGGTTTAGTGACATATAAGTTGAACTGACACTGGATGAAAATGTTATTGAACATGTCTTGGGGGATACCTCCTTGTTGTGCAGGGAGAGATGACAGAGCGAGTTCTTTTAATGAGATTTTTTCTGAGGAGTAATTTAAGAAAAATCTGTAGTTTCAGGATCAGTAAATGCACAAGGAATTTGTGACCAATATATTATAGAATGGTTATAGAGTTTTTCGTAATATTAATAATAAATCGATATCACAAAAAACCTGTTTGGGCAGGCAAGTAATTCTTCTTCTTCTGTTAGTGCCTATTCGTTCCGAATATTGGCGATCAGTCTGACTATGGCAAGTAACTCTGGTAACAGATAACTGTGAGTAGTGTCTTTTTATACCTCTGCCTCTTTTTAAATGCTTCAGTCATATAATTGGCTGACCATGTGATAATAAACAGAACTTGTATATTTTATAGCCTGGAATTATCAGATCGAGTGCAAAAAATTTAACACTCCACCTGGCTGTTAGGGGTAACTATCTTAAGTGTATTGAAATATATATTTCAATTTTAACCCTTTCAGTACCAATGTTCAGAAAACAGGATGTCGATATATTTTACGTAGCTATAACATCCGGTTTACGGGACGTCCATAAGTTATGCATAAAGTGCCAATGTCCGGATAACCGAACATTTACAAAAAAAACTTTTAAACAAAAATTAATGGAATAATGTATTTTGAAACCGCTGCCATGGCATAGTGACTAGCATGCTAGCCTACAAAGCGAAAGGTTCCGGGTTCAATTCCCAGCTAAAGTCTGGAAATTTTACCACTTTAAAACCACCATTAAGGTACCAAAACCCACAGTAGTTGCTAATGACTAAACTGTCAATGCAACTTTAAATAAACTAAAAAAACTATTTTTAATATTTTTAGTGTTAGAACGATTTCTTTTTTTTATGAACACAATAAAAATTAATTTTTTAGGACATTTTATTTTTCTGTAAAGTTGAAATTTTGGTTGGCAATGGCTTGCGCCTTCAAGTTTTCGAAATAAGGGCTGGCACTTTTTGTACACCATTATTCAAATTAAATGGCATTTAAGATCAAACTTTTAAATATTGTTTCAGCATTGAAAGGGTTAAATAATGCGTAAATAAATAATACGGCTGTTGATAATCCTACATAGGATGTTTGATAAACTTAAGTATGTTATCTATTGCTGCATTGTTAGTTATTTTTTGATTAAAGTTATTTTATTTACGAGAATTCCTTTGGTTTTAATGAGAGGTAAAGAGGGAAAAGCATTAGTGGTATGCGCCACTGCTTTGGTATCAGTTCAACCAACACAATAATGTACAGGTCATTTGTTCTAGCTAGAAGCTCTCCCACCAACCCGCTGAGCTGTTCTGTTTAGTGGTGGGGGAAGCACCTTGAAGGGAAGTGATCAGTCTCTCCATAGTGCTAGCAGCGTTAAGAGCCTAAGTGTACTATAAATCCTTAAAACATTGACTGTATGTTGTAATTTTATATTTTTGTTGTTCTATTCCCTTCACAAGTCTTATACTCGTGCATTCGGTAGTAGGCCTACTGTTTTATGTACCTATTGTTTTTACTCGTTTGGTGTTTGGTTTTGTTTGTATTAATTTTTTGTATGTATTCTTTGTTTCGTTTCTATTTTCTGTTCATTTAGTTATTAAAATGGAACCTAGTTGTAGTAGTGAAAATTCGAGCACGAGTGCTAGTGTAATACGGAAAAGGCAGGTAATACGCGATCAGGCTAGAGAGTACTTATAGTCAGTGTATACAATTTTATGAAAAAGAAGCTGAACAAAACGGACCAATTTTACTGACCGATGTGCAAAATCGGGTAGCCAGAGCTATGGGGATTTCGCGTAGTACAGTTCAAAGAATTTTGAAAGAAAAAAGAAAAAACCCTGATGTGATAATCAGAACACCAAATAAGAAAAGAATGAGAAGGAAAGTGAAGAGTGAAGTGGACGATTTTGATAAGTGTGTTGTGAAAAGAACAATGTATGATTTTCATAAAACAAACGCTGAATGGCCTACTTTGAAGTTGTTACTCCCCATTTTGCAGGAGAAAATTAATTTCAAAGGAAGTAACCGGTCGCTGTGGAAAATTATTAAAGATATTGGATTCAGATGGAGAAAGGCAAAAGACAACAGAAAATATTAAGTTTTTAACTAGTTTTTAGTCTAGCGTAGTAGTTGTAACAGAGTAGTATACAGTTAGAAAGAGAGGGAATGATCATTAAGTGAGAAGGAGACAACAATTGCCCTGTTGAAACTATTCCTACTCTACCTACTCGCCCTTCCCTTACAAGCTTCTTCCAAAAACAAATGTACTAAAGACTATACTCTGAGCAAATACAGTATATCACAGAACCTTCTGTAAATGAACTGTACGAATGTAACTGTTTGTTACTGTAAACAGAAATGTCAGTTTCTCAAAAAAACTTGATCAGACTATTCATAGTGCTGAACAAAATCTAATATGCAGTGTAATAGTATGTTGTGAAGTTAAGGTAAAAAAAATTCTCTTTGTGTATCTTAATAAAACCCATGAATGAGTGGCATACTGCTGTGCTGTTTCTCTTTCCGCAATTTGAATTATAAAGGAAGTTAAAGAAAGTGAAGAAGCGAATTCCTTCATTAACAGTATTTTTTGAACACCTGGTAAAAAAAGAAACTGCACAAAATGTAGGAATTCATCATTGGACAGCTTTGACAGATATGTGGTTGTCGAAATTGTTAAGGATTTTTATATCAGTAAGAAAGTGGTGCCAACATGTGAAAAGTAATTACCGGTTTTAAAAGAAAGGCTAAATTTAGTTGGAAACTTTGTATCTTAAGAAAAAATTTAAAGGAAATGGGGTTTAAGTGAAAAAGTGTCAGTCACAACGAAGTATATTAATTGATAGGCAACATATGGTTAATAAACGGTGCAATTGCACCGTAGTGAATTGTAGTGTCTCATTTTTGAGGTTGGCAGCACTGTCAAGATTTTCCCTTCTTCACCACCCATTCATACGCAAAAGGCATTCTCGTGATTTTTGTAGCTATATTTTGATACTGTTTTTAATTGTACGCCGGTCCGTAGTTCATATTTTGTCCACTATGCGCTGTGATGGGGGTTGCTGCTGCCGATAGAATGCGCCAGCGGTCATACCTCTCACAGCGCATGTACCAAGTGGCATCATATAGTATCTGCGACTGGCGAGGCAAGAGTTGAGAAGGTGACAGTATCGATACTCTCTGTGTTACGAGAAATCGATACGGGGAAGTTGACAGCTCAACATTGAGTTTCATTTCAGTCATCTCTACCTCCATCCCCTTACCCTCGCTTCACCGGCGACTGCTCCCCTTCGGAGGCAGCGGTATAAGGTGTACGCTGCGTCGGCGACGCGCTCCTATTAGATTAGGCAGCGGTACAGACGACCCCGATTCACTTAACCGGTGACTGCTCCTCCTCGGAGGCAGCGGTGAAGGGTGATCGCTGTGTCGGCGGCTGCTCCTAATCTTTTAGGCAGCGGCGAAGACGACTTCCCGTCCTCCCCTTGGATGTTATCATTTACTTTTGAACTACGCCGCCGGAGGCCCGGCCGGTCCTATGTGCTCAAACGACTGCGCTACTGAAAGCCGGTGGCGACAATTTATTTATCAATTACTGTATAATTTTTTATTTGTGTGGTAGAATCCGATGAAGATGATGATGACGATTATGAAGAAGATTCTGAAGAATCTGATGAAACTACCGAAGATGATGACGATGCTGAAGAAGAAGATGAAGAAAAACATTAATTAATTGTTATAAATAATTTAATATTGTTTGTTTAATTAATGAAATTAATTTTTTTGTAAATTATAATAAAATTTGTAATAATATACTATTAAAATTATTGTGGATTAATCAAAGTAATACTGTATTATTATTTTATAATTATATTGTCAATCTTGTACATTACAACCTGTGATCTGGACGTATCGCCCTTGTAATTTTTACTTTCTCTTGCCTATATGAATAAATAGGAAGGAAAGTATTGTTTTCATGTCGATTTTTCAAAATCAAGTTTTTTTTTTATCTAAAAACCACCAGATCTACATGTTTTCAGACCCCGTGAACCCAAAAACATATTTTTAGCGATTGGTCTGTGTGTGTGTGTGTGTGAACTGAATATCTCAAGAACGGAACATCGTACAAACTTGAAACTTGAAACTTAAGTTAGACATCACTATCGGACCCGACACGAACATTTTCATCAAAATCGGTCAACCAAAAGTAATAGTTTGTTCGTGTAATTTTTCACTTGTTTGCGATTTTCTCAAAAACGAGTCCTACAATTATTTTGAAATCGCCTGGTTTACTAAATTTTTTATGCATTATGAGATAGGGTAGGTGCCATGTCTGCTGAAATACTTGGAGAGGCTGTTTTCTCGTAAAATAATTGTTTTTTTAAGATTGCGACTTTAATATGCATTTTAGCGCAAAAATATATATATAATACAAGTTATAGTGAATTTAAAATCCTACTACTTTCGTTTTGGACATTTTTTTGTATAACGCTTAGTTTAGCCGTAATTAGCAATTTTCTGTTTCTTCTCACGAAAATGTGTAAAAAAATCGATTTTATTATGATTTCAGCCTTAGTATGCGTTTTACGACAAAAGTGTATAATCAAAATTATAGGAAATTAAACGATCTACAAACTTTAATTAGAGCATTTTCCCTACAGAGCCTAGTTTAGCGTGAAAGAGTGATTTTCTGTATTTTTAAGCCAAACAGGTTGATTTTCATTTTGCGTCTTTCACTCATGATTAAAATTAGGCTGTGTTTATTGCGGTTAGTTTTTTGTTTATTTCTAATGTTTTATTACTAATGTTAGTTTATTGTTAATTATTTGCATGGGCAAGAGAAAGTTGTGTGAGAGTTTCACACATTTTTTACGTCTGTTTTGCAATGTTTGCTAATGCAGACGGTGGAGAATGATGATATACGAAAATGAGTGATGAAAAAATGCCAGACCTGACCAGGAATCAAACCCAGGACCCTGGCCAGTTGCTAAATAGTCAGAAAAAAAAAAAAACTAGCCAGGAACCCGGGACATTCTTGTTGGCAGCCTAACATCCTAACCACTGCATGTAGGCGACAACCACTTGGACATTTGTTATTTAAAAAAAGGGTTGTTAAATCATATTAGTCTAAACTTCATAGATATAAAGTTTGTAAGTATTAATATTTTGTTTTTTATGTATACGAGGTGTGATCAAAAAGTAAGGTGACTTTCATTTTATAAAAAAATATTCATTTATTCATCCAAAATTATGTTATCCCCTTCAAAATAATCCCCCTCTGATACAATGCACTTGTGCCAGCGCTTTTTCCAGTCATCAAAACATTTCTGAAATTCACTTTTGCGTATTGCCTTGAGCTCCTCCAGCGATGCAGCCTTAATCTCCAAAGAAGAGCCTGGGCTCTTCCACTGGGATGATTGGGCTTTGGTTTCGACGTCATAACCATAGACCCACGTTTCATCACCAGTTATAACCCTTTTGAGTAGATCAGGATCGTCATTGACGTCGTTCAACATGTCTTGGGCGATGTTCATGCGACGCTGCTTCTGATCAAAATTAAGCAGTTTTTGATAAGGTTAAGCAAAATGCTCCCTCTGTCTGAATGATTGAAATGGTTCTATTTGTTTATTTATAGTAAACAAGCCATGAAGGTGTAGCTAGTATACTGTTCGCCAACTATGGTAGTATGTATGTAGCAAGACAGAGAGAGAATGTGTTGCGTCCGCCGTTCCCCTCAACTCATTTCAATCAGTGCACGGTGTTCAAGCACAATAGTGACTATACGCAATACGGTAGGGCACTCTGCCGGCCGGTTCGTTCACTACACTCTAACAAGCTCATTTTTCATCAAAAAATTCTGAAAAAATTACTTTCGCTTCCTAATGAATCTTATTTTATTACACTATAAATGTTATTATTATACTCTGATATTTAGATAAGATACGCTTCTACAAAGTTAGACATTTAAATCTCATTGCATTTTTTGCGTATCACGTAGGCTAATATAACTTCTTTTCCGGGGCGACATAATTGCATTTTATTATATTGTTATAAAATAAAAAATTTGGTCTGTAATTTGATATATGTTGAGTCACATGTTGTGCAGAAACAGAAATAATAAACGAGCTTGAAAAAACCAGTCTTTTAAAGGACGTCAAAGACAGATCATCGTGTCTGGTGTATCCTTCCTGTTAGTATTCCAAGAAGCTGAATAATCTTTCATAGTTGTGAACTTTATACCAAACATACGTCAACTCTTAGAAATCAACTACGCACGCACAATATCAGTTGCATGAAATTTTAACAAAAAGAACGGCATAGTAAATATAACAGAAAGAGGGCATGACGTCCATCTCTTTCGGGCCTGTCAAAATGTATGGTAGGTACATCATTTCGAAAAAACCTTATTGTCTATTACCCCAAATTGAATCGCAGACATTTTTCCCCGTATTTTGTGCGCGGGCAACGAATTTCGACAGCAATACAAATGTCAAAACGATAACCGCATGAACAGAACATAACGAGTAGTGAGTACTACTTTAGAGGCAGCCTGTATCAAGCTACGACGCTGTGGTGGGGGAGCTACTTACTGCGCATGTGCGGCCCGCACGCCACAGTAGTTGGTTATAGCTATACTAACCATACATTTTCGTAAGACTCCCAACTAGTAGTACATAATTGTAAACTGCGAATACTAAATCAGCAGTTAAAGGGGTCTGATGGTACAAATTTCCCGTTTTGATCTCTTGGCGAAAATCTGAAAATTTCTTCGTAATTATTTAAGTTATTATCATAGCAGTAGAATCCATATTAATATTTTGTTTTTTGTGTGTATGAAATTGAATGATTGTAAGAAATTTTAATTAATTAATTTTGTTTTTGTATATGTAAAAAAAACTGTAATTTACCTTATCCTGCTTTCAAAATTTTTTTTAAGAGTACTTTCGCGGTGTGCACCGATTCTTCAGGTAATGATAATATTTATCATTACCTGAAGAAGCGGTGCACACCGTGAAAGTACTTGTAAAAAATTTTTTGAAAGCAGGATAAGGTAAATTACAAAGTTTTTTTTACATATACAAAAACAAAATTAATTAATTAAAATTTCTTACAATCATCATACATCATCTTAATCTTTTACACGAATGGTGTAAAACATGGAAAATAAAACTTAATACGGTAAAAAAATTCCTTCACGTAACTTTCACACTCCGTCATGGTGATTGCACACCAGTATACATAGACAATGAACCTCTCACAAAAACAGATACGATCAAGTATCTCAGTCTGACTTTTGATTAACGACTAACTTGGAGCACACATATCAAACGGAAACATTTATTACTGAATTCCCGACTTAAACTTCTATATTCCCTACTTCACAAACGATCAAAATTACCAATGGCACAAAAATTACGCATATATTGTTCTCTTTTGAAACCTATATGGACCTACGGGTCCCAAATTTACGGTTCAACCAAACCCTTCTAACATGCAACGAATTCAAGCATTCCAGTCAAAAACATTACGCCTTATAGCAAAAGCACCTCTTAGGAACAAAACCTTACATACAGATTTGAAAACACCACTTGTACAAAATTCCATCGAATACCTATACAAACGCTTTCACGACAAGTCACACGAACACGAGAACCCACTGGTGCGTTCACTTACCACGTTCCATTTACCTGATAATCCCCCTAGACGCCTTAAAAGACGTTGGAGTAGAGACCTGCTAATTTGATATACAAATTTCATTCTTGGGGAGGCACCAATGGGGGCCCTACCCCTCTCATGCCTATCATGTCATATACATTCATTATTATCTTAATCATCACATTTGCTTGTTGTAAAATTTTACAGTTGTAAATAAAGAGATAAAGAGGAAAAAAATTTCTACATGTTCAAAAACTGGTGTGGTCTCTAATGAGTAAGCTGTTGATGTAACTTTAAGGGCAAATTCTGACCAAAATAATTTTTTTCTTTTAAGGAAAAGGAAGGTTATATTTTATAAATTCTTCTAGGACATAAAGGAGATGTTTTCTTAAATTTATCACTTAATCTCATTAATTTGGGGAGAAGTGAAAATGTAAATTTTAGATAATATTTCTCTAATCAACTTGATTCAAAAACAGGGGAAAAGAGCAGAGCACTTAAAGAAAGGATTGTGATACATTTTTGTACTTCTACGAAGACTTGTACTGCCTTTTTCTTTTCCTTTCATTGCTTCTCAGGCCACGTTTACTGTTGTAGTTAGTTTGCGGATTGTCTCTATGGATGCACCAACAGCAGTCTGGAATTATGTTTACATTCCACCTTCCCTGATATCAACGTTCCATTTCCTTTATATCTTGATGAAATTTTTCACGCTGTTCTTCACTTACATCACGAAAATTTTAAGGGAAGTAATCAATATGAGAATTCAGAAAATGCACCTTCAAGCTCATTGAACAAGTCTTGGAAATTCTTTAGCATGTTTTCCACAACACACTTAAAATTTGGGTCCTTACTTTTCCCAAGAAATTTCTTTACGACTTCTTCAATTTTTTTTTTTTTTTTTTTGGTTTAACATTCGATTGTTCTGCAATTACTGCTAATGGAGATGGGGAAAGATGAAATGAATTTTGTAACGTATGAAAATATGCCATGCCTGAATGGGATTCGAACCCAAGACTGCATGATGAGAGGCGAGCACATTACAACTTCTTCAGATGATTTCCATGCTTCTTGATTTCAATGTCTTCCATTTTGGTTTAAAAGGCTTCATTTTTCAAAAGTTTACGAATGTCTGGACTAGTGAAAACACCTTTCACTTTGGCCTCTGACAGTTATGGAAACATTTAGCTTAACAATTTACTTCGTTTGATAAAGCTTTTACGAATTATTTCATCAATCAGAGTTTAAGTGGAGGTAGGAGTACTTTTAGTCGATCAACCATATTTTTCTGTATTTAATTTTTGGTTCAAAGTTCTAATAATACCCTGCGTGTTCATCAGAAAAATATGGAGTAAAGACTTTTTCCTTATAACCAAACTAATAAACTAACAAATGATAAAATATCAACAAAATTAATTCAGGCCACATTTTTTATTATCTGATTTCGAAATAAATTATATATATTTATTAATTTTGATGATATTAAAACAAATTAATATTGTGAAAAAATGGTATGTGATGGATTTTTTGACTATTTTTCCTGAAACCAGCACACAAAAATCTACAAGAATCATTTATTAGTTTTCAAACATTTCCATTGTTGACCTGTGAATTAAAACATATCACGTTTGTATTTGATGAGGGTATGTAAGTATTGTTATTAGTGAAATTGTATGACATTAAATCTATACTATCTATACTAATATAATAAAGAAAAAACATCTGTTTGTTTGTTTGTTCGTTTGTATCAGGTAATCTAAGAAACTACTGAACTGATATTAAAAAAAATGAACTAAAAATAAAAAATAAAAAAAATTACATACATTACTGTTACAAATAAAAGCGTGGCGCATTTTTATTGTAAAATATTCGTTGTATAAAAATGCGCCACGCTTTTATTTGTAACAGTAATGTATGTAATTTTTTTTATTTTTTATTTTTAGTTCATTTTTTATTTGAATCATTGTTAAATAATAGCGTTTCTTAAAAAATTTTTTTTTATTTTTTTTTATTTTTTTTTAAATTTTTTTTCTGTGATTTTTTTTGTAATTTTTTTTTGTAAATTTTTTTTCTTTTTTTCTTTTTAGTTACTTTTTTTAAGTAATTGTTAAATTAAAGCGTTTTTTAAATTTTTTAAATTTTTTTTGAAATTTTTTTGTAATTTTTTTTTAAACACCTATTGTCATCGAAGATAAACAAGTGTGCAAAGTTTGATTCATATTGATACGGTAGAAGTATTAAAATTTTAAGTTGCCAGATTTGATGGATCCAAGAGTAAGTTATTTTGTAATAATAAAAGCGTTTAAAAAAAATTTTTTTGTAAATTTTTTTTTATGAAAGCGTATTGTCATCGAAGATAAACAAGTGTGCAAAGTTTCATTCATATTGATACAGTAGAAGTATTAAAATTTTAAGTTGCAAGATTTTATGGATCCATGAGTAAGTTAAATAAAAGCGTTTAAAAAAATTTTTCATTGTTGCATAGCTTAGAGCTTGGTGATCAATATAAGCATGTTGCAATTTTAAGTAACTTTAATTAAGTGAGTTAAGCAACTTAAACTGTGATGATGTCGCATGTTTTAGTCCATCGGGTGCATAGCACTCTTTTTTTTCAAGTCCTCTGGATGGTGTATATTTTGGGCTAGAAGCATGATTCAACTTTTATATTTCATTGAAAAACGTGAAGAATAACATTTGATTCCAGAAACATTAAAAATTTGAAAATATTCATAATTGTTATTTTTGTACTGTATTTCATTTATTTGTTTTCATTCGACAGGTAGCAAATGAGCCATATATTTCCAATTACTCTGCATACCGCACCCACATATTACTGTCTCTTTCTTTTCCATCAGTATTCTTCTATGCATTCTATTCAATTCTGTTAAATCGCAGGGACAAACATTTAAAACGGTGGGCATCGATTTGAGACAAGAGTGCTTCACTCACGGACAAGTTTATGTCGGACTTTCTAGAGCTGGAAGTGCAGGAAAACAATTTATTTTGCTGCCACAGGGGAATGAAACCACAAATATTGTATATAGAGAGGTTTTAAAACAATAATTTAATGAGGGGTACATTAGCTGCTGTGAAGCGAAGTGAGCGGGGGTTGCTAGTTATTAAATAAAATATACTAGAGTTATAAACACTTTTTACAATTTATAATATTCTAAAGAATAGAAAGTAGCTTTCAAATTGTCTTTATAGATTTTTTAGACCTAAATTTGAGTTTTCAGCCTTAAATTTTCAAACATTTTCTGGGGTAGAATCCCCCTCTTCGGATTGTCATTCCTCACAATATCTCCTGGATCCACCATTGTGTATAGTGGAGAGATGACTTGAATGCTAGTGTGAGACGAAGTGGGGTACAGGGAAGCTGGCGCCGGCCTCAAGCGTACGTCATTGTTGCTATGATAACCCACCACTGTACTATTCAACCTGCTAACATTCAATTTCAATCCTTTTTGAACATCAACCTGCCACTGTATTGTAGCTATTCACCTACACAATACTCAGTTTCAGTGCGTCTTGATTATCATTGCTTATTAGTGTTATTAGTATTTACACTTTCACCCTTTATAGGGCAGTACTACAGGAAAAAATTGGTGTGAAACACTCACACAACTTTCTCTTGCCAATGCAAATAATTAATAATAAACCTAACATTATTAATAAAATATTAGAAATAAACAAAAACTAACCTCAAAAACATAACCTTATTTTAATCATGAGTGAATGACGCAAAATGACAATCGAACTCAGTTTGGCTTAAAAATACGGAAAATCACGCTTTCACGCTAAACTAGGCTCTGTAGAGAAAAATGCTCTAAACAAAAGTTGTAGATCTTTTAATTTTCTATAAATTTAATTATATACACTTTTGTCGTAAAATGCATACTAAGACCGAAATGTTAAAAAAATCGATTTTTCTCACGTTTTCGTGAGAAAAAAAACAGAAAATCGCTAATTACCGCTAAACTAAGCGTTATACAAAAAATTGTTTGAAATAAAAGTTGTAGAATTTTACATTCTCTACAACTTTTATTATATAACGTTTTGCGCTAAAATGCATATTAAAGCCGAAATCTTAAAAAAAAAATGTTTTTACGTAAAAACAGCCTCAAGCAGAATTTCAGCAAACATGGCGCCTACCCTATATTGTAGAGCATAAAAAATGTAGTAAACCAGGCGATTTTAAAAAAAATCGTAGGACTAGTTTTTGAGAAAATCGCAAAAAAGTGAAAAATTATACGAATAAACTACTACTTCCGGTTGACCGATTTTGATGAAAATGTTCGTGTCGGGTCCAGTAGTGATATGTAACTTAAGTTTCAAGTTTCAAGTTCGTACGATGTTCCGTTCTTGAGATATTCTGTTCACACACACAGACACACACAGACCAATCGCTAAAAACATGTTTTTCGGGTTCAGGGGGTCTGAAAACGTATAGATCCGGTGAAAACTCGATTTCGAAAAATCGACATGAAAACAATACTTTCCTTCCTATATATTCATATAGGCAAGAGAAAGTAAAAATATACATGTTGTAAAATGTTAAATTTGTTTTATAGGGACTTGAATAACGTATTTCTAGTGCCAGAACAGTAAGATATTTATTTTTTTTATGTCAAGCCCTGGTAAGTATACTTACCAAGGAATGTTTATTGAAATGGGAATCAAATACTATTTAGTGGTAAGAATGCTTATTGAAACACCTTGTAGCCCTATATAACAGAACCCACCGGGTTGGTTTAGAGGTAAAGTCGTCGCCAAAATCAGCATTTTAACAGTTGATTTTCGGAGATGAAGGTTCCTGGTTTAAATTCTAGTAACGGTACTTACTTTTATATGGATTTGAATACTAGACAGTGGTTACCGGTGTACTTTGATGGTTGGGGTTTAATTAACCATACTCTCTCAGGAATGGTCGGCCTGGGTCTGTACTAGACTACACCTCATTTACACGTCATACACATCATCCTCATCTCATTGAGTCATGGGGTTGCTTATTGTTCTAAATTGAACAGATTGCAACGTACACAAATTAAAAATAGTAATATATAACAGAAAAATATGGCGAATCTTAAATTTCTATCACCATGAATGCTTGCTTCCCTGTAAAAAACTGGAATTTTCTTAGTACTGTACAAAAGTAAGAACAAAACAACATGGTAGCGTACGCTGGTATGAATCCTTACCACATTTGTGTAACTCACAAAGCAAATAGTCACTGTGCGCCAATTTCAAAATGTGGATAGCCTACTTACCAGAGAACGTCTATAAAACCATAAAATGCCAATAAGGTTCAACTGTAGCTTATTCTAAAAAAAATCGACCTTATTACCAGTGGTAAGTATACATACCACAGACCTATAAAGGGTTAAGC
Organism: Catonia carolina; assembly: GCA_035578175.1. Lineage (NCBI taxonomy): Eukaryota > Metazoa > Arthropoda > Insecta > Hemiptera > Achilidae > Catonia > Catonia carolina. Next base: position 17,012,168 of record JAQMRL010000009.1, on the reverse strand, counting down.
ACTTTTCTTTTAATACTTTTTCTGGGCGCATGCCCAGTTTCTCTATTACAATCCTAAAACCACACTGACACTTGTAGTTCATTGGAATACACATTCCTTATTTTATTACGTGACGAGTGGTACAGGAAATATTGTTTTGATTTGGGTATTCTGTTTTTACGTTTTAGGCTACATTTATACAAATAAAAGTATTTCAATTCGTTAAAACTCATTCCGTTTCTTTTCATTTTAATTTTTCACATTTTATTCATTATTCTGTAGTGTTGTTACAAATTAAATATCTATCAATGTATTATAAGTTTGTCATGTCGACCAAAATTTATCATGTTGAGCAGGGTAAAACAATTCGAAGTGCGGAACGGAATGTCATTTTAAATGTTATAAAGAAGAAGCAAAAAATTAACTACATACACTACACAGTTGCATGTTTTTACTTTCTCTTGCCTATATGAATATATAGGAAGGAAAGTATTGTTTTCATGTAGATTTTTCGAAATCGAGTTTTCACCGGATCTATACGTTTTCAGACCCCCTGAACCCAAAAAACATGTTTTTAGCGATTGGTCTGTGTGTGTGTCTGTGTGTGTGTGTGTGTGTGTGTGTGTGTGTGTGAACAGAATATCTCAAGAACGGAACATCGTACGAACTTGAAACTTAAGTTACGTACCACTACCGGACTCGACACGAACATTTTCATCAAAATCGGTCAACCGGAAGTGGTAGTTTATTCGTGTAATTTTTCACTTTTTTGCGATTTTCTCAAAAACTGGTTCTACGATTTTTTTTAAAATCGCCTGGTTTACTCAATTTTTTTATTCTCTACAAGATAGGGTAGGCGCCATGTTTGCTGAAATTCTGGGTGAGGCTGTTTTTACGTAAAAACATTTTCTTTTTAAGATTGCGGCTTTAATATGCATTTTAGTGCAAAACGTTATATAATAAAAGTTGTAGAGAATGTAAAATTCTACAACTTTTATTTCAAACATTTTTTTGTATAACGCTTAGTTTAGCGGTAATTTGCGATTTTCTGTTTTTTTCTCACGAAAACGTGAGAAAAATCGATTTTATTAACATTTCGGTCTTAGTATGCATTTTACGACAAAAGTGTATATAATTTAATTTATAGAAAATTAAAAGATCTACAACTTTTATTTAAAGCATTTTTCTCTACAGAGCCTAGTTTAGAGAGAAAGAGCGATTTTCCGTATTTCTAAGCCAAACTGAGGTTGATTTTCATTTTGCATCATTCACTCATGATTAAAATAAGGTTATGTTTTTGAGGTTAGTTTTTTGTTTATTTCTAATATTTTATTAATAATGTTAGGTTTATTGTTAATTATTTGCATTGGCAAGAGAAAGTTGTGTGAGTGTTTCACACCAGATTTTTAGAAATGTATGTACTACGTTAGCAGCAGCGCATTGCCCACACTGAGTCCCAGGTTCATCTCGTCATTACATATCAGTAATAATTTTTCGATTAACCATGGAAGCAGTGTGAAAGCGAACAAAGGAACAGACAATTCACAGTGAAGCTAGAAAAGTGATAAGATGTGTCATTAAACAGTGTGATGAAGCTAAAGAAGGTAAATTTAAGTATTTAGTCAAACAAATTAACTTTTGCGGGCTGCAAATTATGTAGGTTTTCTATTAGAAGCACCATGAAAATATGGAAAGAAGGTGTTGAAGCTGGTGAATCTTCTTTAAGTATTCCTGGTAAGACGAGGCCATGGTCAGAAGAAAAAAGTTTGATTTGTTTTTAAAGTTAATAAATTTGAAAGTATGTTTGTGTGTAAGTATTTCAATATTTACATAGGTCTGTACATTGTTTGTAATATTATTAGCCTACAATATTCTTTTAAACAACGGATATTAAAACTAATGATTTATTATTAGGCCTATTATTATGCATAATTTTGTTACTGCCCTTTCATGTGATGATTTATAAGAAACACACTATTAATGTGGGTTGTGTTTTACTACACTAAGTATAGTTTCTTGAGTCACGAGTTTGCCTTTATTTGCAACTAAGGTAAAGAGGGAAAACCACAGTGCGCATGAGTGACTGCTTTAATTTCAGTTCAACTAACACAACAACTTATACTATACCCAGAGCATAATACAGTACATCGCGGAACCTTTTGTAGGTTAACTGTACGAATATACCTCTTTATTACCATAAACAGAAATGTAAGTTTCTCGAAAACGTGGGCAGACTATTCACAGTGCTGAACGCAGTGGCGTAGCCAGGGGGGGGTCCGGTGGGTCCGGACCCCCCCCGAAATTTTCGGAATAACGTTTTTTGACATCATTTTCAGTATGTTGAGTAAGCAAGCTATCCTCATTCCTTATTTCTCAAAGGATGGTTTTTAAATTACAAACTAAGCGAGACAACGAATTGATAAGGTGACAGCATTATTTGTAGGCAATACAGTAGTCCACCTCCACCTGTTCACAGTTCACGCGTGCGTGTGGCGAGTGATATATCATATCCCTACTTATTATACAGTTAGGAATATCAAAATGGCTTTTAAATGAGCTTCAAATTAACGTTTTTAGACTCCCAAAATCAAAATTTTCCCGGGGGAGGAACCCCGGAGTCCGGGGTTCCTCCCCCGGGAAATTTAACCTCCCCCGGGGGTCTGGGGGGCACACCCCCCAGACCCCCCTGGTTAGACCCCCCCCGAAAGCAAATCCTGGCTACGCCACTGGCTGAACGAAATCTAATATGCAATGTAATAAGATGCTGTGAAGTTGAAGCTAAACAAAAATGCTTTTCCCTGCCTCGTAACAAAAGCCATGAGTGAGTGGCTAACTACTGTGATGTTTCTCTTACCACAATTTGAAAAATGAAGAAGGGAATTAAGACTTGAAGAAGCTATTCTTCAACAGTTGTGTTGCACCTGGTAAAAAAAGGAAACGGTAAGGTAGTTAATAGTGAGACTGATAGTGAAGATGCCGATGACAGCGATAGTAAAGAAGGCAATTCATCAGTAGAAAATTTTGTTCCAGTGGAATAACGTAGCTTGTAATTACAGTAAATCAAACATTTCTAGTCATGTAATTAAGCTACACATGCAAATTTATGTCTTATAAGGTTTATGAAGAAAACATTTTCTCAGAATAAACCACAGATTACAAAATTGATGTAGAAACTGCTAGGTAGTGAAATGTACAAGTAGTGTCTCACTGTTGAGGTTGGCAGCACTGGAAAATTTTCACTTCTCTTCCTCACAGCCCATCCATAGGCAAAAGGCAATCTCATGACTTCAGTATCTGTACTTATTAGTAGCTGCCTAACACACTGCTGCCAATGTGTTTAGAAAAGACGATAGTACGATAGTGCTGGTGTATGTGTGTTGATGCAACCATTACACGCTGCAATCCTTAGCCTCATATTCACGTCATCTCGCCACTATACAATAGGGTAGTATAGAATTAATAGAAAAACTAACCTAACCAAACAACTTTAGATACAAACAAATAAAATAAAAGATGGACTCATTTAACCAATAACAATTTATTTTAATTTAAAAATTACATAATCTCACATAGACTATATTATTCAGAAAGCTGTAAGCTTTCTTTCCAACAGTGAAAGAATTTTTATATTGGTTGGGTAATTTCTGAGATTACCTCATACAAACAAACTTCATTTCTTTATAATATTAATTTTGATGACAAACACTGTGTAATAAAGTAAGGAGCAAAGTTGATTAAAATGAAACAAGAAATTAAAATTTTCAACTCATAAAACATGACATTAATGATATCAAAATGAGGAAATTGAAATATTCCATAGTAGTAAAATTTTAAAATTGAAAACTTGGCAATTTTATTATATGTACTACATTGATTTCATGGTTAAAAAAAATAAAAAGTAAAGTTTTAACAGAATTTTAACTATAAATCAATACTCCAAATAAGTTGTTCATAGAGGTTGTTTGTATGCAATGTAGATTACTTTGAAATAATCAAAGGATTCTTTTGGTGGGCTAGAGAGAGAGCTTATAAATTACGGATCCAGTTAGGGATGGGCAGTAATAAGTTAGAAAATATTTGTTAAATTCTAACTATTAAAATTTGTCATATCCATTCATAATTTTCATAAGAATAGATTATTAATAATTTGGCGGTTTTTAATGAAGTGTATTTTTTGGTCGGCTTTTGTGTTACCGTAGTTCTTGATTCAAAAAAAGACCTCAAAAATAATTTCCCGCTATAAACGAAACAGTGATGTACTTCAGTTTTAACTTTCAGGGCAACACATAGCTGTCGATTTTGAATTAAGTATAATATATTACTATTTAAAGGAATATCGTCAAAAATTAATAATTAAATTTAAATATTTTAGTCTATACTTAAATACGTTAAATTTTAATAGTAATATTGATGACTGATCTGCATTATATATATCTTCTTTGTTTAATTAACGCCAATTAACAATTTTATTTATTTCCTTGATAATATTTTTATTTTCTTTTATAATATAAAAAGAAAATAAGGTAAATATGTTTGAAACCTGCAATTGTTCGACAGTTGACAACAATGAATTTCTCTGCACGTAAGTGTGCCAGTTTAGTACGGTGTGGAGTGTTAATTTTTTGCTGTGACATTGATGATTTTTTTAATCAGTGATATTGAATCGTTTTTTAAAAATTATGAACGAAAAAGACATTTATTCAGTATTTTCGTTAATATCGAGGTAGTTTTGTTTATTGTGATTTCGAGAATCTGACAGGTTGACTAGGTAAGCGGTAAGCGTCCTCCCTACCTGCAAAGAGAAAAAAAATCGCTGTGGAAAGTAAGCATTCTAAAATTTCACTTGTAATATTAGAATTTTATTTATTTTTTCTGAAATAAAGGCATGCAAATATCGTCATAATATATTTATTTAATCAAAATCATTGTTAAGTATTGACATTTTAAGGTGTGAATCTTATGTTAATCTAATTTTGTCTTAATTAAAAGTTTTCGGTAGACTTCACGGGTATTTGTCTTCTTATTTTAGTTGAAACTGTATAAAAAAAATAAATTTTTGAAGTTTTTTGAAATAATGTTCAGTCGATTACTGTAGTTGTGGTTTTTCGTTACGAAGTTTACTTTTGTTAATCGATCTAGTGTTTCGCTGAGTATATCTTCAAATATTTTAGGACGTGTTCAGTATTAAAAATTTCGTGAAGTATTGTTCTCTTTTGTGGTATTGGCGGTATGTTAATAAGATCCTGTTACCATATTCTGTAAGTTTGTTTAACAGTGATTAGTTTTCTTTTGTGCAGTAAAGTAATATAAACCTTTTGTTTTGAATTTGTACCAAACCTTACTGGTAAGTTAATTTATAATTTACGTAAAAAGTATGATTTTGTTTTCTGCGGTATTTGGTTTCAGGGCATATGTTTACGTAGGTCAATTTTTAGTTTGCTTATCATTTTTATGATTTATTAAAAGTTAACCTTGTTTATGTACATTATTACCATGTGATTTCAGGTGTTTTACTATTGATTGTAAAATAACAATAAGTGATTTAACCCTGTACTTTCTAAATAACGTTTTTAAATTTACAATTTTAATTTTAATTTATCAAGATCGGCTTTCTAATTAATAGGGTTAAATCATAATACTTTGCATATCAAATAATATGTAAACAAATTTTGCAGTCTGTAGGTTTAGTTTTTTATTCTTTACAAAATACTACGGTTAAAATAAAATTCTTATTTACATGCCAATATTAAAATTAAGTTAATTTACTCACCAATATTTTAAGTAATTTTAAAAAGAAATTGTTTTATTTTCTTTTAATGATGGGGTGTATTTTTTTGAGCACGGATCAATTTATAAACTTTATTGCAATTGTATATTATATATTTAGAAATTACATTTTAGTTTGATTTTGAAATGATATCAGCACTGAAGTTAAATATTGAAAGAAAAAATATGTAGCTAGCTCGATTGTTTTGAAATGCAACCTTGCATTCTTTTAGTGTTTAAAATTTTGTTATATTATAAATATACTAATCTTAATTTGATTTAGTGATTAAATTTTGCTTAAATAAATCTCATTAATTATGTTAATTAACCCTGTAAACATTTATTTTTAATCTTACGTTATTCTTATTAGTCTATGCTATGTTTACTAAAAGTTTTTGCCGTGAATCTTAAAAGTATAGGCTTGCCTTACTGTTAATGTTAAATACATAGAATTATTCAGTAGGTATTCTTATTCTGTGAATATCTCAACTTCATTTATTGATTATTTGTTAAATTGTAGCACCCAAGTTGTTACGCAAATCAAGAGTGTTAATGACATTATCTAAGCAAATTTAAATAAATTACTATCGAAATAGACTTTAAGTTCAGCAAGTTGTTGGTTACCGTTACATACCATTCTTTTACTTTTTCTTTCTTGTTTTATTGAGTTTTGTAGTTTTATAAATGGGAAAGGCCATTTACGGTTAGGTTCATTCTCTTGATGGGAGTCAAACTCAGGACTTTTTTTTAGTACACATTGTTTTAGTCTATTTCATTGTATTTTATTGGTTTTTTTTCGGTATTAGATCTTTTAATTGTCATCTCAGTTTTATGTACAGTTCTGCTGTTGTTAGTTTGCTCCTACTGTCAACAAACAAAAGCCACCTACTTTAGGGTGCACGCTAGAGTCTGCGACTTTACGGATGTCGTATTCCAATTAAGTTAACTATTTTTTAAATTATAAGCACTTAAAGTACTAAAAACATCAGTCATGATATGATGTAGGGCAACAATTTCATTTATAAATATATTTTTAAAAGTATTTTGTATTTAAATACTTTTAAAAGTATTTTGTAGTTACTTTTTAATCAGCGTGTACACATTTTGATATAATGCGCATGCTCAGTGACGTCATTATTTGTTTACATTAGGAGCAAACTAAGAGAGGCTGGACTATAGTGCGCATGATTAAAAAAAGGCGTGTTGTGATTCCGAAATTATATAGTACATTTTTTGGTTTTATTTTTATTTATTTATTATTATTATTTCTTGTTAGATCCTACTAGGGATGCATTTCTCCTAGTTCCAGCCAGTTTCCGGATGGCCCATGCTGCCTTCATTTTTTCTGCATGTGATCTTTTTCGCTCCTCCGTCCAGGCTGTTCCCGTTCTCCTCGGCCCTCCCAAGCACTTTAGATTCTCAATTTTCTGCTTCATTTCTGTTCTATTGAGAAGTGTTTCGCCCGTAATGTCATTCACCAGCATCGTCTCGTGGATCTCCTTGTGCCATCTCGTTGTAGTTTTCCTGCCCTCCCAGTACTTCCATAACTGCTTCGTTAGTCTGGAGTCGTGCATCCTCGCTATGTGGCCGAAGAATGCCAGTCGTCTCTTATGGGTGTGGTGAAGGAATATACTTCTTCGTTACTTCTGAGCCTGTATTCTCCCTCTTTATTTTGAGTCGGCCCGATGATTCTTCTGATGATTTTCCTCTCGGTAGTTTCTATCGAGCGCAGGTGGATGTTAGATTTCAAGTGGTGGGTTTCCGCCGCGTACAGCACCTCCGGTCTGGCAACCGTCTGGTAGTGTCTTATCTTGGCATTACGCGAAATTGATCTCTTATTATAAACGTTCTTGGTGAGACCGTGTGCTTGTGCTAGCTTTGTAGCCTTTGCTTTATTTCTTTTATTTATTTATTATTATTACTAGGAACAAGTACAATGAATCTTATCCTATCTTATTTCCTAATACCCGCATAGGTCTAGCCTGTGCGTGGGTATGAGTTGGTTTATTTATTCTATTATAATAATAGCTTTTTATTTCCACACTAAATTTACATAAAAGAAAAGAAACAAAATATACAAAAAAATAATAGTATAAAAATAAAATGTCATGTAGTGGCAAAGGATGAAGCAGACTTTCGATGACAATGTTAACAAAAGATCTTTAGCTGAAACAAGAGTTTTTTTTTTTTTGTTTAACGTCCGACTGTTCAGCAATTACTACTAATGCAGATGGTGAAGGATGAAATGAATTTTTGTAACGTATGAAAATATGCCGTGCCTGAATGGGATTCAAACCCAAGACCGCATGATGAAAGGCGAGCACGTTACCAACTATGCCAATGCGGCCAGCCTGAAACAAGAGGAAGAGCAATTAGTTTGAATATATAGAACTAATTAAATCCTTAGACTGCCATCTCCCTAAATTAATCAACCAGTTGGTTACTCTTCTTTTGTATATTTGAGGAGTTAACATCAGTATTTCGGATAGCCTCTTGTAAATTAAGGTATGTGATTGAGGCTATTTATAATGTGCTGCTTTGCTATTTATTGTTTTATGCAATCTATGGGCTTGATATCCAATATGGGTTACAGGTCTGGTATGATAATTATGAGTTATTTTCTATAGTACAGAAAGTTTATTAGATCTTATGTACAGTAATAAGTTCCTTATGTAAAGTTGCTGAATGTTAAGTACCCGAAATCTACCGTATAATAAATCAGAAGGGAATTGTCTGTCAAAATTTAAAGCGCTTTTGGTCACAGATTTCTTAGCCGTTACGAGTGGTTCCAATGTCGAACGGAAGGCCCCACCCCAAGTGATGATTCCGTACTGCAGCAAGGATTGTATCAAGGTACAATATACCTTTCTTAGGTTATTTTGTGATAAAATTCTATTTATGCGGGGAAAAATTTAAAGGAATTTTCGGATTTTTTGTTTCTTTATTAACTCTTTCAATCCCAAATTTTTAAACTGTACACAAAAGAATATGTTTACATTATTTCATACATTTTACTGATATTTAAGTGTAATAAAATCACTTTTAGACCTTTAACCCTTTTGATGGCCTGACAAAAAAGTATTACATGTACGTCACATTAGGCTTGATGGTATGGAAGTTTCCAACAATAAGAATAAGTCAAATCATGTTCAGGCTTCCTAAACTAAATATATTCTTGTACTTAAATTTGTAGTAAAAAAAACTAAGTATGATTTTAATATTATTTAAGACTTCAAAAATTTTACAATTAAAAAATACTGATAAAATGGATAAAATCACTATTTAGTAACAGTTTAAAAATTATACTTGTACATACATACAATATATTCGAAGAAATGTTACTTTATTTTAGTAAATGAAACAAACTTCTGAATCCAAAATGAAAAAGAAATTAATGGTTGCCTCCGTGGCGCAATGGTCAGCATACTACACTGCAAAGCGGAGGTCTCAGGTTCAAATCCTGGCTAGGGTACAGAAATTATTACACTTCACACCCAGCATTCTTTAATCAAAAATTGTCTCTAACATCTAAAATTTTGAGGTCTGTTATTTCACTCCAATATGCCTTCTATGTCACACTGGTTTAGAAAGGGTTAATATAAATATAAAAAGTGATTAATTACGGGTAATGTATTAATCATAAATAAATGTATGGTGCTACTATAGTATGCATTCTACTGCGTTATGTTTAGTGAAATTTGTATTTCTTGATATGGTAGCACTTATGGTGTGTCAGAATCCAGAATCCAGGTAGAGAGGGCTAAGAAGCCCTATGATGGAGACATCGTGTTAAGGAACACCTGGTTGCTCGGGGAACAATTTCACAGAGTAATTGCAACCTTGTGGAATTCAGGGGGAATTTTATATAGAATTAAATTAGGAAATTGGATTCTGTTTCTTGGGGGATTGGAAGTGGGACTTTAGTGGAGGTAATTTTAGAAATTTAAGAAGTTATTGGTGAGTTGTAACAATTTATATTAAGGGACAAGTGGAATTAGGAGCGGCTCTTTTGAATTTTTCTTTTTATTCAGTGGCCTTTTCACTTTAATACGGGAATTCTGTTGACATGTCAAGGCGAAGGCATCTTGCGTATTTATCGTGGAGAAATTTTGTAAATTTAATGAAGAGGGTCAGGAGTTAGTTTATTAAATTAGGGGAAATGGAAAGGGGAGAATTTGGCATAATCACCGGCCTTGTAATTTCTAATCAGTTTACAAGTTTAAATGGCGACTCTTTTCACCGTAGTGGAGTGATTATGCATAGGAACAAGGGGTCAAAACTACCAACTGGAGGGTGAGAGACATACAAGTGGATGAGGGGGTATGGGAGCAAATGAAGAATTTGGGGCGGAATAAAAATGTGGCAACTCTAATTTTGTCAGGCGTGTATATATTCACATATTTTACAGGTTTTGAGAACTACATTAGGTTATGGTTGTGAACAATAGGTTTTAAAAAATATTTACATATTTTACAGGTTATGTGAACATTAGGTTACCTGCATTTAACGGTTAACCATCAGCGAAATTATGTAGATCCACTAACAGGAGCCAATACACAAGCAATTGAGAGATTGTGGTTGGACGCAAAAGTAAACATTTATAAACTAAAAAATCTGGTGTGAAACACTCACACAACTTTCTCTTGCCAATGCAAATAATTAACAATAAACCTAACATTAGTATTAAAACATTAGAAATGAACAAAAACTAACCTCAAAAACATAACCTTATTTTAATCATGAGTGAATGACGCAAAATGACAATCGAACTCAATTTGGCTTAAAAATACGGAAAATCACGCTTTCACGCTAAACTAGGCTCTGTAGAGAAAAATGCTCTAAACAAAAGTTGTAGATCTTTTAATTTTCTATAAATTTATTTATATACACTTTTGTCGTAAAATGCATACTAAGACCGAAATGTTAAAAAAATCGATTTTTCTCACGTTTTCGTGAGAAAAAAAACAGAAAATCGCAAATTACCGCTAAACTAAGCGTTATACAAAAAAATGTTTGAAACAGAAGTAGTTGTAGGTTTTTAAATTCTCTACAACTTTTATTATATAAGTTTTTGCGCTAAAATTTATATTAAAGCCGTAATCTTAAAAAAAACAACGTTTTTACGTGAAAACAGCCTCACCGAGAATTTCAGCAAACATGGCGCCTACCCTATCTTGTAGAGAATAAAAAATTGAGTAAAATAGGCGATTTAAAAAAAAATCGTAGGACCAGTTTTTGAGAAAATCGCAAAAAACTGAAAAATTATACGAATAAACTACTACTTCCGGTTGACCGATTTTGATGAAAATGTTCGTGTCGCGTCCGGTAGTGGTATGTAACTTAAGTTTCAAGTTTCAAGTTAGTACGATGTTCCGTTCTTGAGATATTCTGTTCACACACAGACACACACACACACACACAGACCAATCGCTAAAAACATGTTTTTTGGGTTCAGGGGGTCTGAAAACGTATAGATCCGGTGAAAACTCGATTTCGAAAAATCGACATGAAAACAATACTTTCCTTCCTATATATTCATATAGGCAAGAGAAAGTAAAAAGGCGTTCTGAAAATTATTTCATTCGCACCTTGACCATATTATATCATGGAAAATAATAAGAAAAGTAGAACCTGATTTGTTTGTTGCTTTTCTCAATGACATTCACAGTGTGTACCGTGTGCAGACTGGCCAAAAAATAACTGGGTGAATCCTTATCGTATTATTTGCTAATTGTAAAAATAACTGGGTGAATTCTTATCATATCACTAGTTATAGTATTATTTGCTATCATAAATTATTTTATGTAATTTTCCCTTTTTTCTTAATATCTCATAACCTGTAAAATATGTGAATATTTACGCGCCAAATGTGTTAGGCAACAGTGCTACCACATCAAGAAATACAAATTTCACTAAACATAACGCGGTAGGCCACATTCTATAGTAGCACCCTTAAATCTCTGTATCAGAAATTTAAAAAAATTCTCACACCTTCAGAAATTTTTTACAAAATAAAAAACTTCATGTTTTTGGTTCTTCTGAAAAATTACAAAAATGGAGTTAACTTCCTTTACCCTCTTAGGTACAGAATTTTAACCCTGTTCACACTGGTAATCTAATTTTAGATTATGCTGAATGGATTGTGGTTGGGGCGATAAAATGTGCTTCTGCAAGGTCAGTATTAGTCAGAAACCGGTAAATATTGTACTTTTCTAGTAGGGAATCCTTAAACGCATCTAATAGTGTTTACAGAAATAGAACATCATAACAGGGAAAATTTTTATTTCTTCTATAGTGTGTAGTTGTTTCGAATGGAAATCCGTGTAGTTCATGTGTAAGTCAACGTACATGCATGTTCTTTAGTTTGTGTTGAAGCTGTGACGATTCTGTTACGGCGTTTGCCCTTGACAAGGGAAGATGAGTTCATTTTACTTTTCAGGAGGGGGTTTACCATCACAGAGGCAAAAAATTCGACACTTTGCTGGGTTGCAAAGGACTGTAACGGCTTCCTTCTAACCGCACGTACAGAATTTTACAAAACTTGTGGTTTTAGGGAAAAGAATTTTTTCATTGCTTTACTTACAGCTGTAGCCTAAATTTAATAGTGGCTCTGTGACATCACCGTAAAGAATGTAAATTACCATCCCTTCATGCTTCCCTGTGATGTGAAAATGGACTTATGTTGAATATTTTGTAACTTCAACAAATATTTATGGAAATTTAAATAAAAAATAACATTTATTCCAGTAAACTCTTGTCTACAAAACACGTTTTATAAATTTTTTTGCTAAACTAAAAAACTAATTTAACCCCAACTTAAACCCCTAATATAATTTTTTTTTAGTTTAAAAACTAATTTAAGCCCGTTATAGTAAAAAATATAAAGTAAACACAAAAATTTTTGCGGTTGAAAATTTCGCTTACCTTAACACAAAGAATTATCAAGCGATTTTGTTGTAGTTATATTCAAAAGGCGCGTACATATTATATGAATCAACTGTAATATTTTCAGAATTTTCATCAGTAGTGATGTTAGGTAAAACAGTTGTTTTAAGAGCGCGTTTTGAATTTTGCAATTCTTCTGTTTAATGAGTAACAGTCCATTTCCAAAGAGATAATCTTATTATTATAAACATTTGTTTGTAACTAGAAAGGTTGTTAATTGTAAACAATGTAACTAATAGGTTACCTTATTGTAATTCTTCTACACCCGATAAAACTTCCATGACATCATCCTCGTTGTTAGTATACTTGAATCATGTTCCTAATTTACAAGTTTGTCTACTTGAATTTTGCTCTAAGGATCTAAATCCCTCATGCGTTTCTCCTTTTCCACGTGAGCTATACAGTTTTTCCACTAATCCACCAATTGGCCGACTTTAGAAACCCCTATTTCCAGAAGTTTACTTACCTCTTGGAGTTTAAAATGTCTTATTATTTGTCGTCACATAATCCTTCACCTGAGCCCACGCTGACTCTTTTGGATTCAGGTTACAAATGGTATATAGAAATGAAGCGGGCGATGGGCGCCAACCATCCGATTACACAGTTTTTTTTGTCATCAGTCTCTCAACTCGGTTGATACAGTTCTCCAAGCTTTTCTATCTTGCGCAAGTCGTTTCATACCTATACATACAATCATTTGTGATTTACCCTACATCATTTGTGATTTGCTTTATAAACTCAAACCTTTGCCTTCCCCTACGATTCACTCCCTCAATATTACCCTCCATTATTGATAGACCAATACCTGGATGTCTTAAGATATGCCCCACTAGACTATCCCTTCTTCTGGGAAGATGCTTCCATATACTTCTTTTTTTATCCACTCGCCTAAGAACCTCTAAATTACTTATCTTGTCCACCCAAATAATCTTTAACATTTTTGTATAACACCACATTTCAAAAGCTTCTATCCTCTTCCTTTCTACAGCCTCTATCACCCATGTTTGACGACCGTATAATGCTATTCACCAAACATAGTGTTTTAAGAAATTTTTCCTAATGTGTAAATCAATGTTTGTAGTCAGTAAGCTGTTTTTCATTTCAAAGGCTTTTCTAGCTTGAGCAATTCTACTTTTGATTTCACTTGTGCTTCTAACATCCTGTGTGTTATTTTACTCCCTAGATAGCAGAATTCCCTAACTTCCTGTATGTTTTTGTTGCCTCTTTTAAATTTCCCATCTCTCCTAAACCACTCTGCTACACAACACTTTCGTTTTGTTCTTATTAATTTTCATGAAGTAATCCTTTCTCATGATCTCATCCATTCCATTTAAGATTTCCTCTAGTTCTTTCTTTGTGTCAGGTAATACTATTATATCATTGACGAATCTCAGCATTTGTATTGTTTCTCCTTGAATCTTTATTCCTGTGTTAAATTTTTCCTTCACGTCATTTATAGCCTCTTCTATATACAAGCTAAAAAGCAGTGGTGACAGTGAACATCCTTATCGTACATTTTTTCTTACTGCAGCCTCTTTTTCATACCCCTCAATTCTTAAAACAGCCGTTTGATTCTTGTACAGACCATAGATAACTTTCCTTTCTTTGTATTTAATTTCTGGTCTTACACGGTTACACGTAGCGTAAACGGTTACACATAGTCTTACATGGTTACACGTAGCGTAAACAAAAAAGATCCAACTTTCCTTCGTAAAATGTTGTTTACAGTAGATCTCAGCTTAAAAGAAATATACTATAGCACTTTTCACATACTTTTACAATAAAATGATAATTTAAAGAAAAAACGATAAAAAAGGACAACAAAAACTGTGCTTTATTTACAATCACCCAATTGGATCGCCGCTTTTCGCTGTATTTTTTAACGTGATGTGGCACAAATTTTTTGAATAGGGGCCCCCGGTGGAGTTTGTTCAGGAGTGGCTGTCAGCTGGTCACCATACAAAGTCGTTTGCCCAACCAGTGTTGCTTAACAAATAATAGCAACTTTCTAGCAGCTGACTGACTGGGCTGGCTCGAAGGGCAAGCAATACATTAAACATGAAAAACATTTATTAGACAATTTCTATTCATTAGATTTTTGTAAATTATGTACGATTTTAAAAAGAGAAAATTCTGGGTAATATAATTAATTTTTTTTTTTCCAAAAAAAGGGATTTTTTTAAAAAAATGCCCTACTGACTCCTTTCAAAAGATTAGTGTTAAATGAGTTAATCGGTCAACGAGTGCACTCATATTTAATAATTAATTATTATAATAATTCATGTCTGTTCCCCATTTAAGAGAGCGTAAAAATTTGAATGCTTTTTTGGTTTTTTAATTGGCTGTCGTTCCTTGCAGATCTTTGTTTGTTTACTATTTTCTTTTCTTTGTTCCGGAGTCTATGTGCTTTTCACTGTGATATCTTATTCAAATTTATGTTTGGAGCTACTATAGTATGTGGCCTACCAGTGAAGTGTGTATTTGTTGTTGTGGTAGCACTGTCCATTAGCACTTTTCGCATACTTTTTCAATAAAAAGATAATTTAAAGAAAAAATGGATAAAATAAGGACAATAATACGATAATTTACAGTCGCGAGGGCAACAAAGAATCTGTATAAATACCTCTCGCTTGTCTTGTTTTATTTTTTCTTCCATTATACTTCCACATCGATGACATAGGGAAGCATTTTGCGCTGTGTCGACTGTCGAGTAGGTTGTACTGCTTCAAAAGAAGTCACAGCTGCTTCTTTATTAGCAACATTACATTTCTATACATTTTATTACATTTCTATAGAAATCTTTTAACATTTTTACGTTTAGTTTACACACAACCTAAATGTAATTAAGCCATAACCTTAATGTAAAATATGTGAATCTTTATGCACGAAGAGTGCTACCACTTCACCAAATACAAACTTCACTATAATTTTGGTAGGCCGCATACTATAGTAGCACTTTATGTTTTTTTTTTTTTAATGTTTGTTATCCCTTTCTGCAATTTTTGGTTGTTTAACCCTCTTCTGGACTTGTATCTGGCATTGAAACCACTAGAACTTGCTTCAGGCTTTTTGTTCGCTTACAGTATTGCTTGCCTATGACTGGCAGGTGGAGTGTTAAATTATTTGCATTCAATCTGCTAGTAGACCCACCAAGTTGGTCTAGAGGTAAAGTCGTCGCCAAAATCAGCTGTTCAACAGCTGATTTTCGGAGACGAAGGATCCTGGTTCAAATCCTAGTAAACGTAGTTACTTTTATTTGGATTTGAATACTAGACAGTGGTTACCGGTGTACTTTGATGGTTGGGGTTGAATTAACCTTACTCTCTCAGGAATAGTTGGCCTGAGTCTGTACAAGACTACACGTCATACACATCATCCTCATCTCATTGGGTCATTGTGTTGCTTATTGTTCTGAATTGAACAGATTGCAACGTACACATTAGGTATTAGAAAAAAAATCTGCTAGTTCCCGGGCTATGAAAAAAATAGTTACGTTTCTCATTACATGGTCAGCCCAGTCATGACTGAAGCATTTAAGAACAGAAGAGGTAAAGGTTTAAAAGTCTCTTGTCAGAGTTATCTCCTCTTGAGAGTAATGAATTTCATTACACAGCCAGACCCTGTGGTGAATAAAGTAAAGAACAGTCTACAAGATAACGTAAACGCCATGTCTGCTGAGATTCTTAGGGGAGCTGTGATTTAAAAAAATTTTTTTTTAAGATTGCGGCCTTCATATGCATTCTATAGCAAAAAAGTATATAATCAAAGTTATAGATCCATAAAAAACCTACTACTTTGATTCCAAACATTTCATTGTACATCGCTTAGTTGAGCGACAATTAGTTATTTTTCTTTATTTTTTCATCGAAATCAATTAAAAATTAAATTTTTTAAAATGATGCGGCCTTAGTAGGTATGCATATTACGACAAAAATCATTCCGTGTACAATGGCTCCTGATAATAAAATTAAGCCTATAGGAAATGAAACAATCTATCACTTTAATTTGAAGTATTTCTTTTCTACAGAGTTTAGTTTAGTGTCAATTAGTGATTTTCTGTAACGGAAGTGAGGGTTGATTTTCATTTTGTGTCATTCACTCATGATTAAACATTGGTTGTATGTTTTATTATTTACATTGACAATAGAACGTCTTGTGTGAACACCAGAATTTGGAAGCATTTTTCTCTACAGAGCTTAGTTTAGCGTCATTTAGTGATTTTTCTGTACTTTTAAGTGAGGTTGATTTTCATTTTGTGTCATTCACTCATGATTAAACATTGGTTATGTTTTATTATTTACATTGGCAAGAAAAAGTCTTGTGTGAACACCAACATTTTTTTCGAAGAAGGATTCCTCTGCCTAAATTGTTGAAATTAATTCACTTGTGTTCGGTTGTAGTTACACGGACACAGTTTGTCCTTGACCGATGTACTATCCGGCTTGCCCTTCATGCGTTAGTGAAACTGGCTGGAGGCTCCCGGTTCTCCCTTTCTGACGCAGCTCCTCCTTAACCATTTGTTCCTGGGTCTTCCTCTTTTTCTTATGCCATGCACTATCGTAAGCTCTAGGCTCTTTCAATGTTTGAATTTTCATCCGCTTTTGCCACATGCCCAACCGATCATGTTTTTATTTAGGTCAGTGGTTCTCAACCTTTCAGGCACTGTGCCCCCCTTTGAACATTGTTGTGAGGTTATGCCCCTCCTCCAAAACCACTATAAGTGGTCGAAACAAGTAGTAGCCTGCAATCGGAATATGAAACCGAAGCTAAGTTAGGCTGGGTGCAGCTGGTCATTACATTAAACTTCAGATAATTTTATACATAACTTATAACTTCATTTTGGGTGTGTATTATTTCATTAGTATAGCTACAGAATTTGATTAATTTTTAAAAAAAAATTATAAAATGAAATACAAATATATTTTAGGTAGTCTGTCCGAGGTATATTTTATGCATGTAATTTTGTTTAGGTCAACAGCCAAATGGCTGAATTGAACCACTAGAGGTTTTACGAGGAGTGAGGTGGTTTACCATTGATTTCCTCACTGAGTGGAAAGGTATGCTGATAAGTAAATACCTTTCAGTATGCTGAAAGGTATGCTGAGTGGAAAGGGCCTGGCATGCTGATAAGGATCTTATCAGCATGCCAGGCCCTTTGAAAAGCACCCACTTTCCACCATGCAAATGACACCTTCACTTAATTCACCACAGGGTCTGGCTTTATAGTGAAATTCATTACTATCAGAAGAGATAACTGTGACTAGTGTCTTTTACACCTCTACCTCTTCTGTTCTTTAATAGTTGTCATATAATTGGATGAATATGTGATAAGAAACAGAACTATTTTTTTTGTAGTTCTGGAACCAACTGATCGAGTGCAATTTATTTAACCCTCCACCTGCCCGATATGGGCAAATGCATGTCAGATCAGTCAACATTAATGAGAAAGTGCCAGCACTGTTAGTCCTCAACAAGTTTTTGAATATTTTGTTGTGACTGTGACAAAGCACACCTCAAGTCACTTTCGGCATCCAGCAATGCTCGATATTTTAGCTTAACGTAGAAAATTCACATTCATAGAGATATGTTGATGAAAACTGTACCAACAACTTTGCGGCTTCCAAAGCAACTTTTGGGTAAAAATGAAAATAACTTAAAAAAATTTTCAAAATTCATGTTTGTAAAGTCTACGTTTGCTTGAGAATCACATATTATAGCTTAACGAACTAGAGACTACAGATGAAGGCGGGGGATAGTGACCTAGACCACACCACAGAGCCTATTGACTTTCGTTAATCGTATCCTGCGTTGTCACGTTGTGGTACCGTTGTGGATGAGAACCTAACAAAAAGTCAGAGTTCGGTGAAACAGAGTGTGGCTTAGCAAAGGGACAACCTCACACCCAACCTTGACTGTTATTATTGATAAATAATTATTGTCGAATACATTTTTAATTGGTTGGATAGAGTGTGTAGAGATTAATGGTTTGAACGTTTTGAACACTTTCGATAAAATGACATGTCACCGGATTAAGTGACATTAAGTGGCAAACCTTTATTTGTTTGGTGGCCCTGAAAAGGGCCGTTTAAGCGGTGGTCGTCTTGATGGGAAGCGTCGGTCATAGTCGTCGTGGCGGTCGAGGAGCTGGGCGACACGGCGTGTCGTCGTCCAGCGGAGACATAATCTTTTTCCCTCGCAGTAGTGCGGCGATGGCTGCTTCGTCGGATCCGGTGAGCGTAAGGCTCGGTCGAAGGACCGCTGTGGGCATCGCTCGCGTCAGCGGGCGATGACGATCCGGTCGACGGCTTACGGTGACGGGTCGGCGAGCGGAAGCTTCATCTCTCTTTCGTATTCATCTTTCTCATCTCTCTTGCGGGGTCTTTGATTAGTCTTCGCTGGAGTCCTGCAGACGTGTGCCGTGGTGGACGTCTTGTCGATGCTGTAGACTGGTGGAAGTGAATCTCTCTGTGTCTGGATCAGAATTGAATCCCTCGGCTCAGTGCAGCGCTCTTTTTATAGTCGCCGAGAGCGCTGTGGTAGGAAGCTGTTACTGGCGCGGCCGTGAAGACAAAGGCCCCTGTTGGTACGCAGCCTAAAGGTTTGTCGGTACGCCGACAAAGGCCGGAAGAACTATTTAAGGCCGGCAACACAGTAAATGATTAATTAGAAAATTGGCGGTGACAGACTATATGAGTATTATAACGCCAAAGCGTAGGTTCGTTCGGGATCTGGGTAATTAACAAATATACTATCTTTAAACAATTAATTATTTATTTACACAATTCATAATTACAATTAGTGTACTGACAAATGCAATTAAATAGTTTTTATTAAATTAATAAAAAATAACCTTAAGCGTAAACTAAACTTGACTATAATGCCACGTTTTAACAAATCAAACAAATAATTTACCTGTCTATAACCACTTGATGAACATTTTCATCTAAATCGGTCAACCGGAAGTAGTGGTTTATTCGTACGATTTTTCACGTTTTTGTGATTTTTTCAAAAATCGCTCCTACGATATTTAAAAAATCTCATGTTTTTTTAATCCCTAAAAACGTGTGTGTACGTTGCAATCTGTTCAATTCAGAACAATAAGCAACTCCATGACCCAATGAGATGAGGATGATGTGTATGACGTGTAAATGAGGTGTAGTCTTGTACAGACTCAGGCCGACCATTCCTGAGAGAGTATGGTTAATTGAACCCCATCCATCAAAGTACACCGGTAACCACTTTGTAGTATTCAAATCTGTATAAAAGTGACTACCTTTACTTGGATTTGAATCAGGAACCTTCGTCTCCGAAAATCAGCTGTTAAAGAGCTGATTTTGGCGACGCGACGATTTTACCTCTAGACCAACCCGGTGGGTAATCTCCTCGTTTACTACAATTTTTGTGCGCGACAAGGTAGGGTAGAACCCAACGGGATGGTCTAGAGGTAAAGTTGTCGGCGCGAGTCAGCTGTTTAACAACTGATTTTCAAAGACGAAGGTTCCTGGTTCAAATCCTAGTAAAGGTATTTACTTTCATACGGATTTAAATACTAGAGTGGTTACCAGTGTGCTTTGATGGTTGGGGTTCAATTAACCATACTTTTTCAGGAATGGTCGGCCTGGTTCTGTACAATGTACAAGATTACATCTCATTTACACGTCATACATATCATCCTCATCGCACTGGGAATTGCTTATTATTCTGAATTTAACAACGTACACACATTAGGGATTCAAAAAAACAAGATACAGTTAGTGGCAAAATCTGGTAAAATTCTTAGGGCTGTGCCCTTCTAGTTTTTTTTTAAATTTTGCGGCCTTCATATCCATTTTAGGGCAAAAGTGTGTATAAAGTGAAAAAACCTACGACTTTTATTTTTAACATTTTTTTACAACTCTTCGTTTAGCGTCAATTAATGCAATTCTGTATTATGCTTATAAAAACCGGTAAAAAATGGGAGGTTTTTAAGATTGCCGCCTTTATATAAATTTTAGGACAAAAGTGTATAATTATAATCTATTAAAGTTGTAGGAAATTAAAAAAAATACCTGTAACTTTTACTAGAATACTATTCGTTTCTACAACGCTTAGTTTAGCGGCAATTAGTGATTTTCTGTATTTCGCTCATCAAAATCGGTAAGAAATTAAATTTTTTTAAGATTGTGGCGTTTGTATAAAATGCATTGTATGACAAAAGTGTACATACTAATCAAGGTTATAAGAAATTAAAAATCTACAATTTTTATAACAAGCATTTTTTTCTACACGTTCTGCGTCAATTAGTGTTTTTTCATATATTTAAGTTTTAAAGGGGTTGATTTTTATTTAGCATCATTCACTCATGATTAAATATAATAAGTTATATATATATATTTTTTTTCATTATCTATATTGGCAAGAGAAAGTCGTGTGAGTGGTTCACACCAAGACTTTTTGTTTTAATTTTAACGCTTCCATTCAAGTTGCAATCTGATCTCAAATATGATATATTTTTTATAAGATATTCTGTTACCTTTGGTTTTCAGCTATCTTCATGCAGTAAACTTACATTAGAGCTACCGTAGCGGTTATTTTTGTTTTAAGCTGTCGTGATGAAACTGATCTGGATATATTGTAGAAGGCATCTTGCCAAAAACTTACAAACTTGGCATACTAAAGTTCGATTTCAGATTTTTTTTTGGCTGTGGGATTTATGTACTGCAGAAGGTTTTATTTATTAGATTTAAATTTTTATTGAATATTAAGTTAGTCGACGACTGGAGAAAAATACCGTTTGGAAAATAGAATTCCAGTATTTTATTCTTGATCTTATGTTTTTACTGAAAATACGTGGTTAATTGTTTCGAATTCGATTGGGAAATAAAGCATACTTTACCATTGTAAAATTTCTTAAACTATAATATAGATTCTGAAATCACGAGATTGCCTTTTGCGAATGGATGGGCTGTGAGGAAGGGAAGTGAAAATTTGACAGTACTGCCAACCTCAACAGTCAGACACTACTCGTACATTTCACTATCGTGCAGTTTCTACATAATTCTGTAAGTTGTGGTTTATTCCGAGAAAGTTTTTTCTTCATAAACCTTATAAAAAATAAATGTGACCTGTAATATTGCCTACAGCTTAATTACATGACTAGAAATGTTTGATTTATTGTAATTACCAGCTACCTTATTCCATTGGAACAAAATTTTCTACGAATGAATCGCCTTCTTTACTATGGCTGTCACCGGCTTCTTCACTATGTCTCATTAGTATCTACTTAACCGGTTCCTTTTTTTTACCACATTTCAACAAAACTGTTGAAGAATAGCTTCTTCACGTCTTTAAATTCCTTCTTTATTTTTCGAATTGTGGAAAGAGAAATATCACAGTAGTTATCCACTCGCTCATGGCTTTTGTTAAGAGGGAGGGAAAGGCATCTTTGTTTAGCTTTAACTTCACAGCAATTTATTACACTGCATAATAGATTTCGTTCAGTACTGTGAATAGTCTGCCCACGTTTTCGAGAAACTAACATTTCTGTTTAAGGTAACGAACAATTTATATTCGTACAGTTAACTTACAAAAGGTTCCGCGATGTACTACATATGCCCCTGGGTGTAGTATAATTGTTGTTTTTTTGTCATCAGTGTCTCGACTGGTTTGATGCAGTTCTCCAACCTGTTCTATCTTGCGCAAGTCGTTTCATATCTACATACCTGTAACACCCTACATCTTTTGTAATTTGCTTTATATATTCTAATCTTTACCTTCCTCTACAATTTACTCCCTCAATATTACCCTCCATTATTGATAGCCCAATACCTGGATGTCTTAGGATATGGCCCACTAGCCTATCCCTTCTTTTGGTAAGATGCTTCCATGTACTTCTTTTTTCAACCACTCGCCTAAGAACCTCTAAATTACTTATTTTGTCCACCCACCTAATCTTTAACATTTTCCTATAACACCACATTTCAAAAGCTTCTATCCTCTTCCTTTCTACAGCCCCCATCACCCACGTTTCACTCCCGTATAACGCTACACTCCAAATATAGTGTTTTAAGAAATTTTTCCTAATCTGTAAATCAATGTTTGTAGTCAGTAAGCTGTTTTTCATTTCAAAGGCCTTTCTAGCTTGAGCAATTCTACTTTTGATATCACTTGTGCTTCTACCATCCTTTGTTATTTTACTCCCTAGATAGCAGAATTCCCCAACTTCCTGTTGTGTTTGTTGCACTAAAATTAAAGGAGTCACGCATGCGCATTGTTGCTTTTCCCCTTTACCCCTCTTTGTAAACTATGGCAAACTCGTGACTCAAGTAACTATATCCGAGATGCTTATCCGCAAAATTAACGAAGTAAAAGACCATTTAATAAAATTAGGAAGTGCTATCTCCCTTAAATTTTCAGATAAGATTTGTTATGCAAACTGACCATAACAGACATGTCGAGTGTTTAATTATTTGGACTGAATCTGTTAATTCCAGGGTTCCATTGTTATGCTTCTTATCACGTGATCAGCCAATAGTATGAACCATTTAAGAACAGAAGAGGTTGTTGTTGTTTAGGTCATCTGCCAAAAGGCTGGTTTGAACCTGTAGAGGTTTTACTAAGTAAAACGAGGAGTGAGGTGGTTTACCATTGCTTTCCTCACGGAGTGGAAAAGTATGCTTATCAGCATGCCAGGCCCTCTGAAAAGCACATATTTTCCACTCTGCAAATGACACCTTCACTTTATTCACCACAGGGTCTGGCTGTATAATGAAATTCATTACTTTCAGAGGAGATAACTCTGATTAGTGTCACAATACACCTCTACCTCTTCTGTTCTTAAATGATTCAGTCATTTAATTGGTTGACCATGTGATAAGAAACAGAACTATTTATTTTAGCACTGCAACGAACAGTGAGTGTAAATAATTTGACATTCTACCTGTCCGTTATGGGCAGTAACAGAAGAGGTAGAGGTGTAAAAGACACAAGTCAGAGTCTTATATCCTCTAAAGCCCGGTCCAGACGCTACATTTTGTTCTACGGTTTTAACTGTGCAGTCAAAACGTTGCATATAAGAGGTAGTGTTTGGACAACAAAACGAACGTTTTGCGCGAACGTAATGAAGACGGAGAGTCGTTCACAAAACGAAAGATGAAAGCATCGTCTTACCGTACATTTTCCCTTATCGTTGGACAAGTCGTAACATGTAGACACTTGTTACGTTTTGTCCGTCTTCTTTCACTGCAGTTTGAGACATAATTGTCGAGTGCGTACTGCTTACTGTGTCTTTTTACTACTAGTTAAAACTTTTTATTAGTTAACTATTAAAAATTGAAATATTAATTAGTTAAAAATGTCAGACCTACGCCAGTGTACCCGTGAATTTCTTACTGAACTAATCGAACTCTACCAAAGTTATACTTGTCTTTGGAAAGTAAAATCTAAAGAATATAGTGATCGTGATAAAAAATGAGAGGCGTACGGCATTCTCGAGAGTAGGGAATTAAAAAAGTAGGGACATTCATGAGAGTAGGGAAATACAACTGGTAAAACGTACAATAAAACGTAATGATGTGGACACAACTTTTTATAATGTTTTATCTGCAACGTCTTCACTGGACAGTGAAAACGTAGCACAAATCGTGGCGTCTGGACCGGCCTTAAGAGTAATGAATTTTATTATACAACCAGACTCTGTGGTGAATGAAGTGAACGTGTCAGATGCAGAGTGGAAAGTAGATGCTTTTCAGAGGGTCTGCCATGCTGATAAACGTACTTTTCCTCTCAGTGAGGAAGGCAATCACCTCGCTTCTCGTTTTTAATTTGTAAATTCGCTTCTCGTTTTTAATTTGTATCTCTAGAGGTTTAAACCTTCCTTTCGGTTGATGACCTAAACTACAATATGGATACTGAGCATTCTACAATGGAAATTTTTATTAATGAAATAGTAAAGAAAACATTATTTTCTGTTTTTGACGGTATTAGCGCATTTGTGCATTTGAGGAGAGGAAATCGCATTGCATTGTGTGCAGAAGCTCTAATGGTGGGAGAAAATTACCTCGTGCATACTGTGTTATTTATATAAGTAAATGAAATTGCTTATACTTTTCCTTCACTGTACAACACTTTGACGTGATTGTTTGTTACGTATGTGAAGCAATCACAGCGAGTAAAACAATTGATGAGACCTTCTTTTTTACCTAATTAGATTATTAAAAGTGTTTGAACAAAGAATCGTTTATGCTAGCGAGAAAGTATATCAATAAGTTTATCACGGTCGTTAAAATGATTGTTATTTATGATCTGAATTTAAAGAAAATTTGGTGTGTAACACTCACACGACTTTCTCTTGTCAATGCAAATAATTAACAATACAACTTAAAATTAATAATAAAACATTAGAAATAAACAAAAAACTAACCTCAGAAAACATAACCTTATTTTAATCATGAGTGAAAGACACAAAATGAAAATTAACCTCAGTTTGGCTTAAAAATACGGAAAATCACTCTTTCACGCTAAACTAGGCTCTGCGCAGAAAATCGCTCTAAATAAAAGTTGTAGATCTTTTAATTTCCTATAAATTTGATTATACACTTTTGTCGTAAAATGCATGCTAAGGCTGAATTTTAAAAAAATCAATTTTGTACACGTTTTCGTGAGAAAAAAACCAGAAAATCGCTAATTATTCGCTATGCGTTATGCAAAAAAGTTTGAAATAAAAGTGGGATTTTAAATTCTCTACAACTTTAATTGTATACATTTTTGCGCTAAAATGCATATTAAATCCGCAGTGTTAAAACAACAATTTGTTTACGAGAAAACAGCCTCACCAAGAATTTCAGCAGACATGACGCCTATCCTATCTTGTAGAGCATAAAAAATTTAGTAAATTCAGGCGATTTGAAAAAAAAACGCAGTTATTGAGAAAATCGCAAAAAAGTGAAAAATTACAAAAATAAACTACTACTTCCGGTTGACCGATTTTTATGAAAATGTTCGTCTCGGGTCTTCTAGTGATATCTAATTTAAGTTTCAAGTTCTTACGATGTTCCGTTCTTGAGATATTCTGTTCACACACGCCGCACACACAGACAAATCGCTAAAAACATGTTTTTTGGTTTCAGGTTGTCTGAAAACGTGTATATTAGGTGAAACTCGATTTCGAAAAATCGCCATGAAAATAATACTTTCCTTGCTTTATATTCATATAGGCAAGAGAAATTAAAAGAATTATTAAATTAATTATTATTAAAACAACACTAATAAATTATATTAAAATAATTATAATAATGTAATAATAATACGAGTATAATTATTATTAAAAAATAATTACTACTTAATTTGAGATTTTCAAGACTGCGAAAATTTATAAATTACAAACCCTTGCTTTTTGATATTTGACATTATTTGATGTTCTACCTATATAAATAAATTCTACTATATTAAATAAATAATAACATTTTGTTTTAAAAATTATTAAAATTTTGTTTTTTGTCATCATTCTGTCGACTAGTTTGTTGCAGTTTTTTCAACAAACTTATCTTGCGCAAGTCGTTTGTAATTTGCTTTTTTACTTTCTCTTGCCTATATGAATATATAGGAAGGAAAGTATTGTTTTCATGTCGATTTTTCGAAATCGAGTTTTCACCGGATCTATACGTTTTCAGACCCCCTGAACCCAAAAAACATGTTTTTAGCGATTGGTCTGTGTGTGTGTGTGTCTGTGTGTCTGTGTGTGAACAGAATATCTCAAGAACGGAACATCGTACGAACTTGAAACTTGAAACTTAAGTTACATACCACTACCGGACGCGACACGAACATTTTCATCAAAATCGGTCAACCGGAAGTAGTAGTTTATTCGTATAATTTTTCAGTTTTTTGCGATTTTCTCAAAAATTGGTCCTACGATTTTTTTTAAAATCGCCTATTTTACTCAATTTTTTATTCTCTACAAGATAGGGTAGGCGCCATGTTTGCTGAAATTCTCGGTGAGGCTGTTTTCACGTAAAAACGTTGTTTTTTTAAGATTACGGCTTTAATATAAATTTTAGCGCAAAAACTTATATAATAAAAGTTGTAGAGAATTTAAAAACCTACAACTTCTGTTTCAAACATTTTTTTGTATAACGCTTAGTTTAGCGGTAATTTGCGATTTTCTGTTTTTTTCTCACGAAAACGTGAGAAAAATCGATTTTTTTAACATTTCGGTCTTAGTATGCATTTTACGACAAAAGTGTATATAATTAAATTTATAGAAAATTAAAAGATCTACAACTTTTGTTTAGAGCATTTTTCTCTACAGAGCCTAGTTTAGCGTGAAAGCGTGATTTTCCGTATTTTTAAGCCAAACTGAGTTCGATTGTCATTTTGCGTCATTCACTCATGATTAAAATAAGGTTATGTTTTTGAGGTTAGTTTTTGTTCATTTCTAATGTTTTAATACTAATGTTAGGTTTATTGTTAATTATTTGCATTGGCAAGAGAAAGTTGTGTGAGTGTTTCACACCAGATTTTTTTTATTGTGATTTGCTTTATCTATTCTAATCTTTACTTCCCCATACATTTCACTCCCTCAATACCTGACCAATACCTGGATGTCTTAGGATATGCCCCACTAGTCTACCTCTTCTTCTGGTAAGATGTTTCCATGTACTAATTTTTGCATTCACCCGCCTAAGAACCTCTAAATTACTTATTTTGTCCAACCACCTAATCTTTAACAATTTCTTATAACACCACAATTCAAAAGCTTCTATCCTCTTCCTTTCTACAGCCCCTTTCACCCATGTTTCACTGCCGTATAATGCTACACTCCAAACATAGTATTTTAAGAAATTTTTCCTTATCTGTAATTTAATGTTTGTAGTCGGTAAGTTTTTCATTTTAAAGGTTTTTCATGCTTGAGCAATTCTACTTTTGATATCACTTGTGCTTCTACCATCCTTTGTTATTTTACTACCTAGATAGCTGAGTTCCTCAACTTCCTGTATAATATTTTCGTTGCCTACTTTTAAATTTCCGATCTCTTCTAAACCACTCTTGGTACTCCACAAAACTTTCGTTTTGTTTTATACGTATATACAAATAAAAATTTTGATTAATAGGTTCAAATTGATTAATGGACATTTTATTTAGTAATTTTACATTATGAAAAGCTTTTTTGATAAATTTATTTTTATTATTATTAAAAATTAAGAATTTAGAAAATGTTATATTTAGGCCCTAATTCTTAGAAATTTCCTATCAGCTGACTCAAATAAAAAAAATTAATCATCAAATTTTTAACATAGTTTATTAAAATTGTCTACGTAGCTGATTTCTATACACAAGTTTATATGTAGGATCTTTTAGGAGTCTCCCATTTCCTGTGCCAAGGTCAATGGCATTTTGAAACTAAACTGATAAGTGTGATGTTGATATCTGTGTATGGCATGGAAATCTGTTTGTCTAATAATTTTCACGTTTGTTCATCATAAAACTTGATTTTCTGCATTCACGTTTTCATTCATAACTATTTATACAGTGAACTTCCTCTAATCCGGCACGTTCGGGACTTGAAGTGTGCCGGATTACGAAATATTCCGGATTACAGGATGAATATCAGGAAAAACGTAAATCAAAAAGTGACAGCAAAAATTTTTTCCATTTCTGTTTCCTCTTGCCTGTATGAATATGTAGGAAGGAAAGTATTGTTTTCATGTCGATTTTTCGAAATCGAGTTTTCACCGGACCTTTTCAGACCTCCTCAATCCAAAAAAACATGTTTTTAGCGATTGGTCTGTGTGTGTGCGTGTTTAAATACATACTGTCTCAAGAACGGAACGTCGTACGAAGTCTAAACTTGGAGCTTAAGTTAAGTACCACTAGAGGACCCGACACGAACATTTTCATCAAAATCGGTCAACAGAAAGTTTTTCGTGTATTTTTTTCACTTTTTTGAGATTTTCTCAAAATCGGCTCCTACGATTTTTTAAAAAATCGCCTCATTCACTACATTTTTATGCTCTACAAGAAAGTGTAGGCGCCATGTCTGCTGAAATTCTTGGGGAGGATGTGCTCTCGTAGAAATTTTTTTTTTAAGATTAAGGCTTTCATTTGAATTTTAGGGTAAAAGTGCACTACTATATAATTAAAGTTGTAGGAATTTTGTGAGTGTTTTACACCTGATTTTACTTTCTCTTGCCTATATGAATATATAGGAAGGAAAGTATTGTTTTCATGTCGATTTTTCGAAATCGAGTTTTCACCGGATCTATACGTTTTCAGACCCCCTGAACCAAAAAACATGTTTTTAGCGATTGGTCTGTGTGGGTGTGTGTGTGTGTGTGTCTGTGTGTGTGTGTGTGTGTGTGTGTGTGTGTGTGTGTGTGTGTGTGTGTGTGTGTGTGTGTGTGTGTGTGTGTCTGTGTGTGTGTCTGTGTGAACAGAATATCTCAAGAACGGAACAACATACGAACTTGAAACTTGAAACTTAAGTTACATACCACTACCGGACCCGACACGAACATTTTCATCAAAATCGGTCAACCGGAAGTAGTAGTTTATTCGTGTATGTTTTCACTTTTTTGCGATTTTCTCAAAAACTGGTCCTACGATTTTTTTAAAAATCGCTTCATTTACTGAACTTTTTATTCTCTACAAGTTAGGATAGGCGCCATGTTTGCTGAAATTCTCGGTGAGGCTGTTTTCACGCAAAAACATTTTCTTTTTAAGATTGCGGCTTTAATATGCATTTTAGCGCAAAACGTTATATAATAAAAGTTGTAGAGAATGTAAAATTCTACAACTTTTATTTCGAATATTTTTTTGTATAACGCTTAGTTTAGCGGTAATTAGCAATTTTCTGTTTTTTTCTCACGAAAACGTGTGAAAAATCTATTTTTTTAAGATTTCGGCCTTAGAATGCATTTTACGACAAAAGTGTACATAATAAAATTAATAGAAAATTAAGAGATCTACAACTTTTATTTAAAGCATATTTTTGTACAGTGCCTAGTTGAGCGTGAATGATCGATTTTCCGTATTTTTAAGCTAAACTGTGGTCGATTTTAATTTTGCGTATTTCACTAATGTTTTTTGAGGTTAGTTTTTTGTTTATTTCTAAGGTTTTTTTATAATGTTAGGTTATATTGTTAATTATTTGCATTGGCAAAAGAAAGTTGTGTGAGTGTTTCACACCAGATTTAACTTTAAATTTATTGCCGTCATCGGCATTTTTATTAATAGCGGGCCAAAATGAGGTAACCAGACTCATTTAACCGTATGGTCACCCGCCTATTCAATTAAAAATCTGGTGTGAAACACGCACACAACTTTCTCTTGCCAATGCCAATAATTAACAATAAACCTAACATTAAAAATAAACAAAAAACTAACCGCAAAAAATGTAACTTTATTTTAATCATGAGTAAAAGACGCAAAATGAAAATCGAACGCAGTTTGGCTTAAAAATACGGAAAATCACTATTTCACGCTAAACTAGGCTCTGTATAGAAAAATGCCTTAAATAAAAGTTGTAGATCTTTGTATTTCCTATAAAATTTATTATATACACTTTAGTCGTAAAATGCATTCTAAGGCCGAAATCTTAAAAAAATAGATTTTTCACACGTTTTCGTGAGAAAAATTCAGAAAATCGCTATTTACTGCTAAACTAAGCGTTATACAAAAAAATGTTTGAAATAAAAGTTGTAGAATTTTTAATTCTTTACAACTTTTATTATATACATTTTTGCGCTAAATTGCATATTAAAGCCGCAATCTTAAAAAAACTATGTTTTTACGTAAAAACAGCCTCACGCAGAGTTTCAGCAAACATGGCGCCTACCCTATCTTGTAGAGAATAAAAAATTGAGTAAATGAGGCGACTTTAAAAAAAATCGTAGGACCAGTTTTTGAGAAAATCGCAAAAAACTGAAAAATTATACGAATAAACTACTACTTCCGGTTGACCGATTTTGATGGAAATGTTCGTGTCGGGTCCGGTAGTGGTATGTAACCTAAGTTTCAAGTTCGTACAACGTTCCGTTCTTGAGATATTTTGTATACACACACACACACACACAGACACAGACACACACACAGACCAATCGCTAAAAACATGTTTTTTGGGTTCAGGGGGTCTGAAAACGTATAGATCCGGTGAAAACTCGATTTCGAAAAATCGACATGAAAACAATACTTTCTTCCTATATATTCATATAGGCAAGAGAAAGTAAAAAGTAGCCTACTGTAGGGAGAAAGTAGCCCCTTTTCTGTAGGTTTAAACTTTTCTCTTCTCGGCTTACTTATTATACTTTCTTATTTCTTAATATTATTAATCTGTGCTACGGAGAAAGTTGTTTAGTTTCTTCAAGTGTTTTTACCCGAAATCATATATGAAAATTATAAAGAAAATTTAAATATATTTTCTTTTTCGCGCTCCATAGCAAAAAAGTATTGCGATGGTGAAACATTTTCTATTCTGTAATTTTCGGTTCTCATGGCTCTTTCAAGCTTAAGTTTTAAAATGTTTTGTGTTGTGGAGAAATTTTATTTTCTCTTGCCTATATGAATATGTAGGGATGAAAGTATTGTTTTCATGTCGATTTTTCGAAGTTCGATTTTACATTCAGTTTACATTGATTACATAATTGCTTTCAGAATTAAATTCTCTTCAATTTTCATTGGGAAAAATATTTTTTTTATTGGTAATTTAACCAAGTTACGGGGCATAAAACGTAGAAGACTTGTTTTTCTACTAAGATTTTTGAATATTTTATCATTTTTCTTAAAAACTGCTAACACTACAACTTCCAGGCTGGTTTTATTCGATTGTTTCGGGGATTTTCTATTAAACAAACCACCATTTATATTTGTTGCAAATAGTAGCTCTCAAAAAAGCAGTATCACTGTATTTTACCAGGGAAATTAAAATCATGGCGTATTTTTCGCTAGCTGTCTCTTGCCAATGAAGCGTTTTGCGGTCATATGTATAAATGAATTTTTTTTTGTTATTTTTACTTTAACTGACCGGGTTGGTCTAGAAGTAAAGTCGTCGCCAAAATCAGCTGTTTAACAGCTGATTTACGGAGACGAAGGTTCCTGGTTCAAATCCTAGTAAAGGTATACTACTTTTATACGGATTTGATTGCTAGACAGTGGTTACCGGTGTACTTTGATGGTTGGGGTTCAATTAACCATACTCTCTCAGGAATTGTCGTCCTGAGTGTACAAGACAACACCTCATTTATACGTCATACATGTTGTTTAGGTCATCAGCCAAAAGGCTGGTTTGAACCTGTAGAGGTTTTACTAAGTAAAACGAGGAGTGAGGTGGTTTACCTTTGCCTTCCTCACTGAGTGGAAAAGTACGCTTATCAGCATGCCGGTCCCTCTGAAAAGCACATATTTTCCACTCTGCAAATGACACACACCTTCACTTCATTCACCACAGGGTCTGGCTGTTCACAGGTTCAACCTGTCCACAGGTTCAAACCTCTACAGGTTTGAACCTGTAGAGGTTTTACTAAGTAAAACGAGGAGTGAGGTGGTTTACCTGTGCCTTCCTCACTGAGTGGAAAAGTACGCTTATCAGCATGCCGGGCCCTCTGAAAAGCACATATTTTCCACTCTGCAAATGACACCTTCACTTCATTCACCACAGGGTCTGGCTGTATAATGAAATTCATTACTTTCAGAGGAGATAACTCTGATTAGTGTCTTTTACACCTCTACCTCTTCTGCTCTTAAATGATTCAGTCATCATTCAATTGGCTGACCATGTGATAAGAAACAGAACTATTTATTTTAGCCCTGCAACAAACAGATTGAGTGTAAATAATTTGACACTCCACCTGTCTGTTATGGGCAGATACACATACTAGGAATTAAAAAAAAAAATTTACTTTCTCTTGCGTGTATGAATATACAGGGTGTTTCAGGATGATTGCCGTACTGCACAAGCTTATTCCTCTCATCAAAATAATGAAAATGTTCTTTAATAAAATTGAATTTAAAAGAAAAGTATTCAGTTTTTATTGACTTCTTTACATTATATTTTTGAGAATGAAATTCTCTGCAAATTGTATTGAACTTTTTTATTTGTTTATAGGCAATTTAACGGAGTTATTGTAGTCCAAACGCAAAAAAGTGTGTTTTCGACCCTAACCTTTTTTGCTTTACCCCGATTTTCTCATAAATTATTGGAGATAAAGTTCTGGGACAGGTTTTATATGATTTGTCAGCTCATTTTGGTGCAGTATGGCAGATCCTCCTGAATCCCTCTGTATATGTAAGGAAAGTATTGTCTTCATGTCGATTTTTCGAAATCCGGTTATACTCGTTTTCAGACCCCTGAATCCAAAATACATTTTTTTAGCGTAGGCGTTTGTGTGTGTGGGCGTAAGTGTGTGTGCGCGCGCGTGCGCGTGAACTAAATATCTCAAATACGGAAGATCGACTAATTCCACTTTGTACGATCTTCCGTAAGATCCACTAGAGGACCTGACACGAACATTTTCATCAAAATCGGTCAACCGGAAGTAATAATTTATTCGTGTATATTTTCATTTTTTGCGATTTTCTTAAAAACGGCTTTGATTTTTTTTTAGTCGCCTTGTTTACTACATTTTTTATCCCGTACAAGAAAGAATACGCGCCATGCCTGCTGAAATTCTTGGGAAGGCTGTTCTCTCGTAGAAAAAAATGTTTTTTTAAGATTGCGGCCTTAATTTTTGCATTTTAGGGCAAAAATGTGTGTAATTAAAGTCGTAGGAATTTAAAAATCCGACAAATTTTATTTCAAACATTTCTTTGTACGCTTAGTTTAGTGGTAATTAGCGATTTTCTGGTTTTTTCTCACGAAAACGTGTAAAAAATCCATTTTTTAAGATTTCAGCCTTTCGACAAATGTGTGTAATCAAATTTATAGGAAATTAAAAGATCTTCAACTTTTATTTAGAGCATTTTTCTCTACAGAGCATAGTTTAGCGTGAAAGAGTAATTTTCCGTATTTTAAACCTGAATGAGGTAGATTTTCATTTTGCGTCTTTCACTCATCTTTAAAATAAGGTTATGTTTATTGAGGTTAGTGTTTTTGTGTATTTCTAATGTTTTATTACTAATGTTAGGTTATATTGTTAATTATTTGCATTAGCAAGAGAAAGTTGTGTGTGTGTTTCACACCAGATTCTCACCAAATCTGTTAAAAAATGAATTTTTTTAAGATTGCAGGCTTTCTAAGCATATTTCGACAAAAGTTATTGTAATATAAAATTTATCAAAAATTAAAAGATCTACAAATTTTATTTTGAGCATTTTTCTCTACAGAGCCTAGTTTAGCGTCAGAGTGATTTTCCGAATTATTTAACCAAACAGTTTAATTTTTATTTTGCATCATTCTCTAATGATTAAAATAAGGTTATGTTTTTTGAGGTTAGTTTTATTGTTCATTTCTAATTTTTTATTACTAATTTTAGGTTATATTGTTCATTGTTAACATTGGGAAGAGAAAGTCGTGTGAGTGTTTCACACCAGGTTTTTATCTCTACAATATCATCATCATCATCACCCAAACACGGATAGGCCTAAAGCCTGTTCCGGCACCCATCTTCGTAGCGGTCTTCCTCTTATCACGTCTACCCCGTGGCCGTGGGGCATAACTTAATATTTGGACTGGTAGTCTTTCCTCTCGCATTCTATTCACATGTTCGCACCACCTGGAATTGTAGCGCGCAATGCTGTCTAATAGTGGTTGGACCTGTAATTCTGCTCGAATACTTTCATTACGTTTCATGTCCAGTCTATTATAGCCTGCCGTCGCCCTTAAGAACTTCATTTCTGCACTTTGTATTAGAGATCTCTCTCGTTGCGTCATGGTCCAACTTTCACTGCCATACAGCAAAACCGGGACTGCCATAGTTTTGTACAGTTTAATTCTTGTATCCTTTCTTGTCTTATGTTTCAAAGTTCGATGTATTGTCCCGCAAATTGTTCTAAACTTATTCAGTTTATTCATAACATCGTCATCTTTTAAAAAGCTTACGTCACATCCTAAATATTTAAAATGCGAGACTTGTTCTAAAACCTTATCATGTATAACGATTTTCGTTCTGACTGGATACTTGCCCTTAAAGGCCATAGTCCTTGACTTAGCGGCAGATAGCTTCACTCCATAACCCTCACAGATCTTTTGTAGTTCAAACACAGCTTTCTGCAAATCATTTTCAGTTTCCATGATAATTACCTGATCATCCGCATATAGCAAACAGCTTAAATCATAATCGGCGATTTGTACACCAGCATTTATGCTCTCCTTCCACTTGTTCAGAATCCAATCTATATATATATTAAAAAGCGTCGGAGACAAACTGCAACCCTGTCTCACCCCTTATTTGTATCAATCGCTGATGTCAGTCTATTTCCAACCTGTATATGGACAGCTGTATCTTCATACAAACTCTGTACCACTGATATCAGATGTGAGGGATATCCTTGCAAATACATTATCTCCCAGAGCTGCTCTCTATTAACACTATCAAAGGCCTTTTCAAAGTCAATGAACGCTAGATGGGTTTCTAGATTAAACTCCCTTCTTCTTTGTATCATCAATTTAAGAACAAATACAGCGTCCGTACACGACCTCCCCTTTCTGAAACCCATCTGCTCCTCATTTATCAAACAGTCTGCCAATACTTTTAAACGTTCATTGACCACGGATGCATACAGCTTATAGCCTGTGTTTAACAGTGTTATACCTCTATAATTGGCACATAGATTTCTATCATTTTTTTTAAACAAGTTAATTATTTTTGCTGAATTCCAGTCTTTCGGTACTTTATGGCTTTTCCAGCACATATTGTATAGATGTAGCAGACGAAGGCCTAAAAAGAGGCCACCATAGTTTAGGAGTTCCATCCTCAAACCATCCAAACCACTTGCTTTCCTATTCTTCCCATGCTGTAGAGCTGTGGTAAGTTCTTCCATTGAGATCATATCTGGGTTACAGTTATCACAAAGCATCTTCACTAAACCACTATTAGTTCTTAAGACGTCACGCCATAATTCACTATAATGGTCGACCCAATCGTTCTCTGATATCACCTCTAACCGTACTGACTTTTTGACATCTGCATTTAGGTGCTTCATAACTTTATAAGCCATTTGCTGTTGTCCATGCAGGTCGTTCTCTACTTCACTAATAAAGCGATTCCATGACTGGTTATGAGCTTCTCTCACTAGTCTCTTTGCATCTGCTCTTGCTAGCCGGTACAAGGCTGTCGTGTCATTTTTACTATTTAGCATGCGTTTGTATTGCTCCTGTTTTTTATTAATGGCTGCTTCGATCTCCCTATTCCAGATCTTTAAACCCTTCCTACTCCTTGATTTAAACTCTGTCCCTAAAGCTTCTGCAGCAGCTTTCTCAATTGACGTCTTTATATTAAGCCATTCCTCTTCAACATCATCACTACTAGCTACTCTTGCCAATACCTCATTGAGTCTGTTTACGTATAACTGTCTCACCGACTGATCCCTCAGTAGATGCACTTTATATACCTGCTTCTTCTCGACCCTCTTAGAAGTTGAACGAGTTTTCTTCCATGCTGTATATAATATAACTTTCGAGACAACTAGGTAATGGTCTGTAGATAAATCGTATCCCCTATAAACTCTTGTGTCCTTCACTTGGCTTGATAGTCTTTTATTAACAATAATGTAATCAATTAATGAGCGTGTACCTCGAGCCGTCCATGTATATTTATGTATATCGCGTTTCCTAAAAAACGTGTTTGTTATTTTTAGTTCATTGAACGTAGCAAATTCTCTAAGAACATCGCCATTCTTGTTACATAAATTCTCACCAAAACTTCCCACTACATCTTTTATTGGTTGATTCCCTACCCGAGCATTCATATCACCTGCAATTACGACGTCTACCTTCCTTCCATTAGCAGTGACGAGATTTTGAAGTTTCTTATATAGTTCTTCAGTTGCCACCGGTTTACCCTCTTCCGGAGCATAAACACCGATCATCAGAAGTGTCCCACGTGAGTGCTGGAGTTGCGCAGTAACTACACGATCTGATACATATTGGTAATTCTTCACTCTTGACTGCCACTTCTTATGTATCATCAAAGCTACTCCTTTACTTGCACGCTGGTCACCTCCCACGCCGCTATATATCATTAAGTAATCACCGATGTGCTGTGTTCCCTTAAGTTTCTTTTTCGTTTCTGTTATAACCGCAATGTCAATCTTAGCCCTGGTTAAAATCCTTGAAAGTTCCTGTTCCTTACTCGCCAGTCCTCTTACATTCCAAGTGGCTACATTTAAAACATCCGTTATCCAAGGTCTTTTTTTATTTTTTGACGTTCCAGTATTTTTTCCTGTATTCCCGGTCCTATTTCCGAGGCTATCTTGGGTGCTGCCAGTAGTTAAGAAATCCCCTGGCCGCGTTACGAGCGCTGCGCAGGTTAAGTTCAGTGGTGGGGCTGCCACCTTTCTGCCCCTGAACTTGCAGGATTATCATTCGGGGTTCACTCCCCTAGACTCTTCCGCTCTATTGACCATTGGGAAAATTCCTCCTCTGCTCAAAAAGACCGTTGGCCATTTTTCACCTGTAACCCTAGGCAGGGGCCCTTACTGGGTGCTACCATCCGGAGCCAGATGGACCCAGGTTTTTTAACGAGGTTGTTACTCCTCCCCCTCCACACTTCCCCATCACATGATGGGGCCCGGGCTTGGGACCAGCAGTGTTAAACAACACTGTTGGCGGTGTTCTCTCTACAATAATGTACTAAATTATTTTACCTTAATTTAGAATCACCTATGTACAGTAAGTAATTAAAACTGACATTATAAGGAATTTAAATCAAATTAATTTAACGAGAAATTAATTTTACTTTCTCTTGCCTATATGAATATATATAGGAAGGAAAGTATTGTTTTCATGTCGATTTTTCGAAATCGAGTTTTTACCGGATCTATACGTTTTCAGACCCCCTGAACCCAAAAAACATGTTTTTAGCGATTGGTCTGTGTGTGTGTGTGTCTGTCTGTCTGTGTGTGTGTGTGTGTGTGTGTCTGTGTGTGAACAGAATATCTCAAGAACGGAACATCGTACGAACTTGAAACTTAAGTTACATACCTCTACCGGACCCGACACGAACATTTTCATCAAAATCGGTCAACCGGAAGTAGTAGTTTATTCGTATAATTTTTCACTTTTTTGCGATTTTCTCAAAAACTGGTCCTACGATTTTTTTTAAAATCGCCTGGTTTACTACATTTTTTATTCTCTACAAAATAGGGTAGGCGCCATGTTTGCTGAAATTCTGCGTGAGGCTGTTTTTACGTAAAAACGTTGTTTTTTTAAGATTACGGCTTTAATATGCAATTTAGAGCAAAAATGTATATATTAAAAGTTGTAGAGAATTTAAAAACCTACAACTTTTATTTCGAACAATTTTTTGTATAATGCTTAGTTTAGCAGTAATTAGCAATTTTCTGTTTTTTTCTCACGAAAACGTGAGAAAAATCGATTTTTTTAAGATTTCGGCCTTAGTATGAATTTTATAATAAAAGTGTATATAATAGAATTTATAGAAAATTAAAAGATCTGCAACTTTTATTTAGAACATTTTTCTCTACAGAGCCTAGTTTAGCGTGAAAGAGTGATTTTCCGTATTTCTAAGCCAAACTGAGGTTGATTTTCATTTTG
Source organism: Catonia carolina (assembly GCA_035578175.1). NCBI lineage: Eukaryota > Metazoa > Arthropoda > Insecta > Hemiptera > Achilidae > Catonia > Catonia carolina. The sequence continues at coordinate 16,973,794 of JAQMRL010000009.1, read as the reverse complement.
CGTCTTTCACTCATGATTAAAATAAGGTTATGTTTATTGAGGTTAGTTTTTTGTTTATTTCTAATGTTTTATTACTAATATTAGGATTATTGTTAATTATTTGCATTGGCAAGAGAAAGTTGTGTGAGTGTTTCGCACCAGATTTTTAAGTTTATAATCGATGGATCAATTAAAAACTACTAATTCTGTTAACTTGATTAAAATTTTAAACTAGATCTAAACCAACTTAACTTAGTTGAAATTACTTAACGAACGGCTGCCGATGATGGAACCAAGTTTTCGAGTACGTACGGTTAAGGACTGAAAATCCCTTCTCACGTGTCTCTCTCTCTCTCTCTCTCTCGTTCTCTCTCTTAATGACCGTTCCCTTTAATCATGCTGCTTTTCACTATAGTACTTCTTTGATAGACTTCTCTCACCCTATCTTGTTTTTCCTCCTCTCAATCTTCTATACTTTCACCCACACAAACACACACACTTATTTTCACACTTGTAAATCTTCTTCCAAAATCAATGAATTTTCATCGCTCATTTTTAGTTACTCTCTCCGTCTGTCAGTAGAAAGTGTGAACTTTTTCCGGATTAGGCAAAGTCTTTGATACCGGAGTTTCAGGTTGAATGGGTTGACATTTGAAAATCTGGTGTGAAACATTCACACGACTTCCTCCTGCCAATGACAATAATAAAACATAAATAAACTATGTTTAATTATGGGTAAACAATGTAAAATGTAAATGTAAAATTCATAACTTAATTTTCATCATGAGTGAATGACGATAAATGAAAATTAACCTCTGTTCGGCTAAAAAAAATACGGAAAATCACTAATTGACGCAAAAATAAGCTCTGTTGATAAAAATGATTGAAATTTTAGTTGTTGAATTTTTTTATTTCCTATGAATTTTATTAGATAAATTTCTATCTTAAAATGCATACTGGCCGCAATATTAAAAAAAATGGTCTGAAACACTCACATGACTTTCTCTTGTTAATATAAATAATAACCAGTATAACTAAACATTAGTAATAAAACATTAGAAATAAAGAAAAAATTAAATTCAAAAAACCATTACCTGATTTCAGTCATGAGTGAATGATGCAAAATGAAAATCAATTTCAGTTTGGCTTAAAAATACGGAAAATCACTCTTTTCATGCTAAACTACGTAGGCTCTGTAGAGAAAAATGCTTTAAATAAAAGTTGTGGTTGTTTTAATCACATATGAATTTGATTATATTATACACTTATGTAGTGAAATCTTAGAAATACATTTTTTACAGAGTTTTATGAAAAAAAACAGAATCACTAATTACCGCTAAACTAAGCGTTATATAAAAAATGTATGAAATGAAAGTTGTAGTATTTTAAATTCTCTACAACTTTTATTATATACATTTTTGCCCTAAAATGCATTTTAAGGCCGCAATCTTAAAAAACCATTTTTTTCTTCGAGAGGCTTTCCAAGAATTTCAGCCGGCATGGTGCCTATCTGATCTTGTAGAGCATCAAAAATGTAGTAAATGAGGTGATTTTAAACAAAAATCGTTGGAGCCGTTTTTGCGAAAATCGCAAAAAGTGAAAAATGACAAGAATAAACTACTACTTCCGGGTGACTGATTTTGATGCAAATGTTCGTGTCGGGTCCGCCAGTAGTACCTAACTTAAGTTTCAAGTTTCAATTTTGTACGATGTTCCTTTCTTGAGATATTTTGTTCGCGCGCGCGCGCGCACACACACACACACTTACCAATCGGTAAAAACATTCTTTTTTGATTCAGGGGGTCTGGAAACGTGTATATCTGGTGAAAACTTGATTTCGAAAAATCGACACTATAACAGTACTTTCCTTCCTAGATATTCATATTCCATATTCATGCGAGCTTGGGTTCGAATCCCATTCAAGCACGGTATATTTTTATGCGTTACAAAAAAATCATTTCATCCTTCACCGTCTGCATTAGCAGTAATTGCAGAACAGTCGGACGTTAAACCAAAAAAATAAAAATAAATAAATAAATATACTATATTCATATAGGCAAGAGAAAGCATAAACACCAACAATTTTACGTTTTGGCACTTTCAGCCTTTTCCAGTTACATGCCTCAATTGTTCTAGAACTTTGATTAAATTGTAGACCGATATCTTTGCCCTGCAATTCATATTAAGGCCGCAATCTTAAAAAAAAACAATTTTTTACCACGAGAGTACAGCCTCTCCAAAAATTTTGTGGCAAATTCTTGTTTACTCTATCTTGCAGAGCATAAAAAGTTGAGTAAATTAGACAATTTAAAAAAATATCGTAGGGGCCATTTTGGGAAATCGCAAAAAAGTGAAAAATGGCACGAAAACTCCTACCCGTTTGACTGATTTTGATGAAAATATTCGTGCCGGGTCCGAACATTCGTGTGTGGGTACCTAATTCGAGTTCCAAGTTTCAATTTCGTCCTGTGTTCCGTACATTTTGTTCACTGACAGACTCACACATACAGACCAATCGCTTAAACATGTTTTTTTTTGGGTTTAGGGGGCTTGAAAACGTATCCGATTGTATTAATATCAGACCCACGTAATTTTGGTTTCGTAGAATTGTTACTTCATGCATTAGAACTTATTTACCCAGTCCACTCTACAACGGAAGCGAACGAACGGCTTGTGACCGCTTTGTGGTCTCGTTCGATGAACTTTCATCGGGCTTGACATGATTCGCCCGGTTAAAGTTTGAGCTTGTTTGAAATTTCCCTTCACTAAAGCATATGAAGTTATGTAGCACACTGGTCACTTTTACCGTTACAAAAGTTTGACGTTAACAATCCTTAGGCGCTGTCGACACCTTGTCAATCTCTCTTAACAGTGGTTTCTAACTGGCAACTTTTGGTCTCCTCGGTATTCATCGTGCCATGCCTTTGTTTTTTTAAAATTACTTATCAAAACCTTTTTCTTTTACTTTCTCTTGCCTATATGAACAACGTATAGGAAGGAAAGTATTGTTTCATGTCGATTTTTCGAAATCGAGTGTTCACCGGATCTATACGTTTTTAGATCCCCTGAACCCAAAAACATGTTTTTAGCGATTGGTCTGTGTGTGCGTGCGTGCGTGCGTGTGTGTGAACAGAATTTCTCAAGAACGGACATCGTAAGAACTTGAAACTTAAGTTAGATACTAGTACCGGACCCGACACGAACATTTTCATCAAAATCGGTCGACCGGAAGTAGTAGTTTATTCGTGTCATTTTTCACTTTTTGCAATTTTCTTAAAAATGGCTCCTACGATTTTTTTAAAAATCGCCTCATTTACTAAATATAGACTATTATGCTCTACAAGATAGGTGAGGGGTCATGTGTGCTGAAATTCTCGGGGAGGCAGTTTCCTCGTAAAAAAATATTTTTTTAAAAATTGCGGCTTTAATTTATGTGGTTAAGCGCAAAATTGTATGCAATAAAAGTTGTAAAGAATTTAATTCCTACAACTGTTATTTCAAACATTTTTTTGTAAATGCTTAATTTAGCAATAATTAGCGATTTGGTTTTTTTTCACGAAAACGTGTAAAAAAATAGATTTTTCTGAGATTTCAGCCTTTGCATGCGTTTTACGACAAAAGTGTATAGCTATAATCAAATTTATAGATTATTGATAGATCTACAACTTTTATTTAGAGCATTTTTCTCTACAGAGCCTAGTTTAGCGTGAAAGAATGATTTTCTGTATTATCAAGCCAAACTGAAGTTTATTTTCATTTTACATTATTCACTCGTGATTAAAATAAGGTTATGTATTTTTTGAGGTTAGTTTTTTTTGTTTATTTCTAATGTTTTATTACTAATATTTTGTTATATTGTTCGTTCTTTGCATTGGCAAGAGAAAGTCGTGTGAGTGTTTCACACCAGATTTTTTTTTGAAGCGGTTTTTTACAGGTGTTTGATAAAATTCTTGTGGTATTCAGTGTGTAAGGTTTTGTTACTAACGTAAAGAGTTCTTGTACAAGACAATATTGGTTTGTACCTTAGGTCGCACTTGTATACACTCTACCTTTATAATATGTCGGGTTACTTGAGATTTGCCAACTCTAGTTCAGACCCTTACTACGTCACTTAAGGTAACGACAGCAATATTAGCTCCAGACCAAAACCCGTTTCACGTTTCACTTAACACTTCACCATCATCATCATTATCTTAATCTCTTACTTGAATGGTATCTTATCATGGAAAATAAAATTTGCTAGCTGACCTTGCGTGACCCGTATCAATACGCACACTAATACTATTATATTTTTTACTTTCTCTTGCCTATATGAATATATAGGAAGGAAAGTATTGTTTTCATGTCGATTTTTTGAAATCGAGATTCCACCGGATCTACACGTTTTTTCAGATCCCTTGAACCCAAAAAACATGTTTTTAGCGATTGGCCTCTCTCTCTCTGTGTGTGTGCGCGCGCGCGTGTGTGAGTACAAAATATCTCAAGAACGGAACATCGTGCGAACTTGAAACTTAAGTTACATACCACTACCGGACCCGACACGAACATTTTCATTAAATTCGGTCAACCGAAAGTAGCAGTTTATTCGTTTATTTATTCACTTTTTTGCGATTTTCTCAAAAACTAGTCCTACGATATTTTTTTTCACGAAAACGTGTGAAAAATCGATTTCTTTAAGATTTCGGCCTTAGTATGCATTTTACGACAGTAGTTTATACAATCAAATTTATAGAAAATTATTATAGAAAATTAGTACAACTTTTATTGAAAGCATTTTTCTCTACAGAGCCTAGTTTAGCGTGAAAGAGTGGTTATCCATATTTTTTACTTTCTCTTGCCTATATGAATATATAGGAAGGAAAGTATTGCTTTCATGTCGATTTTTCGAAATCGAGTTTTCACCGGATCTACACGTTTTCAGACCCCTGAACCAAAAACATATGTTTTTAGCGATTGGTCTGTGCGTGTGTGAACAAAATATCTCAAGAACAGAACATCGTACGAAGTTGAAACTTGAAACTTATGTTAGGTACTACTAGAGGACCCGACACAAACATTTTCATCAAAATCGGTCAACCGGAAGTAGTAGTTTGTGTAATTTTTCACTTTTTTGCGATTTTCTCAAAAGCGGCTCGTACGATTTTGTTTTAAATCGCCTCATTTACTAAATTTTTATACTCTACTAGATAGGCTAGGCGCCATATCTGCTGAAATTCTTGGGGAGGGTGTTCTCTCGTAGAAAAAAACGTTTTCTTTAACATTGCAATTTTTTCTAAAATGCATTTTAGGGCAAACTCGTATGTAATAAAAGTTGTAGAGAATTTAAAATCCTGCAACTTTTATTTTAAACATTTCTTTGTATAACGCTTAGTTTAGCGATACTATGTTTTCTCACGAAAACGTGTAAAAAAAAATCGATTTTTTTTTTTTAAAGATTTCAGCCTTAGTATTTATATTTTATAGGAAATTAAAATATCTACAACTTTTATTCAGAGCATTTTTCTGTACAGAGGCTAGTTTAGCTAACGTGAAATAGTGATTTTCCGTATTTTTAAGCCCAACAGGTTTATTTTAATTTTTGGTCTTTCACTCATGATTAAAATAAGGTTAGTATTTTATTTCTAATGTTTTATTACTAATGTTAGGTTATATTGTTAATTATTTGCATTGGCAAGTTGTGTGAGTGTTTCATACTAGATTTTTTTCAGTTGATAACTTAAGTTTTCGTCCGGGCCTGAATTATTTACGTTTGTTAAAATTACTTAATCGTTATTTTAATTTATTATTATTAATATTATTTAAATGTATTATAAAATTCTATTGTTGTAGTACTTTGTTCCAAGGTGAGTACGTTGAGCTCTTGGCATTTTAATTTACTGGAATAGAGTCTTGGTTTGTTCAAGGCAGTTCTAATGATTTGTTTACACTTGGTTAGTTGAACGAAATCGTCGAAGTTGTTTTCCTGTGAGCCGATAATGTTACTGCTACGAAGCATGATACGATAATACGGTGTGTCGTTGTTCTCGTGTGTTAGAATTTGTTCGCTTCATTTCACTTAAAGCTTTGGACCGATGTGTATCGTGTCGAACATGGCATCGGGGCACTTTGAATCGTGTTTTACTTAAATTTGCTTTATTGAAACCGTTAACTGTTCTTAAAAAAAAAAAAAAACAACAGCCAGATTGTTACAGTTAGTCAAGTTTCCCGCCATTTTCCGTCGCGACAGCCGTTTTCTCTCGTGTATAGATGCACGAATCGTTTGTGAACCGTTCGTTGAAATTATTTTTCCACGACAAACTTAAATTAAAAATAATTTTCACTTTTACTAAAATAAATTAGCCTTCATAGCGTAGTGGTTAGAGTGCTAGCTAATCCTTGATTGTGAGAAGAAGCACATGAACAAGAAGGAGGGGTAGAGGAGGAGGAAAATGGGGGTGGGGAAGGAAAAAAAGAAGGGAAGTGATGAAGGAGGAGTAGAAGGGTAAGGTGAAGAAGTGGTTGGGTGGGGGAGGAAGTCGTAAAGTACCCTTCTCTGTACAATCTAAACGCGGTGTAATCAAACTGTGCAATTTTCAGTCTAAAAAATCTACAAAGTTGCTGCCGTCAGCTCGTAAGTGGTTTTTTTATAGAAATTTCGACGTATCCTTCGTTTGTTCGTGCCCGAAACATCTCATGTTTTTCCATCTTCGGCAATGCTAACATGTCCAAAATGTGGTAATCTTTCATTTCTATGCATTGAAGATATTTTAATATCGTCTTATTTCGGGAACTCGTTGTACAACCATTGACGATCTATAGTCAACAGTGGCGTAAATAAAAGGGTGTCCGGACACCCGCCGAAATGTAAAATAAAGAAAAAAATATTATTAAGATTACTAAATTTTACCAATAGCAGGAAACCCATCAAGTTAAGTTAAATAACTAACTACAATAATTTAAACTTGCGCCGCTTTTCAATAATTTTTTCCTTATCTTCTCTTGCGCTTTTAACTTGTTTGTTGAAAGGCTGGTTTGAACCTGTAGAGGCTTTGCTATGTAAAACGAGGAGTGAGATTGTTTACAATTGCCTTCCTCACTAAGTGTAAAAGTATGCTTATCAGCATGCCAGGCCCTCCGAAAAGTACCCACTTTCCACCCTGTAAATGACACCTTCACTTTATTCACCACAGGGTCTGGCTTTATAGTAAAATTCGTTACTCTCTAAGGAGATAACTGTGACTAGTGTCTTTTACAGCTCTACCTCTTCTGTTAAATGCTTCAGTCAAATAATTGGCTGACCACGTGAATCAGAAACAGAAAATGAAAAATGAAAAATAAAGAAAAAAATATTATAAAGATAACTAAATTTTACCGATAATTTTTTTACCTAATATTTTTTTTATTTTTTTTTATTTTTTTGATAATTTTTACGATAAATTTTACCTGGAACTTAGCAGATCGAGTGCAAATGATTGTAACACTCCACCTGCCTATTATGGGCTATTGTTTTTATTATATAATTATTCTTTCCTTGTATATCAACGTGTACAGTGCAATTGTAGTGATCATCACATCTGGTTTCTATGTCAGGGGTTTTTGTTCGATTCTTGGTCAGGTTTTAACATTTTTCGTCAACCCCTTTTCACCGTTTGCATTAGCCTTAATGTGCATAACAGCCGAGCGTAAAACAAAAACAAAAATCTGGTGTGAAACACTCACACGACTTTCTCTTGCCAGTGCATTAATAATATAACCTAACATTAGTACTAAAATATTAGAAATAAACAAAAAAACTAACCTCAAAAACATAATCTTATTTTAATCATGAGTGAAAGACGTAAAGTGGAAATCAACCTCAGTTAAGCTTAAAAATACGTAAATCACTCTTTCACGCTAAACTAGGCTCTGTAGAGAAATATGCTCTAATTAAAAGTTGTAGATCTTTTAATTTGCTATAAATTTGATTATATACACTTTTGTCGTAAAATGCATAGGCCTACTAAGGCTGAAATCCTAAAAAATGGATTTTTACACGTTTTTGTGAGGAAAAAAAAAGAAAATCGATATTTACCGCTAAACTAAGCGTTATTCAAAAAAATGTATGAATTGAACTATGTACTACTTTTTTGCGCTAAAATGGATATTCAAATCTTAAAAAAACAATTTTTTACGAGGAAACAGCCTCCCCAAGAATTCAGCAGGCATAGCGCCTACCCTATCTTGTAGAGCATAAAAAATTGAGTAAATCAGGCGATTTTAAAAAATATCGTAGGAGCCGTTTTTAAGAAAATCGCAAAAAAGTGAAAAATTGCACTACTACTTCCGGTTGACCGATTTTGATAAAATGTTCGTGTCGGGTCCTCTAGTGGCATCTAACTTAAGTTTTAAGTTCGTACGATGGATGTTCCGTTGTTGAGATATTCTGTTCACACACACACATACACACACAGACCAATCGCTAAAAACATGTTTTTTGGGTTCAGGGGGTCTGAAAACGTGTAGATCCGGTGAAAACTCGATTTCGAAAAATCAACATAAAAACAATATTTTCCTTCATATATATTCATATGTTGTTGTTTAGGTCATCTGCCAAAAGGCTGGTTTGAACCTGTAGAGGTTTTACTAAGTAAAACGAGGAGTGAGGTGGTTTACCAATGCCTTCCTCACTGAGTGGAAAAGTACGCTTATCAGCATGCCGGGCCCTCTGAAAAGCACATATCTTCCACTCTGCAAATGACACCTTCACTTCATTCACCACAGGGTCTGGCTGTATAATAAAATTCATTACTTTCAGAGAAGATAACTCTGATTAGTGTCTTTTACACCTCTACCTCTTCTGTTCTTAAATGATTCAGTCATTTAATTGGCTGACCATGTGATAAGAAACAGAACTATTTATTTTAGCCCTGCAACGAACAGATTGAGTGTAAATAATTTGACACTCAACCTGTCTGTTATGGGCAGATATTCATATGGGAAAGAGAAAGGAAAAATGTGACCACAAACCAACCTCTAGCAGATTAAAAGAAGTCGATATTAAAACTATCGTTGGATCACTTTCACTGGTCGATCTCGACTGCTAAAATTGGTCTGGGTGTTTACAATTTTCGGAGATACGTCCAGAGTGTGCATATCGATTCCGTGTCAGATTCCAATCCCGATAGCCGGCGTGAGAATTGAGCTGTGTTTTTATATGAAAGCGGCCGTAGTGCTGTGTGACCCCATTGAGTCGGCGCCGTAGCTTGTCGGACTTGAGTCGGCCTGTCGGAATAAATTTTTCATTCCCCACTCGCCAACTTGGAAGCTGAGTGGCAGCAACGCGTGGTCGCAGTATGTGAAGATCATTACTTTCTCCTGCCCTGTATAAATATATACGAAAGCAGAGAGTATTGTTTCCATATCCAGTTTTCACCGAATATACACTGTTTTCAGGCCCCCTAAACCAAAATAAAAGTATTTATGTCGATTGCTCTCTCTTTTCTCTCCCCTCTTTCTCTGTGTTCGCGCGCGTGTACAACCAAAATATCTCAAGAACGGATATCGAACGAAGTTGAAACTTAAGTTAGATACCACTACGGGACACGATACTAACAGTTTCGTCAAAATCGGTCAAACGGAAGTAGTAGTTTATTCGTGAAATTCTTGGGAGAGGCTGTTCTTTCGTAGAAAAAAACGGCATTTTTAAGATTGCGGCCCTTGTGTGCATTTTAAAGCAAAAATGTATAAAATAAAAGCCGGGGTCCTAGGTTCGATTCCCGGTCAGGTCTTGGGATTTTTTCATCACTCACCTTTATGTATAATTCTTTTCACAATCTGCATTAGCAGCAATTGCAAAACAGCCAGACGTAAAAAAAATTGTATAGCGCTCAATTTAGCGGGAATTAGTCAATTTCTGTTTTCTTCCTGAAAATCTGTAAACAAAATGGGATTTTTTAAGATTCCGGCCTTAGTATGGATTTTATGATGAATATTTTAAAATTAAAATCGTTAAAAAAATAGGATTTTTGAAGATTGCGGTCTTAGTATGGACTTTAAAACAAAAGTGTATACGTATAGGAAGGAAAGTATTGTTTTCATGTCGATTTTTTGAAATCGAGTTTTCACCGGATCTAATGGTTTTCAGACCTCATGAACCCTAAAAATATGTTTTTAGCGATTGGTCTGTTTGTGTGTGGGTGTGTGTGCGCGCGCGCGTGTGATCAGAATATCTCAAGAACGGAACATCGTACGAACTTGGGAACTTGAAACTTAAGTTAGATACTACAATCGGACCCGACACGAATATTTTCATCAAAATCGGTCAACCGAGATTTGTGTCATTTTTCACTTTTTTGCGATTTTCTCAAAAACTGCTCCTACAATTTTTTTTTAAAAATCGCCCCATTTACTACATTTTTTGTGCTTTACAAGATAGGGGTAAGCGCCATGTCTGCTGAAATTCTTGGAAAGGCTATTTTCTCGTAAACAAATTGTTTTTTTAAGATTGCGGCTTTAATATGCATTTTCTTTTTTTTCTTTGTTTTGTTTAACGTCAGTCTGTTCTGCAATTGCTGCTAATGCAGACGGTGAAGGATGAAATGGTTTTTTTGAAACGTGTGAAAATATGCCGTGCCTGAATGGGATTTGAACCCAAGACCGCATGATTAATATGCATTTTCACGCAAAAAGTATGTAATAAAAGTTGTAGAGAATTTAAAATCCTACAACTTTCATTTCTAAACTTTTTTGCCTAAAGGTTAGTTTAGCGGTATAATAAGCGATTTTCTGGTTTTTTATCACGAAAATGTGTAAAAAAAAATCAATTGTTTGTAAGATTTCAGCCGTAGTATTATGCACTTTACGACAAAAGTAAATTAAATTAAATTTATAGAAAATTAAAAATCTACAACTTTTAATTAGAGCATTTTTCTCTACAGAGCCTAGTTTAGCGTGAAGGAGTGATTTTCCATATTTTTAAGCAAAACTGAGGTTGATTTTCATTTCGAGTCTTTCACTTATGATTAAAATTAGGTTATGTTATTTGAGGTTAGTTTTTTGTTTATTTTTAATGTTTTATTACTTACATTAGATTATAGTGGTCATTATTTGCATTGGCAAGAGAAAGTCTTGTGAGTGTTTCACACCAGATTTTTAACTTTATGAACGGTTAGTCTCTCCAGAGACTAACCCCGGGTCTCCTTATTTAAAGGGACCGGGAATGCCTATCTCCGTAATGTTAATGTAAGGAACATTTTCTAAAAAACTGTAAGATTAATCATGTCCAATTTTCTTTTGGTTACTTTTCAGGCTATTCTAAACCCACTGAGGTAGTAGCATCTTGATATATTTTCAGGAAGATAAGATTTTTTTTTTATATTATAACTGTAATATGACAAATTTACTGGACACCTGGAGTTGTTTTTGAGTCTATTGAAATAAAAATAGATATCTCCAGCTGATTAAAATTAATATTTTAATAAAATTTTTTGATTTCAATAACAAAAGTATGGTTACTAGGCAACTAAGAAGAAGAAAGGAGAATTGTAAAATATTTTAATGGGGGACAGGAGGCCAAACCAAACGGGTGGGTCCCTCATTCGTGCTTAACAAACAGTCGTAAATATATAATTAATAGTAAAAATAGATAAATAGTAATAAATACAACGTGCATATTATTAAAAGAGACACAAATTATCCTACTTCATAATAACAGTGACTATCCGGTAGCCTTTCAATGGCAGACGTGTAAAACAATAACAATAAGCATTCGTTCAATTATGTAATTATGAAAATATATAAATTAAATAAAACCATAATGTATAAATGTGAATAATGTTTTATTGGGTGAGATAAGGGACAAGGTAAATAAGAAATTGATTTAATCAATAAAAATAATAAGATCAAATAATAATTTGGGTTATGAGGATAATAAAAAAAAATTAAATAGAGAAAGAAAGAATTTATCCAATGATATTGACTTATGATTTCATTTATTCTCAAAACAAATTTGGCATACCCTCGTGGAGAAACTGAGAGAAATTATATATTATCTTACAAATTGGCATCCAGCTTGCGGGGAGTATAATTTAATCATTTTCATAACTTTTGAAAATTTTAAACTTATTACCTATTGAAGTGGGAAATAAATATTTAAACACATTATTTTACTGTGGTATGATAGGGTGTGCTGGAATTTCATTAAAATCCGTTCTCAGTTGGCTGAGAAAATGTTCCTTATGCGTCAAAAATTAACTTATACGGGAAACAAGAAAAACCTAAAAAGAAACACATTATACGTTAAATAATTCAATATGTTATTTTTTACAGTTAATTGGTTAATATTTTACATTCATAGGTGGTCTGGTGCTAACTTAAAGTTTTATGTTTTTATCTGTTTTCATTAAAAAATATATTATAGATGTTATGCAAAATGGTAACGTTAAAAAATAACGTGGTATTTTTAATTTTTAATAAAAACTGCAAAACGCCCAACAAATTATACATATATCGTCTGATGCAGAAAACTCTGAATGTTAATAATTTGTAAAAACAGGAAATGTGAAAATTTTCAATTTCTTTCGTTCCGGGTACCCTTAAGAGACTGTACTTTGTATCCCGCCAATGTTAAATTTGCTATTTTTAGGTTCATTTTTCGTAGGATTGGTAAAAGATAGGGAAATGAAACTTTATACACTGTAGATGTCTGGTTTCTTCTCGAGCTACTGATATTTTCAATTTAATTTTTGGACCATACCAATTTTTTTAAAAAATTACGAATAACATAAAATTTTTACAATTTATTTTTCACGTGTTTTGCGTATTACTAATTTTTGGAGCACATGAGAAAGTAATGAAAATTTCGGTACGTGTAGCTATACAAGATAATTAACTGGTAAAAATTTCAGCCTGGTAGGTTTATTGGTTTCTGAGAAAAATATATCTTTGTGTGAAAGCACAAACCAAAAACAATATATATGTGCACAAGTAAATTTCCCATCAACAGTTATTTAGAAAGCTGAACCAACAGCTTAGAATATTAAAAACCGTGATGCAGATGTTTTAAAAGCTAAAATTCTCTTTGCACCAAAACGAGCAGTATAAAATTATGAAAAAATATTCGTTCCTCGTAACATGAAAATTTTTCTGTGTAAACCGGATAAAACTTAATTTTTTCATGAAAAAATATTTTTTTGACGCAATTTAATGTTTTCTGGTAGATCTAGGCCTAAACTATTGAAAAACATAAAAAAACCAAAAATCGAAATTTTGAGTTAAAACCATCGTTCAATCTCCCCTTAAGGATTTGTTTTCTTCTTATCCGGATTTTCGATTTACCGGATCATCGTTATTACAAGTTAGTCCGGATAAACGAGGTTGTATTGTACCAGCGGAATTATTAGTAGCATTGTTTCTCCTGTATTATCTCTTGGCTTACTAAAGTTGTACTAAATGTTTAAGTTTAGACTTAAAATTTATCTTGTTAGTAAAAATGAATTAAAACAGCCGAGTGTGTCATGGTTAACAAAATGTACTCGTTTAACGCTTCGGTCTGAACTGCTGTGTGTGTGTGTGTGTGTATGTGTTGGTCTTTGTCCATGGCCTAGTTTCAATAACGCGTTCTTAGTAGCGGTCACCACTCACAAGCCTCTTCCTCAATTGTTAAACTCCATGTCAGCCTCGGTTTCATCCCGATTATCGACCTCCGCTATTACCATTACTAGTGTTTGCCGGAAGCGAACCGAATGCGCTCCGACCTTCAGATTCGGGATTACTTTGGATTCGGACCGTAACCTTGTTGTTGACGACCAACGAAACTCGTGGCGACATTGAGACTGCACTGATATCCCCACGCGTGAAAGCTGTCATGCAGTGATTTGACCTTTTTCACGATTGGTTTTTTTTTACTTTCTCTTTGCATTTATGAATTTATATGCAGGAAAGTAGCCTATTGTTTTCATGTCGATTTTTTGAAATCGAGTTTTCACCGGGTACACACGTTTTCCGACCAATTGAATCAAAAACATGTTTTTGGCGATTAGGCTCTCAGGGTCTCTGTCTCCCTCCCTGTCCCCATATCTCACCCCTCCCTCTTTCTCTCTCCCTCATTCTTTCTATCTCTCTTTGCGATAGAGCACAGGAGTCTTTTCTGTTATTCCCCCCTCCAGCATAACACACATTTCTTATCTAGGTTTTCTTACAGTATTTTTACTTTCTCTTGCCTATATGAATATAAGGAAGACATGTATTGTTTTCATGTCGATTTTAAGAAATCGAGTTTTCACCGGATATACACGTTTTTCAGACCCACTGAACTCAAAAAATGTTTTTAGCGATTGGTCTGTGTGCGTGCGTGTGCGTGCGTACATAGTATCTCAAGAACGGAACATCGTACGAACTTGAAACTTTAGTTAGACACCACTACCGGACCCGACACGAACATTTTCATCAAAATCGGTCAACCGGAAGTTGTAGTTTATTTGTCATTTTTCACTTTTTTTGCGATTTTCTCAAAAACGGGTCCTACGATTTTTTTTTAAATCGCCTGGTTTACTAAACTTTTTACGCTGTACAAGATAGGGTAGGCGCCATGTTTGCTGAAATTCTTGGTGACGCTGTTTTCACGCAAAAAAATTGTTTTATTAAGATTGGGACTTCAATATGCATTTTAGCGCAAAAATGTATATAGTAAAAGTTGTAGAGAATTTAAAAACCTACAATTTTTATTCCAATTTTTTTTTTGTATAACGCTAAGTTTAACGGTAATTAGCGATTTTCTGTTTTTTTTTTCACAAAAACGTGTAAAAAAATCGATTTCTTTTAAGATTTCAGCCTTAGTATGCATTTTACGACAAAAGTGTAGCTATATAATACAATTTATAGAAAATTAAAAGATCTACGCCTTTTTACAGAGCCTTGTTTAGCGTGAAAGAGTGATTTTCCGTATTTTTAAGCCAAACTGAGGTTGTTTTTAATTTTGCGTCTTTCACTCAAGATTAAAATTAGGTTATGTTTATTGAGGTTAGTGGTTTGTTTATTTCTAATGTTAGGTTTATTGTTAATTATTTGCATTGGCAAGAAAAAGTTGTGTTGTGTGTTTTACACCAGATTTTTATGTATTTTGAACATTTCGTGTAAATTTTCGTTGGAAACGTTCAAAAAAATAGAGTTCATAAAACGGCTGAAACTTCCTTAACTAAACCCAACATTTTATTGATTTCTGGAGGTTCACAAAAAGACATAAATTTACTTCCATGGAAGTGGGGTACACACAAGTATTGTAGGTTGTTGAAAACTTCAATAAAACTGTTGGAGAGTTCTCTCGTTACTGTACTGAAATTGAAAAACTTCTCTTATGAACTTTTTTATCCATACATATATTCTCCCCCTCTTCTACTCTCTCGTTCCATATTTTCATCTCTCTTAGTCTGTGTATTTTAATCCACCCGGGTTATATTTTTTTTTTCATTTTTTCACATGGGAGTTTTGGAATTACGATCGAGTCATTTTAAAAGTTTAGTAAAACCGGCAATGAACTTTAATTGGTTTTTTTTTTTACTTAAGCCCTATCCAGAATATGCGATAAAACGTATTTGATAATGGAAAAATTTTCGAAACTCGGATTTCAACAAATCTTCACGGTTCATGACCATTGAAGCCAAAAAAGTTGGTTATTAGAATTTAAATTTTTAGTATATTTGGAATATTTTTCCAAGACCTAGTTGAAATATCTTCGTGAAATTTCGATGGGTTATTTAACTCCCTTATTTCTCTCTCCCTTTCTACAACTTTAATTATATACACTTTACCCCTAAAATATTTATTAAGGCTTAAAAAAAATTTTCTACGAGAGCACAGCCTCCCCAAGAATTTTAACCGACATGGCGCCTACCCTATCTTGTAGAGCATAAGAAATGTAGTTAGTAAATGAGGCCATTTAAAAAATAACGAAAAGTGAAGAATTACACGAATAAACTACTATTTCCGGTTGACCGATTTTCATGAAAATGTTCCGTGTCTGGTCCTCTAGTGGTAACCTCACTTTACTTCCAAGTTTCATTTTCGTTCGATATTCCATTCTTGAGATATTTAGTTCACACACCAATCGCTAGAAACATGGTTTTTTTGGGGTTTAAGGGGACTGGAAACTACTCGATTTCGAAAAATGGACTTCAGAACAATACTTTCCGTCCTATATATTCATATAGGCAAGAGAAAGTAAAAATTCATTGTTTGGTTTATTCCTGTTATACAAATGCAACCATAATGACTTTGTAGATCTTTCCGCTTTTATGGTCGAACATTCCTTTTATAATGAAAGAAACAGCACTTGTTGTTTAGGTCAACAGCCGAAAGGCTGGTTTGAACCTTTAGAGGTTTTACTAAGTAAAACGAGGAGTGAGGTGGTTTACCATTGCCTTCCTCACTGAGTGGAAAAGTATGCTTATCAGCATGCCGGGCCCTCTGAAAAGCACATATTTTCCACTCTGTAAGTGACAACTTCACTTCATTCACCTCAGGGTCTGGCTGTACAATGAAATTCATTACTTTCAGAGAAGATAACTCTGATTAGTGTCTTTTACACCTCTACCTCTTCTGTTCTTAAATGATTCAGTCATTTAATTGACTGACCATGTGATAAGAAACAGAACTATTTATTTTAGCCCTGCAACGAACAGATTGAGTGTAAATAATTTGACACTCCACCTGTCTGTTATGGGCAAGAAACAGCACTGTATAGCCTGATTTTCGTAAGGAGTGCGTTGGGCAAAACGTGCGTCTGCATTAGTATAGTCTTGTATGTACTGCAATAGTGCCAGCGTATGTAATCAACAATGGAACAGCATGCCTTAAGTCCAGCCTCTCTTAGTTTGCTCCTAATGTAAACAAATAATGACGTCACTGAGCATGCGCATTATATAAAAATGTGTACACGCTGATTAAAAAGTAACAACAAAATACTTTCAAAAGTATTTAAATACAAAATACTTTTGAAAGCATTTTAATAAATGAAATTGTTAGGCCTACATCATATCATGACTGATGTTTTTAGTACTTCAAGTACTTATAATTTAAAAAATAGTTAACTTAATAGGAATACGACATCCGTAAAGTCGCAGACTCTAGCGTACACCCTGTAGTAGGTGGCTTTTGTTTGTTGACAGTAGGAGCAAACTAACAATGGTAGAACTGTACAAAATACAATGGGTGTTGTCAATTTTCAACAACACTCTGACTGTACATATAACTGTTGATAAGAGGGGGGGGGTATGCGGGGTCGAAGTCAAGCATGCGCATGCGTAGTCCAGCGCTCACAGCAATTGGCTTGGCCTTTTCCTATATTTTTCAAAAGACCATAAACGCTTTTTACTTTCTCTTGCCTATATGAATATATAGGAAGGAAAGTATTGTTTTCATGTCGATTTTTTGAAATTGAGTTTTCACCGGATCTATACGTTTTCAGACCCCCTGAACCCAAAAAACATGTTTTTAGCGATTGGTCTGTGTGTGTGTGTGTGTGTGTGTGTGTATGTATGTGAACAGAATATCTCAAGAACGGAACATCGTACGAACTTGAAACTTGAAACTTGAAACTTAAGTTACATATCACTACCGGACCCGACACGAACATTTTCATCAAAATCGGTCAACCGGAAGTAGTAGTTTATTCGTATAATTTTCACTTTTTTGCGATTTTCTCAAAAACTAGTCTTACGATTTTTTTTAAAATCAACTGGTTTACTACATTTTTTATGCTCTACAATATAGGGTAGGCGCCATGTTTGCTGAAATTCTGCTTGAGGCTGTTTTTACGTAAAAACATTTTCTTTTTAAGATTGCGGCTTTAATATGCATTGTAGCGCAAAACGTTATATAATAAAAGTTGTAGAGAATGTAAAATTCTACAACTTTTATTTCAAACATTTTTTTGTATAACGCTTAGTTTAGCGGTAATTTGCGATTTTCTGTTTTTTTCTCTCACGAAAACGTGAGAAAAATCGATTTTTTTAACATTTCGGTCTTAGTATGCATTTTACGACAAAAGTGTATGTAATTAAATTTATAGAAAATTAAAAGTTCTACAACTTTTGTTTAGAGCATTTTTCTCTACAGAGCCTAGTTTAGCGTGAAAGCGTGATTTTCCGTATTTGTAAGCCAAACTGAGTTCGATTGTCATTTTGCGTCATTCACTCATGATTAAAATAAGGTTATGATTTTGAGGTTAGTTTTTGTTTATTTCTAATATTTTATTAATAATGTTAGGTTTATTATTAATTATTTGCATTGGCAAGAGAAAGTTGTGTGAGTGTTTCACACCAGCTTTTTTTGTATCAAATCCTATTCTGTGTGATGATTGCGTTGGTTTCTGGGGCTGCAAGTAATCATATTACTGCCCGTGGAAACTGTGGATGTAATTTCTAGTCAAAATTTAAGCGTATTACTAAAAATCTGGTGTGAAACACTCACACAACTTTCTCTTGCCTATGCAAATGATAATAAAATAATAAACCTAACATTATTAATAAAATATTAGAAATAAACAAAAACTAACATCAAAAACATAACCTTATTTTAATTATGAGTGAATGACGCAAAATGAAAATCGAACTCAATTTGGCTTAAAAAAACGGAAAATCACACTTTCTCGCTAAACTAAGCTCTGTAGAAAAAAATGCTGTAAGTAAAAGTTGTAGATCTCTTAATTTTCTATAAATTTTATTATATACACTTTTATCGTAAAATGCATAGGCCTACTAAGGCCGAAATGTTAAAAAAAATCGATTTTTCTCACGTTTTCGTGAGAAAAAAAACAGAAAATCGCAAATTACCGCTAAACTAAGCGTTATACAAAAAAATGTTTGAAATAAAGGTTGTAGAATTTTAAATTCTCTACAACTTTTATTATATAAATTTTTGCTCTAAATTGCACATTAAAGCCGTAATCTTAAAAAAACTATGTTTTTACGTGAAAACAGCCTCACCCAGAATTTCAGCAAACATGGCGCCTACCCTATCTTGTAGAGAATACAAAATTGAGTAAATGAGGCGATTTAAAAAAAAATCGTAGGACCAGTTTTTGAGAAAATTGCAAAAAAGTGAAAAATTATACGAATAAACTACTACTTCCGGTTGACCGATTTTGATGAAAATATTCGTGTCTGGTCCGGTAGTGGTATGTAACTTAAGTTTCAAGTTTAAAGTTCGTACGACGTTCCGTTTTTGAGATATTCTTTATACACACACACAGACACACACACACACAGACCAATCGCTAAAAACATGTTTTTTGGGTTCAGGGGGTTTGAAAACGTATAGATCTGGTGAAAACTCGATTTCGAAAAATCGACATGAAAACATTACTTTCCTTCCTATATATTCATATAGGCAAGAGAAAGTAAAAATCCTGATTTTTTCGCTTTTCAGTTACAATTCAGTCGTTCTTCTCATTAGCTCTCTCCAACCGCTATCTTTAAACATAAATGACTGAAATCATACATAACCTTTAACTTAATAACTATCCTGAACTTGAAACATTTTATCATTTATCTAACAAGGGTTACAATTGATAAGGGAAACCCAATTCATAACTTTATTAAGGTTATCAACTACCAATTAGAGATTATTAAAGTACAACAAAAATGTTTCAATGTTTCTTTCTTTATCAGTGGTTTTTATTTTTATTGTGTTATTGAGTTTCTGAAATTTTTAATCACATACATTATAATGTTTGTTTTTCTTTCTCTTGCCTACGTACTCGTATATAGGAAGGAAAGTATTGTTTTTATGTCGATTTTTCAAAATCGAGTTTTCATCGAATGTACACGTTTTCAGACTCCCTGAACCCAAAAAACATGTTTTTAGCGATTGGTCTGTGTGCGTGCGCGCGCGCGCGCGTGTGTGTGAACAGAACGGAACATCGTACGAACTTCAAACTTGAAACTTAAGTTACATACCACTACCGGACCGGACACGAACATTTTCATCAAAATCGGTCAACCGGAAGTGGTAGTTTATTCGTGTAATTTTTCACTTTTTTCCAATTTTCTCAAAAACTGGTCCTACGATTTTTTTTAAAGTCGCCTGGTTTACTCATTTTTTTATGCTCTACAAGATAGATTAGGCGCCATGTTTGCTGAAATTCTCGGTGAGGCTGTTTTCACGAAAAGAAATAGTTTTTTTAAGATAACGGCTTTAATATAAATTTTAGCGCAAAAACTTATATAATAAAAGTTGTAGAGAATTTAAAAAAATACAACCTTTGTTTCAAACATTTTTTTGTATAACGCTTAATTTAGCGGAAATTAGCAATTTTCTGTTTTTTTCTCACAAAAACGTGTGAAAAATCGATTTTTTTTAAGATTTCGGCCTTAGTATGCATTTTACGACAAAAGTGTATATAATTAATTTTATAGGAAATAAAAAGATCTACAACTTTTATATAGAGAATTTTTCTCTACAGAGCCTAGTTTAGTGTGAAAGAGTGATTTTCCGTATTTTTAACCCAAATTGAGGTTGATTTTCATTCTGCGTCTTTCACTCATGATTAAAATTAGGTTATGTTTATTGAGGTTAGTTTTTGTTTATTTCTAATGTTACATTATATTGTTAATTAGAAGCATTGGTAAGAGAAAGTTGTGTGAGTGTTTCACACCAGATTTTTTCAAGTATAATGTTTGTTTGTTCATAACGGGCACGTGGAGCGTTAAATTAATCGCCTCGATCTGTTGGTTCCGGGCTACAAAAAATAGTTCTGTTTCTTATCACATAGTCAGCCAATTATATAACTGAACTATTTAAGAACAGAAGAGGTAGAGGTGTAAAAGATACTAGTCAGAGTTATCACCTTTGAGAGTAATAAATTTCACTAAACAGCCAGTGAAGGTGTCATTCGCAGGGTGGAAAATGGGTGCTTTCGGATGGTCTGGCATGCTGATAAGCATACTCTTTCAAGTCGGTGAGGAAGGCAATTGTAAACCACCTCACTCTTCGTTTTTAGGTAGTAAAACCTCCAGAGGTTTTACCTAAACTATCAGAATCATCGCAGTGGGATTTGAGACCAAACTGTGGACAAACCTTAGCCGTTTTAATTATGCAGCAGATAATTCAGTCGTTATGGAAAAATTTCCTCGGATTATTTTTGAAAGTAAGCGTCACAAACGGATGTCTTGGTACGTATTGCCTTGGGTGAACCAATCGACCTCGGCCAAAGCCAGAGTTTTGGTCGTGATTGTCAGTTTTGTTACAAACGACCACGGCCATGATCGAAATCGTGACCACGGAGGCAAGCCGCGGTGAATTGATCAGCGCTGAAATCTAGGTCGGGAAGTTAGCAACCGTAGCATATCTGTTGGATAACAATCTTGTGTGATACACTCACACGACTTTCTCTTTTCATTTTTGAACATTTAAAACGATAATGTAACTTTCCCTACGTATTATATTTCATGTTGGGCAAGAGAAAGTATTAATGAAACGCATCCTGTTTTTACTTTCTTTTGCCCTATATAAATTTATGTGGGTAAATCGTACGAACCTGAAACTTGAAACTTAAGTTAGATACCAGAACCGAAACGAACATTTTCATCAAAATCGGTCAACCGGAAGTAGTAGTTTATTCGTGTCATTTTTTCACTTTTTTGCGATTTTTTTCAAAAACTGCTCCTACGCTTCTTTTTGTAAAATTTTCTCATTTACTACATTTTTTGTATGCTCTACAAGATAGGGTAGGCGCAATGTTTGTTGAATTTCTTAGGGGAGGCTGTTTTCTCGTCAAAAATTGTTTTTTTTAAAGATTGCTTTAAGAATATGGATTTTAGCGCAAAAATGTTTGTAATAAAAGTTGTAGAGAATTTAAAATCCCACAACTTTTATTTCAAACATTTTTTATTGTATAACGCTTAGTTTTGCGGTAATTAGTGATTTACTGTTTTTTTTTCTCACGAAAACGTGTAAAAAATCGATTTTTTAAAGATTTCAGCCTTATTATGCATTATATGACAAAAAAGTATAATCAAATCTAAAGGAAATTAAATGATCTACAACTTTTATTTAGAGCGTTTTTCTCTACGGAGCCTAGTCTAGCGTGAAAGAGTGAGTTTCCGTATTTTTAAGCCAAACTGAGGTTGATTTTCATTTTGCGTCTTTCACTCGTCATATAAAAAGAAAGGTTATGTTTATTGAGGTTAGTTTTTTTTGTTTATTTCTAATGTTTTATTACTAATGTTAGTAGTATTGTTAAATATTTGCATTGGCAAGAGAAAGTTATGTGAGTGTTTCACACCAGATTTTTTTTAAATATTTTCATTTACTATATTTTTTATGGTTAAAAATATGATAGGATAGGGTAAGCGTCATGTCTGCTGAATATAGGCCCAACTGAACTCATGTACTGACGAAAACACGGCAAAATAAACAATCGGTGTGTTTACAAATTGTTCTTGAAATGGCACATCCTTGTGGCACCTATATGTAACATAAACCTATTACGACTCAAAGTTCATGTATGGTTATGTCCTTTTTACTTTCTCTTGCCTATATGAATGTATAGGAAGGAAGTATTGTTTTCATGTCGATTTTTCGAAATCGAGTTTTCACCGGATCTACACGTTTTCAGATCCCCTGAACCCAAAAAACATGTTTTTAGCGATTGGTCTGTGTGCGTGTTCGTGTGTGTACAAAATATCTCAAAAACGGAACATCGTACGAACTTGAAACTTAAGTTACATACCACTACCGGACCCGACACGAACATTTTCAACAAAATCAGTCAACCGGAAGTAGTAGTTTATTCATGTAATTTTTCACTTTTTGCGATTTTCTCAAAAACTGGTCCTACGATTTTTTAAAAAAATCGCCTGGTTCACTAAATTTTTTATGCTCTACAAGATAGTGTAGGTGTCATGTTAGCTGAAATTCTTGATGAGGCTGTTTTTACGTAAAGAGTTTTTTCTTAAGATTACGGCTTAAATAGCCTATGTATTATAGCGCAAAAATTTATATAATAAAAAATGTAGAGAATTTAAAATTCTACAACTTTTATTTCAAACATTTTTTGTATAACGCTTAGTTTAGCGGTAATTAGCGATTTTCTGTTTTTTCTCACGAAAACGTGTGAAAAATCGATATTTTTAAGATTTCGGCCTTAGTATGCATTTTATAACAAAAATGTATATAATCGAATTTATAGAAAATTAAAAGATCTACAACTTTTATTTAGAGCATTTTTCTCTACAGAGCTTAGTTTAGCGTGAAAGAGTGATTTTCCGTATTTTTAAGGCAAACTGAGATCGATTTTCTTTTTGGGTCTTTCATATATGATTAAAATTAGGTTATATTTTTTGAGGTTATTTTTTTGTTTATATCTAATGTTTTATTACTAATATTAGGTTTATTGTTAATTATTTTCACTAGCAAGAGGAAGTTGTGTGAGTGTTTCACACCAGATTTTTTTTTATTATGCTTGATTTAATAATAAAATCAATTAATAAAAATACACTGACCGGTTAAAAAAAAAATCAAACGATACAGGTAAACTGACACCACAAAATAACGGACGAAAAATATAACTAACTAGTCATGTTGTGCAATACTTTTGTGTACTGACTAAAACTGCTAACAAAGAACAAACTTGCTTCCACGACGAAAGACGGACTCTATGCCAACCTAACAAAAAAAGCTGCCCCGTGAATCGGTTTTGCCTCAAACACGTCCCATGACCTCCGGCCTTGATGTGGAACCGCATCACCACAGTCAATGTAAAAGAAAAAAATCTGGTGTGAAACACTCACACAACTTTCTCTTGCCAATGCAAATAATTTAAAAAATATAACGTAACATTATGCCCAAAACGGGCAGTTGGAGTGTTATTTTAATTGCACTCTATCTGTTTGGTCCAGGGCTGAAAAAAATAGTTCTTTTTCTTATCACATAGTCAGCCACTTATATGACTGAACTATTTAAGAACAGAAGAGGTAGAGGTGTAAAAGACACTAGTCAGAGTTATCTCCTCTGAGAGTAATGAATTCCACTATGCAGCCAGACCCTGTGGTGAATGAAGTGAAGGTGTCATTTGCAGGGTGGAAAGTGAGTGCTTTTCAGAGGGCCTGGCATGCTGATAAGCATACTCTTTCAACTCAGTGAGGAAGGCAATGGTAAACCACCTTACTCCTCGGTTTTTACTTAGTAAAACCTCTAGAGGTTCAAACCAGCCTTTTGGCTGTTGACCTAAACAACAACAACCTAACATTTGTAATAAAACATTAGAAATAAACAAAACTAACCTTAAAAAACATAACCTTATTTTAATCATGAATGAAAGACGCAAAATGAAAATTGACCTGTTTGGCTTAAAAATACGGAAAATCACTCTTTTCACGAGAAACTACGCTCTGTAGAGAAAAACGCACTAAATAAAAGTTGTAGATCGTTTAATTTCCTTTAAATTTGATTACATACACTTTTTCGTCAAATGCATACTAATGCCGATCTTAAAATAATCGATTTTCACACGTTTTCGTAAGAAAAAAACAAAATCGTTAATTACCGCTAAACTAAGCGTTATACAAAAAAATGTTCGAAATAAAAGTTGCAGCATTTTACTTTTTCTACAACTTTTATTATAGAAATTTTTTGGCTAAAATGCATATTAAAGCCGTAATCTTAAAAAAACAATTTCTTTACGTGAAAACAGCCTCACCAAGAATTTCAGCAAACATGGCACCTATCCTATCTTGTAGAAAATAAAAAAATTGAATAAACCAGGCGAGTTTAAAAAAAATCGTAGGACTAGTTTTTGAGAAAATAACAAAAAAGTGAAAAATTACATGAATAAACTACTACTTCCGGTTGACCGATTTTGATGAAAATGTTCGTGTCGGGTCCAGTAGTGGTATGGAGCTTAAGTTTTAAGTTTGTACGATGTTCCGTTCTTGAGATATTCTGTTCACGCACGCACGCGCGTACCCATACACAGACAGACACACACACACGCGCGCGCGCACACACACACACACACACACACACACAGACCAATCGCTAAAAACGTGTTTTTTGGGTTCAGGGGGTCTGAAAACGTGTAGATCAGGTGAAAACTCGATTTCGAAAAATCGACATGAAAACAATACTTTCCTTCCTATGTATTCATATAGGCAAGAGAAAGTAAAAATGTTTTTATGTAATTAATTATGGTAGTCCTATATTGTGTACTACATCGAACATAACTGGTTTTCGTTTTGATTCGGATAACCCAGATTCGGTTAAGCAGAAATTGCAAAACAGTCTAGACGTAAAACAAAAAAAATCTTGTGTGAAACACTCACATAACTTTCTCTTGCCAATGCAAATAATGACCAATATAACCTGACATTAGTAATAAAAACGTTAGAAATAAACAAAAAACTAACCTTAAAAAACAACTTTATTTTAATCATGAGTGAAAGACGCAAAATGAAAATCAACCTCAGTTCGGCTTAAAAATACGGAAAATCACTCTTTACACTAAACTAGGCTCCGTAGAGAAAAATGCTTCAAATAAAAGTTGTAGATCTTTTTATTTCCTATAAAATTAATTACATTGGTACACTTTTGTCGTAAAATGCATTCTAAGGCCAAAATCTTAAAAAAATCAATTTTTCACACGTTTTCGTGAGATAAAAACAGAAAATCGCTAATTACTGCTAAACTAAGCGTTATACAAAAAAGTGTTGGAAATAAAAGTTGTAGGATTTTAAATTCTCTACATTTTTTTTATTAAATAAAATGTTGCGCTAACATGCATATTAAAGCCGTAATCTTAAAAAACAAAATTTTTTACATGATAACAGCCTCACTAAGATATGCAGCAAACATGGCGCCTACCCTATCTTGTAAAACATAAAAAATTGAGTAAACCAGGCGATTTAAAAAAAAAATCGTAGGACCAGTTTTTGAGAAAATCGCAAAAAAGTGAAAAATTACACGAATAATACTACTTCCGGTTGACCGATTTTGATGAAAATGTTCGTGTCGCGTCCGGTAGTAGTATGTAACTTAAGTTTCAAGTTAGTACGATGTTCCGTTCTTGAGATATTCTGTTCACACACACTCACGTACGCACGAACACGCGCACGCACGCACGCACGTACACACGCGCACACACACACACACACACACACACGCACACACACACACACACCAATAGCTAAAAACATGTTTTTTGGATTCAGGGGGCCTGAAAACGTGTAGATCCGGTGAAAACTCGTTTTCGAAAAATCGACATTAAAACAATACTTTCTTTCCTATTCTCTTTCTCTTGCCTATATCATGTAGGCAAGAAAAAGAGAAATAGAAATTCCACAGTTTCACCTTATCATCCACAACCATCTTTAGCAAACGGCTCAACTGTAGCCTAATCTAAAATCTACTCTTATTGCATTATTCCATTCTCATTCACAAGATACCTGGGATCAGTCATAATAATTCTAGTTTGAACTCTCAACCAATCCGTGTATAAAGCGGACTAGATAGAGTATTCATCTTGTCTTTAAGGGGAGGCTGTACCTTGTATCCCGCTAATGTTAAATTTTCTATTTTTTGGTAAATATTTCATAGGATTGGTAAAAGATAGGGAAATTAAATACGGGTCGCCGGTATGGTGGCCCTTTCTCTCCAAGACCAACAAAAAACGTACTTCAGCATACCAGAACAAAGTCCTCCGGTGCATCACAGAGTTTCACTATCTTATCTCCAATCGCATCGTACACGAACACCTTCTCTTCCCCTCTATGGAGGACCTTATTTACAATAGCTCGAAACGGCTACACGACGCCGGGAAAACTGACGGACCCCAGATCATTCAGGACTTGTACCGACGCCCACATCCTCCCGAAGTCTTTATGCCATTACCATTCCACAACTTTATCTAAATTCCAGTATGACCCACTTATCAAAATTTAGAGTTGCTGCATTTTTATTCCGTCCTGTATTCCTCTTATACACCCATGCCCCTTCATCTACTTGTATGACTCACTCCCCCCAGTTGGTAGTTGTCCCCATGTTCCTATGCATAATCACTCCACTACGGTGAAAAGAGCCGCCATTTTAATTATTAAACACTTAGAAAATAAAAGGCCGGTGATTATGCCAAACTCTACCCTTTCCGTCTCCCCTAAATCATAAACTAAACCCCTACCTAAAATTATACCATTTGTCCACGTTAAGTACGGTGCGTGCCTTCCCCTCCCCAAGACAATAAAACTCCCACATAACTGAAAAAGGCCACTGAAAAACAAAATAAAAGAAAAGAGCCGCTCTTAAACCCACTTGTCCCTTAATATAAATTTTTATCCACGAGTAACTTCTTAAAATACATTACCTCCTTTGAAGTCCCAGTCCCAATCCCGCAAGAGCCAGAATCCGATTTCCTAATTTTTAACTATAAAATTCCCCCTAAATTTCATGAGGTTGCAATTATTCAGTAAAATTGTTCCTCGAGCGACCAGGTGTTCCTTAACACGATGTCGCCATCATAGGGCTTCTCAGCCCTCTCAACCAGGATTCAGGGGAAATTAAACTTTACACTCCATAGGTGTCTGGTTTCTTCTCGAGCTACTAACATTTTTTCAATTTAACCCTTGGACCATACCATTTTTTAAAAATATTACGAGTAACATAAAATTTTTACAAATTGTTTTCTACGTTTTTTGCGTATTACTAATTTTTGGAGCACCTGAGGAAGTTATAAAACTGTCTGTATATGTGGATATACAAGATAATTAAATGGTAAAAAAATTTCAGCCTGGTAGGTTTATTGGTTTCTGAGAAAATGTACCTAGTATTAAAATCTAAATTTACGGGAAAACTCAAGAAACAAGAAGGCACGAATCAAAAACAATTATACAAAAACAAGTAAATTTCCCATCAACAGTTTAGAAAGCTGAACAGCTGAGAATGCAAAAAACAGTTTTTTTTTAATTCCTAATATGTGTACGTTGCAATCTGTTCAATTCAGAACAATGAGCAACCCCATGACCCAATGAGTTGAGGATGATGTGTATGACGTGTAAATGAGGTGTAGTCTTCTACAGACCCAGGTCGACCATTCCTGAGAGAGTATGGTTAATTGAACCCCAACCATCAAAGTACACCGGTAACCACTGTCTAGTATTCAAATCCTTATAAAAGTAACTACCTTTACTAGGATTTGAACCAGGAACCTTTGTCTCCAAAAATCAGATGAATTTTAAAAACTTCAATTGAATCAGATGCAGATATTTTAAAAACTTAAATTCAATGTACGCTAAAACGAGCAGTAACATGATAACAGAACATGAACAGATCTTTGGTAACATGATAATTTTTCTGTGTAAACTTGATAAAAAATTAATTTTTTCATGAAAAAAATTATTTTTTTGACGTAATTTAATGTTTTTTCTGGTAGATCTAGGCCTAAACTATCGAAAAACATAAAAAACCAAAAATTGAAATTTTGAGTTAAAACCATCGTGCCATCTCCCCTTAAAACGCCCGTTTCGATCCCTTTGAGCAATCTTGTAAGTCATCAGCCGAAAGGCTGGTTTAAGCCTCTAATGGATTTTACTAAGTAAAACGAGTAGTAATGTGATTTACACTTGCCTTCCTCACTGAGTAGAAAAGTATGCTTATCAGCATGCCAGGCTCTCCGAAAAGCATATATTTTCCAGTCTGCAAATGACACCTTCTCTTCATTCACCACAGGGTCTGGCTGTATAATAAAATTCATTACTCTCAGAGGAGATAACTCTGACTAGTGTCTTTTACATCTGTACCTCTTCTGTTCTTAAATAGTTCAGTCATATAATTGGCTAGCCATTTAATAAGAAACAGAACTATATTTTTTATAGCTTTGGAACTAACAGATCGAGTGCAATTAATTTAACACTCCATCTGCCCGTTATGGGCAAATAGTACAGGTAGGCTTGCCTATTGTTGTACAACTATTGTGGAGTCGGGTGGGTACCTATTTAGATAATTGGCCTTTTTGTAACATCTTTTATTCAATCCTAATTTGTTTATAGTTTGTTAAGATTTATCCAGAAGCCGATAGAAGGATTTTGTTTTTTTATTATTATATCGAAAATCTCTGTCCTTCTCGAAATTTCCATAGATCCACTTGTATAAACGAAGCGATTTATTTAGCGAATCAGTCTTTTGATATGTCTGTGATTCATTGAGTGAATCGCATAGTGCTTAAAGGTTACATTTGGAGAAGGCCAGCGCGTTACTCTGTATAGTTTAATTTTTATTTTGTTATCATTTCAGTGAAAAGTCATTACTCTTCGAGGAGATAGCTCTGACTAGTGTCTTTTTACACCTCTCTACCTCTTCTGTTCTTAAATAGTTCAGTCATATAATTGGCTAGCCATTTAATAAGAAACAGAAATATATATTTTTTATAGCCCTGGAAATAACAGATCGAGTGCAAATAATTTAATACTCCACATTCCTTGTTATGGGCAAGTGTTAACAGATTATGGTATTAACTTCATTACAGTTTTAGAAAGCCTAAAAAAAGTGTAATGTAGTTTTACCAGAAATGTTTGTTAATTTACTATAAAATAGTATTTTCTTACAAATAAAAGCAACTTCAAGTTTGTCGACCTTAAATAAAAAGTAAATGAAAATTTGTGATCCAGTTTATATTGTCTGGCATAACAAGTTTTTTTTTGCTTCAATGTTAATTTCTAAAATTTATCTAATGATATTTAGAGGTCACTTTTCGTGTTGATTTATTACGTGCTGTTCCTGAACCTTCATTTCGTAAACGACATTTTCTTTATTGTAGTCGTTAAATTTTTTTTTACTGAACGACAAATTTTACTTTCTCTTGCCTATATGAATATATTTAGGAAGGAAAGTAGACTATTATTTTTATGTCGATTTTTTGAAGTAGAGTTTTCACCGGATGTACACGTTTTCGGACCCCTTGACCCAAAAAAAAACATTTTTTTTAGCGGTTGGTCTGTGTGTGCCCGCGCGGTCTCTCTCTCTCTCTCTCTCTGTGCACGCGCGCGAGCGGGTGTGTGTGTGAACTGATTATCTCAAGAAGGGAACATCGTGTACGAAGTTGAAAATTGAAACTTAAGATAGATACTACTAGAGGACCCGACACGAACATTTTCATCAAAATCGGTTAATGGGAAGTAGTAGTTTATTGGTGTCATTTTTCACTTTGTTGCGATTTTCTCAAAAACGGCTCCTACGATTTTTTTAAAAATCGCCTCATTTAGGGCCTACTAAATTTTTTATGCTCTACAAGATAGGGTAGGCGCCATGTCTTGAATTTCTAGGGGAGGCTGTTTTCTCGTAAATAATTTTTTTTTAATTGATTTTTTAAGAATATGGATTTTAACGCGAAAATGTATGTAATAAAAGTTGTAGAGAATTTAAAATCCTAAAACTTTTATTTGAAACATTTCTTTGTATAACGCTTAGTTTAGCGGCAATTGGTGATTTTTTTTATGAAAATCTGTAAAAGAAATCGATTTAATATTTCATTCCTAAGACTGAAATATTAAACCGATTTCTTGAATGCATTTTACGACAAAAGTGTATACAATCAAATTTTTAGGAAATTATAAGATCTACAACTTTTATTTAGAGAATTTTTCTCTTAAAGAGCGTAGTTTAGCGTGAAAGAGTGATTTATCGTATTTTTAAACCAAATTGAGTTTGATTTTCATTTTGCATGTGTCACTCATGATGAAAATAAGGATATGTGTTTTTGTCGTTAGTTTATTTGTTTATTTCTAATGTTAGATTATAAGGTTAATTATTTGCATTGGCAAGTTAAAGTCGTGTGAGTGTTTCACACGAAATTTTTTTTTTTTTTTTTAAGGATTTTCTCTGTTAAAATTCATACGTTGAATTAAACCAAATTGAGGTTGATTTTCATTTTGCATGCGTCACTCATGATGAAAATAATGATATGTTTTTTGTGGTTAGTTTATTTGTTTATTTCTAATGTTAGGTTATAAGGTTAATTATTTGCATTGGCAAGAGAAAGTCGTGTGAGTGTCTCACACGAGATTTTATTTTTAAAGCATTCTCTGGTAAAATTCATACGTTGTTTCTTGAAATTTTTGTGTGAAGATTATTATTTTACGTTAGGAAAACTGTATCGGATAATAAGTTAACCAACCCATTCATTCACCTTGGCCATATACATGTACATAAAATTTTACCAATTCTTATTCACTAAACTGCGCACATATCGCTTTGCGTAAAATTGGCCACATACATGAACAAATTTTTTAAGAGTCGAGCAAGAGCTGCAATCTATTGGGCTTTTGAAAAGTTTTAATAATAAAAAAAATCTGGTGTGAAACACTCACACAACTTTCTCTTGCCAATATAAATAATTAACAATAAACCTAACATTAGTAATAAAACATTAGAAATAAACAAACAACTAATCTCAAAAATATAACCATATTTCAATCATGAGTGAAACACGCAAAATGAAATTCGAACTCAGTTTGGTTTAAAAATACGGAAAATCACTCTTTCTCTCTAAACTAGGCTCTTTAGAGAAAAATGCTCTTAATAAAAGTTGTAGATCTTTTAATTTTTTATAAATTTGGTTATATACACTTTTGTCGTAAAATGCATACTAAGGCCAAAATCTTTAAAAAATCGATTTTTCACACGTTTTCGTGAGAAAAAATCAGAAAATCGCTAATTACTGCTAAACTAAGCGTCATACAAAAAAATGTTTGAAACAGAAGTTGTAGGTTTTTAAATTCTCTACAACTTTTATTATATAAGTTTTTGCGCTAAAATTTATATTAAAGCCGTAATCTTAAAAAAACAACGTTTTTACGTGAAAACAGCCTCACCGAGAATTTCAGCAAACATGGCGCCTACCCTATCTTGTAGAGAATAAAAAGTTTAGTAAATGAGGCGATTTTAAAAAAAATCGTAGGACCAGTTTTTGAGAAAATCGCAAAAAATTGAAAAATTATACGAATAAACTACTACTTCCGGTTGACCGATTTTGATGAAAATGTTCGTGTCGCGTCCGGTAGTGGTATGTAACTTAAGTTTCAAGTTCGTACGATGTTCCGTTCTTGAGATATTCTGTTCACACACAGACACACACACACACACAGACAGACACACACACAGACCAATCGCTAAAAACATGTTTTTTGGGTTCAGGGGGTCTGAAAACGTATAGATCCGGTGAAAACTCGATTTCGAAAAATCGACATGAAAACAATACTTTCCTTCCTATATATTCATATAGGCAAGAGAAAGTAAAAATAGTACTTTAAGAATACATATATTTTTTTTGTAGTCCCTAATGTGTGTATGTTGCAATCTGTTCAATTGATAACAATAAGCAACCCCATGACCCAATGAGATGAGGATGATATGTATGACGTGTAAATGAGGTGTAATCTTGTACAGAATCAGGCCGACAATTCCAGAGAGAGTATGGTTAATTGAACCCCAACCATCAAAGTACACCGGGAACCACTGTCTAGTATTCAAATCCGTATAAAAGTAACTACCTTTACTAGAATTTGAACCAGGAACCTTCGTCTCCGAAAATTAGCTGTTAAAACAGCTGATTTTGGCGACGGCTTTACCTCTAGACCAGGGGTCTCCAACCTACGGCCCTCGGGCCACATCCGGCCCGCGGAAAGCTAGCATACTGAAAAAAAAGTTATTTGATAATATATTTCCTTTTAGGCGTTTTTACCTTAAATGATTTTAGGCATTTTTAAATATATGAGTACAGTACTCGTCTCTCACTTGCCACTTTTTTCCCAATAAGTGTAAAACTAGCTGTAAACAAGTAGTAGTGATCACTTGTAAACTCATGTATTGTCAAGTTTTCTTTAAAATTCAATAAAGTACATTTTGCAGTAAATTTAAAAGATTAGGTTTTGTATCATCCTGTGTTTTCATTAAGCTTACTTGAAAACTCCTTTTACAGAACAAATATTATTTTATAGCAAATATAATTATTTGTTTGGTCACAGCTTATTTTTACAATAACGTAAAGAATTTTAGTTAGCCAACAACCAAGATATATAAGGAAATATAGCGACTTAAAAAAACTAAGCAAGAAAATCTCAAAAACCACCACTGAGCTCGTAATTAGAAAAAACTTCGAGGGTGTATGGGGGGGGGGCTAGACTTTCTGCCCTGAAATATTGCTGGCCCGCCTTTCCTCCAAAAATTTACAATGTGGCCCTTCAGTAAAAAAGGTCGGAGACCCCTGCTCTAGACCAACCCGATGGGTAAGAATATAATAATTTTTTTTAAAATTCTCAGATAAAAATTTGTGACTGAATGGGTTTATATAGCCTATATTATGTACGTTGTATCTGCATAATCGTATGTAAAAATTATTTTTATTGTCTGATTAGTATATTCATAAACACTGGATCAGATGTACAAATCAGAATCGCTTCGTATCTCTACGTTCTTAGTACTGTTTTAAACACGTTACGTGGTACTATTATTATTTTGTAGTTTAGTATTTTCAAATATGCGTAAGTCAGTGATTTTCTTCCGAAAAAAGAAAAAATGTAAATATGTTGTAAGTTATTTTATTTTATTTTTTGTTTATTTATCGATGTATTTGGTAAAATTGTGCAGGTCACGTTGTAGTGAATACATACATATATCAAATTTACTTCTGTTATTTGATATATATATTTAATTAATTTTGTGTAATTGGATCACCTTTTTTTTTAATTAGTTTTATTGAAATAAAACTAATAAATATGACTTGAATGTGTTATAATTATTAGTTTGGTATTTAACAATTACTTTGATATTTTTACTTTCTCTTGCCTATATGAATATATAGGAAGGAAAGTATTGTTTTCATGTCGATTTTTCGAAATCGAGTTTTCACCGGATCTATACGTTTTCAGACCCCCTGAACCCAAAAAACATGTTTTTAGTGATTGGTCTGTGTGTGTGTGTGTGTGTGTGTGTGTGTGTGTGTGTGTGTGCGCGCGCGCGTGCGTGCGCGCGCGCGCGTTTGTGTGTGTGTGTGAACAGAATATCTCAAGAACGGAACATCGTACGAACTTGAAACTTGAAACTTAAGTTACATATCACTACCGGACCCGCGATTATCTCAAAAACTAGTCCTACGATTTTATTTAAAATCAACTGGTTTACTACATTTTTTGTGCTCTACAATATAGGGTAGGCGCCATGTTTGCTGAAATTCTGCTAGAGGCTGTTTTTACGTAAAAACATTTTCTTTTTAAGATTGCGGCTTTAATATGCATTTTAGCGCAAAACGTTATATAATAAAAGTTGTAGAAAATGTAAAATTCTACAACTTTTATTTCAAACAATTTTTTGTACAAGGTGAGTCATATTGAACTTTCCGGTTTTGGAAGGGCGTTGCACGAAGAAGGGAAGGAGTAGAAGGGTGGGGATGGTGTCATTAGACGCGCCATGACATGCAGTTTTAGTGTGAGCAATGGCTTGGTCGGGACAAAATCGTGCGTTCGTAGTTGAAGAGTTTATTAAAAATGGCGGCTCCGTGATCACAACACAGCGTGCGTTCCGTTTACATTTTGCTATTGGTTGACGTGATCCCATTCCCACTGGACCAACAATCAGAAATTGGGTATCAAATTTTAGAGCAACATCATCAGCATTAAAAACAAGACCACAAGGCCGAATTAGGACGTCAACGTCAGCGGAAAACGTGGATAGAGTGCGGGCTTCAATTCAACAATCCCCTCGGCGTTCTGTTCGGAAACATGCCGCTTCACTAGGATTATCTTTCAGTAGTGTCCGCAGAATACTGAAAAGAGACCTTAAATTTCACCCATACAAGATGCAGGTAGTGCAAGAATTAACAGTTAGAGACTTAGACACACGAACAAATTTATGCCGCGACATTCAGCAGATCCCCCGCACTGCTGTTTTGATCTTCAGTGATGAGGCACATTTTCACCTCGCCGGAACTGTTAACAAACAGAATTTTCGATACTGGGCTGAGAATAACCCACGAACGACCACTCCACAGCCCTCGAGTGACAGTGTGGTGCGCTATTGCAGAGTTTGGTGTCTGGGGTCCCTATTTTTTTGAAGAAGATGGTCAAGTCGTCACAGTTACCTCTGCTCGGTATTGCGACATGCTTGAAACTTTTCTGAAACCGAAATTGGAGGAATTAACGCAGAATCATGACAACGATAACATCTGGTTCCAACAAGATGGTGCTACAGCCCATACATCCAGGCGTTCAATGGAAATCCTGTGACAAATGTTTCCCGGTCATCTCATTTCTTTGCGAGGTGACGTTGGGTGGCCGCCGAGATCACCTGATTTAACCCCCTGCGATTTTTTTCTCTGGGGTTACCTGAAGGAAAAGGTGTACACGCATCGTCCCCGAACCATCGATGAACTGAAGGCTGCAATCACGGAAGAAATCAATGCTATTCCGCTGAATATGACTCGACGAGTAATGGACAACTTCCGGGAAAGGCTTCAGCAGTGTGTGGTCAATGGAGGTAGACATTTACAGGATATCATTTTTAAAACCAACTAAATTAAAACTGCATGTTATGTACTTTCAAACAATAAAATAATTTTTACTGCATGTCGCTTTGTTTTTAATACACACCTTATTGAAATCGGAAAGTTCAATATGACTCACCCTGTATAACGCTTAGTTTAGCGGTAATTAGCGATTTTCTGTTTTTTTTCTCACGAAAACGTGAGAAAAATCGATGTTTTTAACATTTCGGTCTTAGTATGCATTTTACGACAAAAGTGTATATAATTAATTATAGAAAATTAAAAGGTCTACAACTTTTGTTTAGAGCATTTTTCTCTACAGAGCCTAGTTTAGCGTGAAAGCGTGATTTTCCGTATTTTTAAGCCAAACTGAGTTCGATTGTCATTTTGCGTCATTCACTCATGATTAAAATAAGGTTATGTTTTTGAGGTTAGTTTTTGTTTATTTCTAATATTTTATTAATAATGTTAGGTTTATTATTAATTATTTGCATTGGCAAGAGAAAGTTGTGTGAGTGTTTCACACCAGATTTTTTTTTATAGAAAATAATTAGTATTTTTTACTTTTTCTTGCCTTACATTAACCCTTTATAGGGCAGTACTACGGGGGGAAATATAACTTGTAAAATGTTAATTTATGTTTTATAGGGACTTTAATAATGTTCTTTTTGTGCCTGAACAGTAAGATATTTCTTTTTTTTAGTTTGAGCCCTGGTAAATATACTTACCAAGGAATGTTTATTGAAATAGGAATCACATAATATTTAGTGGTAAGAATGCTTATTAAAACAACTTGTAGCCCTATGTAACAGAAAAATTTGTCGAATAACTTATCATAATTTTTCCATAAAAAAACTGGAATTTTCTAAGCACTGTACGAAAGTAAAAACAAAACAACATGCAGCGTACGCTGGTATGAATCCTTACCACATTCGTGTAACTCACAAAGCAGAATGGTCGCTGCGCGCTAATTTCAATATGTGGATAGCCTACTTGCCAGAGAACATCTATAAAACCATAAAATGCCAATAGGGTTCAACCGCATAGCTTATTGTTAAAAAAATCGACCTTATTGCCAGTGGTAGGTATGCCTACCACAGACCTATAAAGGGTTAATATGTAGGGAACGAATGTATTATTTTTAGACTCTCTGAACCTAAAAACATGTTTTTAGCGATTGGCGTGCGTGCGCGCGCGCGATGTGAACAAAATATCTACAGAACGGAATAATGTACGAAGGTGAAACATAAGTTAGGTAGCACAAGGGGATACGAGCATTTTTAATAAAATCGGTTGAACTGAAATATTATAGTTAATTCTAGCGATTTTCTCAAAAGCTGCTTTTACGATTTTTTTTTCAATCGGCGTATTTATTTCATTCGTTACTCTGATAAGATAGGGTAAACACCTTATCTGCTGAAATTCTTGGGGTTGTGCTTTTGTGGTAAAAGTTTTTTTTTTAAGATAGGCGCCTTAATAATTATGAATTTTAGGGCAAAAGTTTATACATATATATAATAAAAGTTGTAGGAAATTAAAAATTTACACATTTATTTCAATTACCTATTGTTTGTTTATGTACAGCGCTTAGTTTAGCATCCATTAGTGATTTTCTGTATTTTGCAAAATCACTAAAAAATAGTATTTTTTGAAGGTGCGGCCTTAGGATGCCGTTTTGTTTAGGTCAACAGCCGAAAGGCTGGTTTGAACCTCTAGAGGTTTTACTAAGTAAAACGAGAAGTGAGGTGGTTTACCAGTGCTTTCCTCACAGATTTGAAAGAATATGCTTATCAGCATGCCAGGCCCTTCGAAAAGTATCTACTTTCCACCCTGCAAATGACACCTACACTTCATTCACCACAGGGACTGGCTGTATAGCGAAATTCATTACTCTCAGAGGAGATGACTGTGACTAGCGACTTTTACACCTCTATCTCTTCTGTACTTTAGTTCAGTCATATAAGGCTGACTATTTGATAAGAAACAAAACTATTTTTTGTAACCCTGGAACCAACAGATCGAGTGCAATTAATTTAACACTCCATCGCTCGTTATGGGCATTAGGATGCCTTATAAAACAAAATTGTACATTATCAAAGTTACAGAACATAAAAAAACCAAAAATTTTATTAGAAGAATTTTTTTACTGAGTTCAGCGGAAATTAATGACTTTTTTAAATATTTGAGTGGGTACTTAATGTTGTTGTTTTGGTCATTAGCCGAAAGGCTGGGTTGAATGTCTAGATTCTTTACCAAGTAATTCGAGGAGTAAGTGGTTTACCATTGCCTTCCTCACTGAGTGGAAAAGTATGCTTATCAGCATGCCAGACCCTCTTTAAAGGATCTACTTTCAATACTGCAAATGATACCTTCACTTCATTACTCTCAGAGGAGATGACTCTTGAATAGTGTCTGTACCTCTTCTGTTCTTAAATGATTCAGTCATTTAATTGGCTGACTATAAGATAAGAAACAGAACTATTTGTTGTAGCCCGGGAATCAACAGATCGAGTGCAAATAATTTAACATTCCACCTGCCTAGTAGATAGGGGTACAGAATCCTGAATCCTGGTTGAGAGGGCTGAGAAGCCCTATGATGGCGACATCGTGTTAAGGAACACCTGGTCGCTCGGGGAACAATTTTACTGAATAATTGCAACCTCATGAAATTTAGGGGGAATTTTATAGTTTAAAATTAGGAAATAGGATTCTGGCTCTTGCGGGATTGGGACTGGGACTTCAAAGGAGGTAATGTATTTAAAGAAGTTACTCGTGGATGAAAATTTATATTAAGGGACAAGTGGGTTTAAGAGCGGCTCTTTTCTTTTAATTTGTTTTTCAGTGGCCTTTTTCAGTTATGTGGGAGTTTTATTGTCTTGGGGAGGGGAAGGCACGCACCGTACTTAACGTGGACAAATGGTATAATTTTAGGTAGGGGTTTAGTTTATGATTTTAGAGGAGACGGAAAGGGTAGAGTTTGGCATAATCACCGGCCTTTTATTTTCTAAGTGTTTAATAATTAAAATGGCGGCTTTTTTCACCGTAGTGGAGTGATTATGCATAGGAACATAGGGACAACTACCAACTGAGGGGAGTGAGTGATACAAGTAGATAAAGGGGCATGGGTATATAAGAGGAATACAGGGCGGAATAAAAATGCGGCAACTCTAAATTTTGATAAGTGGGTCATACTGGAATTTAGATTAAGTGGTGGAATGGTAATGGCATAAAGACTTCGGGTGGATGAGGGCGTCGGTACAAGTCAGGGGTACAGATGTTGATTTTTTATTTTCCCCTCATTCGTTCATGATTAAAGGTAGATTGTTTTTAATTTTAGATTGTTTACTCGTGATGAAACATTTAGGTTATGTTTCATTATTTACATTGGCAAGCGAAGTTGTGTTAGTGTTTCACACCAGGTTTTTTTAATAGTTCTTTGGAGAGAGCACGATAGATCAACATTTAGATTACTTCCGTATGTTGTGATCGATCATTCTCTCTTTACCCTCACTTCTTTTTTCTTCTTTCTTTTCTAAATTGATCAATGTTGTGGGGTTGACATCTCTTCCTTTCATTCTCCTTTCTGAATATCACTTTCTGGGTTCTCCAATATAAAATTTAGTGTATTTTAACAAGAACAATGGATGGGTAATGAATGAAATATTTTTGAAAATTGTTCTTCGAAGCGCGTTTAAAACTAGTGTTAAAACTACGGGGAATGGATCTTTGTTATGCCTAATATTGATCATTTTTATGTTATGGATTGTTCTGGTAAAGCGGAGGAAGTGTTAAGGCTTCGGCCGAAAAGAATCCGTTCCGTCCATTATGTGCAACACGTTATTTGCGTTTTTGCCGATTTGCGTCTTATCCGGCATGGCCACATAAATTGCCTGTGCTTTTTTGTTAGTTCATATCTTGGTGTCAAAGAAACGACTGTGTCGTGAGGTATTTCTCATGGAAAGTATGGTACTTATTAAGTTAAAATGTTTGTGAACGATTTTTTTTAAAGTTTCATCGAAATCGGTGGTGAGCCAGTTAATTCCCTACAATTATCAAAACGTTATAAAAAAAACGTACAGTCATCTGTTCCCAAATCTTCTGTATTATATATCTGTCTTTGTGGTCTTTATTAGACGGATCCCTAAAAGGAGAATGTTTAAAAACAACATAAATAATGATATTTCTTTAGAGATTTTCATCATAAATGTACACGCGTCTTGAAACGAACTATTTTGAATGAAGACTCAGGACGTAATTAACGGATGTGGCTGATTAGACGCACCCGCTTCGTGTGTGGCCACACCTACTCCTATTTTGAAAAATTGATATTGTCGCAAATAACGTTTATAACGGTCTGCACTGGTTGCCGAATATGACTGATTCTGTCTGGTCTAAAGCTAAGAAGGGTCTTGGTTGTGTGAGAAATGATCAGACCGCAGGTGTAAAAACAGTTAGCTCCTTTGTTAGCCGGCCGCATTGGCGTAGTTGGTAACGTGCTCGCCTCTTATCATGCGGTCTTGGGTTCGAGTCCCATTCAGGCATGGCATATTTTCATATGTAACAAAAAAATCATTTCATCCTTCACCGTCTTTTGTGTTATCGGGCTGTTTTAAAATAGGGCCGTTACGGGATCGATTATGAATTGCGTTAATAGTGCGTGTGCGTATGGATGATAGCAAGTGGTTGTGGGCGAGTAAATAATTGTTGTAATTGTTAAGTGATACCATCTTTTTTACAGTCGAATTTATGTTAAGGTTGATTTAATTGTAAGTTGTGAGTAGTTATACCTTAAATTGTTAATTGTACACGGATGCGTGCAAATTATTAGATTCATGAAAATAATCAAAATACTAAAACACGTATTTTCTACAAAACTTCTTTATTGACGTAATGTTTACAACTTTTAATATTTGGTATGATACCTATTGTTGTTTACAATCGTTTTTATACAGTTTGTGGCTTGGTTGTTACTAGTGATTCACAATTTCTATTTTAATTTCTTTATCCCTACGCCATATTTTGATTAGTGCCGGCTGCATTGGCATAGTTGGTAACGTGCTCATCACTCATCATGCGGTCTTGGGTTCGAATCCCATTCAGGTATGGCATATTATCA
The DNA here is from genome assembly GCA_035578175.1 of Catonia carolina. NCBI lineage: Eukaryota > Metazoa > Arthropoda > Insecta > Hemiptera > Achilidae > Catonia > Catonia carolina. Next base: position 16,933,226 of record JAQMRL010000009.1, on the reverse strand, counting down.
TACGTTATAAAAAAATTATTTCATCCTTCACCGTCTGCATTAGCAGTACTTGCAGAACAGTCTGACTTTAAAAAAAAAAAAAAAAAATTGATTAGTGCAGCTATCAGATCAGTTATTATAGTGATTGTCTGAGTTTTTTTTGAAACGATTGCTTGAAAATTTTTTATCGGATTTGCATCAGGGCTGTTAACTGGCCAGGGAAGGATTTTCAAGTTTTTTTTACTAAGAAAATTTAAAACTGATCGAGCTTTTTGTGGCAAGACTCTCTGAAAAGCATACTTTTCACCACCCTGCGTATGAAAACTTCACTTCATTCACCTCAGGGTCTGGCTGTATAATGAAATCCATTACTCTCAGATGAGATAACTCGGACTATAATGCTTTTCACGGTTGATGAGCTCTACTGTTGCACACGTTTAGACCAATCAGAACGTTTGCCAGTGTTAACAGATTGTACGAATGTTTCAGTCTGACAAATATGATGCGAGCATGCGTATAAGAGCCGCTCTAGTTCACTTGTGTCTTGCATCTCGTACTTTTAACACATCGATTGTAGAGCACGTCAACTTGCAATATTTAATAATATAAAATCAGCTGATTGTACAGATGGGAGCTCACTTGATTGCTAGTAGCGTAAGGAATTCGGTTGGAGTGAATTGTCCCCTGCACCTATAACCTAGTAGTAGTAATAATACCATTAGTACGCGCTGTTCTGAAAATATTAGTCACAAACCATTTCGAATAACTACTGTAGTACCAAAATCTTTTATTAGATTTTAAACTTATAATATTCTAAAATTATTTTATAAAAGTTTTGCGTGTTCCGTAATAAAATTGAATTTATAAGAAAATTTTTCTGTTTTTTTTTTGACTTTTACATTATTTTTTTGAGAATGAAATTCTTTACAAATTGTATTGAATATTTTTCTTTGTTTATAGGCAATTTAACGGAGTTATTGTAGTCCAAACGCAAAAAAGTGTGTTTTTGACCCTAACCTTTTATATGCTTTATCCCGATTTTCTCCTAAATTATTGGAGATAGAGTTCTGGGACAGGTTTTATACGATTTGTCAGCTTATTTTACATAAAATTTATCTAATTAAACTCAATTAACCCTAAAAATTTCAGTGTGAGTTAATTTCACTGAGGGAGCTGAATTTCAGGTGAAATCTTTGACTCTGTAATTCATGAACAAAGCATATCCGGACCAATGTTTATATGAACTTTTTTCATTATTTTGATGAGAGGAATAAGCTTGTGCAGTATGGTTGATTCTTCCTGAAACACCCTGTATAACTAAGAGAGCAAGTATTGGCAACATTGCTGGCAAGTCATTGGCTAGCTATAAAGTGGGTTGGGGGCAATGCGAACGTTCAGAGCTCATCAGCCCAGAAACCTAGTGTAGTGTGTTTTACACCTCTACTTCTTCTGGTCTTAAATGTTTCAGTCATATAATTGACTGTTAGTTGCAGGGCTAAAATAAATAGTTCTGTTTCTTATCACATGGTCAGCCAATTAAATGACTGAATCATTTAAGAACAGAAGAGGTAGAGGTGTAAAAGACACTAATCAGAGCTATCTCGTCTGAAAGTAATGGATTTCATTATACAGCCAGACCCTGTGGTGAATGAAGTGAAAGTGTCATGTACAGAGTAGAAAATCTATGCTTTTCGGAGGGCCTGGCATGCTGATAAGTGTACTTTTCCTCTCAGTGAGGAAGGCAATGGTAAACCACCTCCCTCCTCGATTTACTTAGTAAAACCTCTACAGGTTCAAACCAGCCTTTCGGCTGATGACCTAAACAACATCATATAATTGACTGACCATGTGATTAAAAACAACTATATTTTGTAGCCGTGGAACAAACAGATCGAGTGCAATTAATTTAACTCTCCACCTGCCTGTTATGGGCGTAGCAATTAATATAATGATTATTAAAACGTCTAATCTAAACAGAATGGTGTGTGTGTATAATGTATTTTGGTAGTTTTGTGACAACATTTGTGGTAATTTAACACGTTCGTTCTTTTTCATGGACTATTTAATTTGTTTATGTTCAATCGATTTTGTATTATTTTAGTTAATCAGTTAAGTAAAACTTTTACTACAGCTATTAGTTAAGTTATTTAATTAGTTTATTTTACTTAAGTTTTATTATTGTGTGAAAAATTTTACGTTAATGGTTTAAATTGACCGTAAATTAAAAAGTTTTTTCACGCGTTTGGTCACCTAACTGAAAAAAAATTAGTGAAAAACGTTCAACAATTAGTATATTAATTGCACTCAATCTGTTGGTTCCAGGGCTACAAAAAAATAGTTCTGTTTCTTATCCCATAGTCAGCCAATTATATGACTGAAGTATTTAAGAACAGAAGAGGTAGAGGTATAAAAAAATACTATTCAGAGTTATCTCCTCTGAGAGTAATGAATTTCACTATACAGCCAGACCTTGTTGTGTATGAAGTGAAGGTGTCATTTGCAGGGTAGAAAGTAGATGCTTTTCGGAGGGTCTGGCATGCTGATAAGCATAGTCTTTCAACTCAGTGAGGAAGGCAATATTAAACCACCTCAATCCCCGTTTTTATTTAGTAAAACCTCTAGAGGTTAAAAGCAGCCTTTCGGCTGTTGACCTAAAAAAAACCTGAACTATACATGACTATTTATTAGTACATGTAATATTTCTAATTATTTCTTGGAAACCCTATTTATCACTCTTCATTTACATTAACATTTTTAAAATCTCGGTCCTCCTCGAAAATTCTCGAACACACATTCTTTTCGGATATTGCCACTATATAGTTTTTTCTTTTTTTGACTTGTAGAGTAAGCTCAGAAAGTGCTGGTAAAACTTTTAATCAAAGTTTTAGAAAATTGCAAAAAACTACGATATTCATTTTGAGCATTTTTCTTCTATAGAGCCTAGTTTAGAGTCATTGATTTTCCGTATGTTCAAGTTATACAGATGTTGATTTTCATTTTGCGGTATTCATTCACGATTAAAATTAGGTTGTTTTCATATTAAATTGTTTACTAATGATTAAACATAGCTTTTATTGTTTGTTATATCTATATTGGAAAGAGAAAGTTGTGTATTTCACCAGAAATACGCATTTTCAAGCCCCCTGAACCCAAACAAATATTTTTTTAGTGATTAATCTACCGCATTCGCATATCTCCCGTATTATTTTTGAATCCAAAGTTTTAACTGTTGGAAATTATTTTGAATCTTTGGGCGATAAACCTTTAGGGCAGTTTTCTGTAGAAACTCTTTGTCAGTAGTCTCGTAAAACTTATGCATGGGTTTGTTTGCTGAGTAAAGGAGGAGGGTGATAAGAGGTGGTGGAGTGGGAGGGGTAATACAATAGTGCGCCTCTAGAACTGCTGTGTTCAGGGATGGAAAGGAAGGACCACCTCATCTCTCCTATACTATTCATTAATCAATCAAACATCAAAAACCCTTTATTCGGTACATTGTTTCTTGATTACGTTTTTTCTTTCCTTTGTACTTTCTAGTGTTCGATTCCCGGCTAGGTCTGGTGGCATTCATCTTTTGCCGTTCATTATCTGCATTTGCAGATAAGATTATATAAATTTACAATAAGATGCACCGATTTCAGCAAATATGCGGAACTATCCATCACACTTTAAATAATAGCACCAGCAAAATCACGAGGCTGAGATTTTATAAAATATTAGCAGTGCTGACTCTATTCTATGGCAGTGAATCTTGGGTGCTATCAAAGCGAGAGGAGAGTCGATTGCAAGTATCTAAGATGACATTTCTTCGACATACATATGGGTGTAGTAGAGAAGATCGTTAAAGGAATACAGAGATAAGGAAAGAACTCAAAATCTTCTCTATAAACAACAAGGTATCCCAGAACATAATGCAGTGGTTAGAGCATGTAAACAGAATGCGGGAGGATGGGATACCTAAGCAGACCCTGGGCTATAAGCCGGAGGGCAGGAGAGAACGAGGACGGCCGAGAAAGAGATGGGCAGATTTAAAAGGTTCGGAACAGGCAGAGATGCCTAATCCTTGAAAGGCAGAAGAAGAAGAATATTTGCATTCGCAGGATTGTGAACGATAGTCAGATGTAATACAAAAAATCAGATGTGAAACACTAACACGTCTTTCTTGTGCCATTGTGTAGATAACAAACAATATAACCTATGGTTTTTTTTTTAATTTATTTGTTTAAAGTCGCATTAACTGTTTGGTTATTAGCGACTACGGTGGAATATGTGACTGTAACTGTGTGATTTGACTTGTGAATATTTCCAGACCCTGGCCGGTAATTGAACCCGAGACCTCCGCATTGTAGGCTAACACGCCAACCACTCCACTACGAATGCGACCATAGCCTGTGTTTAATCATTAGTAAACAATGTAAAATGAAAAATATAAACTAATTTTAATCATGAGTGAATGACAAAACATGAAAATCAACTTCTGTAGAACTTAGAAATATGGAATATATTAACTAATTGACAGTAAACTAGGTTCTGTAGAAGAAAATTGTTAAAATAAAACTTGTTGATTTTTTTACTTTCTCTTGCCTATATGAATATATAGGAAGGAAAGTATTGTTTTCATGTCGATTTTTCGAAATCGAGTTTTCACCGGATCTATACGTTTTCAGACCCCCTGAATCCAAAAAACATGTTTTTAGCGATTGGTCTGTGTGTGTGTCTGTGTGTCTGTGTGTGTGTGTGTCTGTGTGTGTGTGTGTGTGTGAACAGAATATCTCAAGAACGGAACATCGTACGAACTTGAAACTTGAAACTTAAGTTACATACCACTACCGGACGCGACACGAACATTTTCATCAAAATCGGTCAACCGGAAGTAGTAGTTTATTCGTATAATTTTTCAGTTTTTTGCGATTTTCTCAAAAACTGGTCCTACGATTTTTTTTAAAATCGCCTATTTTACTCAATTTTTTATTCTCTACAAGATAGGGTAGGCGCCATGTCTGCTGAAATTCTCGGTGAGGCTGTTTTCACGTAAAAACGTTGTTTTTTTAAGATTACGGCTTTAATATAAATTTTAGCGCAAAAACTTATATAATAAAAGTTGTAGAGAATTTAAAAACCTACAACTTCTGTTTCAAACATTTTTTTGTATAACGCTTAGTTTAGCGGTAATTTGCGATTTTCTGTTTTTTTCTCACGAAAACGTGAGAAAAATCGATTTTTTTAACATTTCGGTCTTAGTATGCATTTTACGACAAAAGTGTATATAATAAAAGTTATAGAAAATTAAAAGATCTACAACTTTTGTTTAGAAAATTTTTCTCTACAGAGCCTAGTTTAGCGTGAAAGTGTGATTTTCCGTTTTTTTAAGCCAAATTGAGTTCGATTTTCATTTTGCGTCTTCCACTCATGATTAAAATAAGGTTATGTTTTTGAGGTTAGTTGTTGTTTATTTTTAATATTTTATTAATAATGTTAGGTTTATTATTAATTATTTGCATTGGCAAGAGAAAGTTGTGTGAGTGTTTCACACCAGATTTTTATTATAGGCTACAGTTTTATTCTTAAATTCATACGTTTATTTTAGCAATTTTGATACAAAAAATCACGAATTGATCTAGATTAATAAGCGGTGTGGAAAAACCTTTAAAATAAATGTTGTAGGGTTTTTAATTTGATAAATTTTTGAGTATATAAGATTTTGCCCTAAAATCCATATATGGGTCACAATCTAAAAACAATTTCTTACTCTACTGAATATAATATTGAAAAGTATTGTTTTATTAAGTATTGTTCATCGGAAGGACACGTTTTCAGGCTCCCTGAACCCAAAATACATGTTTTCTGGGTGAACAAAATACCTTAAGAACTGAATATGGTACGAAGTTGAAACTCAGAACGTAAGTTAGGTACCACCAGGGGTTTGCGACTAAACATTTTTACCAAAATAATTCAAACGGAAGTTGTATTTATTCACGCGATTTTCTCAAAAACGGTCAAGTGATTTTTTTAAAAATCTCCTCAATCTACATTTTTTATTCTCTACTAGATGACGTTCTGCCCATAACAGATAGGTGGAGTGTCAAATTATTTACACTCAATCTGTTCGTTGCTGGGCTAAAATAAATAGTTCTGTTTTGTATCTCATGGTCAGCCAATTAAATGACTGAATCATTTAAGAACAGAAGTGGTAGAGGTGTAAAAGACACCAATCAGAGTTATCTTTTCTGAAAGTAATGAATTTCATTATACAGCCAGTCCCTGTTGTGAATAAAGTGAAGGTGTCATTTGCAGAGTGGAAAATATGTGCTTTTCAGAGGACTCGGCATGTTGAAAGCGTACTTTTTCTTTCAGTGAAGAAGGCAAAGGAAAACCTCCTTACTTCTCATTTTACTTAATGAAGCTATTAGAGGCTCAAACCAGCCTTTCGGCTGATGATCTAAATAACAACAGATGAGGTCAGCGCCATGTCTGCTGAAATTTTTGGTGAGGTTATGTTCTTGTAAAACATTTTTTTTAAGATTGTGGCCTTAATATGCATTTTATGGCAAACACATGTGTAATTAATTTACAACTTTTTATTTAAACAATTTTTCCACAACGCTGAATTAGCGTCAATTAATGATTTCTGTATATTTTTTTATTAAAAAATTATAAAAATTTGATTTTTTAATAATCAGTCTCAACTGGTTTGATGCAGTTCTCCAAGCTGTTCTATCTTGTGTAAGTCGTTTCATATCTACATACCTGTAACACCCTACGTATTTTGTAATTTGCTTTATATATTCTAATATTTGCCTCCCCCTACAATTTATTTCCTCAATATTACCCTCTATTATTGATAGCCTAATACCTGGATGTCTTTAAGACATGCCCAACTAACTTATCCCTTCTGGTAAGATGCTTCCATATATTTCTTTTTTCGTCCACTCGCCTAAGAACCTCTAAATTACTTATTTTGTCCACCCACCTAATCTTTAACATTTTCCTGTAACACTACATTTCAAAAGCTTCTATCCTCTTCTTTTCTGCAGCCCATATCACCCACGTTTGACTCCCGTTTAATGCGACTCTCCAAACATAATGTTTTAAGAAATTTTTCCTAATCTGTAAATCATTGTTTGTAGTCAGTAAGCGGTTTTTATTTCAAAGGCTTTTCTAGCTTGAGCAATTCTACTTTTGATATCACTTGTGCTTCTACCATCCTTTGTTATTTTACTTCATAGATAGCAGAATTCCCCGACTTCCTATATGATTTCGTTGCCTTCTTTTAATTATCCCATCTCTTCTAAACCACGCTTGTTGCTGCACAACAGTTTCGTTTGATTCTTATTATAATTTAAGTTATAGAAAATTTAAATAATCGACAATTTTTATTTCAAGCATTTTCTTCTACAGAACTTAGTTTAGCTAATAATTTTCCTTATTTTTAAGTCGAATAGAGGTTGGTATTGTTTTGTGTCATTCACTCATGATTAAAGGGTTATATAATTATCTACACTGGCAAAAGAAAGTTGTGTGAGTATTCACAGCAGATTAAAAAAACAAACATAAAAGTTATAATTTTTCAGTTTAAACGATATGTAATATTGTGAAGAGAAATAATCAAGGATACTTGGTCATATCACCTCGTATTAGACAATTGGCAATCGTGTATAGATTAAACATTTAAAAAAACACGTGTCGTCGTGTAAATGACCTATTTGTAATAAGTATACGTTGTCTCAATGTATTCTACTATCAAATCGGTGATTTAAATGTGCCATACTTGATCTATTTTATATTGTGCATTATGATACATGTTTGTGTCAGTAATATGTTAATGATCAGATGTCTGGTTTTAAATTTGTTGTTTAAAAAATCTTGTGTTCACATAGTTTTTTTTTGTATTTTCTTGTACTCTTATCTTTATTTTAGTGTGAGAAAGTAATTGCAAATTAATGCAAATTAATCTTCTTGTTTTATAATTTGTAAAGCTAAAATAAGTGGTTTTTAGAAGGATGTACTGTTCCGTTTCTGTTTTTTTGTTAGCTGACCCACTAGGTGTTTTTCGAGTGGCCCCTGTAGCTCTGAAATAAAATCAAATCCTCCTCCTTCTCTTTTACTTTCTCTTTCTCATCTATTTTATCTTGTAGTCATTCCTTTGTGCCTTACCACATGTCAAACCCATCTCCACCGCATTCAATTCCAGGTCAGGTGTGTGTGGAGGAGAGGAAACCATCGTAGCTCTGAACTGCTTGCACACCCGGCTGGTGTGTAAGACTCTAACCCAACCAAAAGCTTTACCCACCACCGACCATGGGCACTGGACCCGCCTTGAGGCATGAACACTGTGCCATGGTGTACCACAATCTCCTGTTTCCTCGGCTGCTGCTTCTTGATAAGCAAACCCACCTCGGAATTGCTGGCCATGCATGCCCCCGAGAGCAAGCTCCCACAGGCCCACACACCACGACTGCCCTTCCACCACAATAATGCCCAGGAAAGACATAAAGTCTCCTCCGTATATGGTGTGGTTTCTGAGTGCCACCACTTGCTGCCTACACAATAGAAAGGACGAACACTTCTGAGCGGGCGGTTCCTGATGTCCCATGGGGTTTGGTGCCACGGTACATATACTCCCGTTACAGTCAGCAGGAGCAGCTGGAGGCCAACCCACACAGGCTGACCCTCCCAACCCTTCCTCCGCTTTCTGCCGCAGGATACGATACACCATTTATAATTTCAATCTAATAGGTCTATTTTTTTTTGTTCACGAATTGACCTGCTATGGATCACATTACCAAGTTGTTCCTCTGGCCTACTGTATTTGCCAGCTTCCCTTGCGTTCGGCCCATAATGCCTTCACTCTCGCGCTTTGTTGCTGTCTCCTTTCCTCTGACCATTCGCCGCCATTGCCCCGGGGCATCCTCCTGCTCTCGATCGCCCCAGATTCCCTTATCACTGCTCCATAGTGCTCTCTGTCCTGTGTGTCCCGCGGTGTTAATCCTATCTGTTCCAGATCCAGTTTGGTTTCTTTGGCCCATGTGTAGTTCTTCTTTCCCCGGTTCACAAAGTCGAATACCTGTTTGACCAATCTATTGTTACTCATCCTGCTGATATGCCCAAAGAATGCCAGTCTGCGCTTCCTCATCCGTGAGACGATGCGAGAATTTATACACGTCTTGGTTGTGCTGCAGTCTCCATCCCTCCGTGGTCATCCTGCCCCCCATTATCTTCCGTATTATCTTCCTGTCCAATTCCTCAATCTTCCTGAGGCCCCTATTGAGAAGCAGCGTTTCACTGGCGTACAGTGCTTCGGGTTGGATTACCGTGTGATAGTGTTGCTTCTTAGCATTTTTGGAGATGCACTTCTTGCTGTATACGCTTTGTGTTGTCCTAAATGCGTTCCACATTTTCCGCATTCTTTCCTCTATCCCGGGCTTATCCAGACCGCTTGTGTGGATGTGTTCTCCCAGATACTTAAACGATTCGACCTGTTGCAATGTTCCTATGTTAGTCTCGATATCCTCTTGTGTTTTGTGGCTTGTTATGAACTTTGTTTTTTCTGCCGATATATATATATATATACAGGGTGATTCATGAAGTTCTCCCCCCACTTCTACAGCACATTGTACTAGTAAAAATAATGAAAAAATGTTATATAAACATAGGTCCGAAAACGCTTCGTTAGCGAGTTACAGCTAGCGAAAGTTTCGCCTGGATTTCAGTTCACCAGGTGAAATGAGGTCTTCCTGGAATTGTGGTAAGGTAGATTAAGGGGCAAATTCAATCATTTCTTATGGTTTTTGATCTGATAAATTGAATAAAACAGGTCCCAGATCTGTAAGTTAAATAGTTTTTAAGAAAACCAGTGTCAAATGCAAAAAATGGAGTGAAAAACTTATTTTTTCATCTTTGGGCAAGGATAACTGTGTTATTTCACCAAGAAACAGTTAAAATTTTTCAATAAAACATGTAGAAAATTTTATTCTGAACAAACCGGTGTAAATTAAGTACACAGAAAGCGAATAGATGTTTGATTAAATGAGTTTTTATTCATAAGAGTACAAAGTAAAATTAACCGGAAAAACTAAAATGAAAAAATGTGTTTTTTTCACTCCATTTTTTTGCATTTGACACTGGTTTTCTCAAAAACTATTCGCTTTCTGTGTACTTTATTTACACCGGTTTGTTCAGAATAAAATTTTCTACATTTTTTATTGAAAATTTTTAACTGTTTCTTGGTGAAATAACAAAGTTATTCTTGCCCAAAGATGAAAAAATGTGATTTTCACTCCATTTTTTGCATTTGACACTGGTTTTCTCAAAAACTATTTAACTTACAGTTCTGGGACCTGTTTTATTCAATTTATCAGATCAAAAACCATAAGAAATGATTGAATTCGCCCCTTAATCTACCTTACCACAATTCCAGGAAGACCTCATTTCACCTGGTGAACTGAAATCCAGGCGAAACTTTCGCTAGCTGTAACTCGCTAACGAAGCGTTTTCGGACCTATGTTTATATAACATTTTTTCATTATTTTTACTAGTACAATGTGCTGTAGAAGTGGGGGGAGAACTTCATGAATCACCCTGTATATATATATAAATCTATTTATCTAAACCTAGAATAAACCTATTTATACCTATTATCTATTATAAATAGATAAAAATAATAAATGTGCGAAATAAATAATAGGTCTATTATTATATTAAAAAAAATTCCAAATCATAAAATCTTATTTGTAATTTAATCATATCTTTAATTTAAAAGAAATCTAAAATAAAACAAATTTTTATCCAAGTGAATCCCTGGGATGAGCAGCTAGTATTATTATAAGATTCCCACACAATCTGGATTTTTTCACACCCTGATGATCCATTTCTCAATTAATCCGGACCCAAAGTTTCAACTGTATGATTTGTAAATAGGTTGAAAATAATTTTACTAAACCACAAGAATACCCTTGCTACAAATTCATAAACAAAATAAATCACAAAACACAATAATCAATTAAATTTTCTACACAACATGTCACTGAAAAAACAATAATTTATATTTCAATTCTATTTTACTGTAATATTAACACAGTACATTGGAATGATGGTATAAAAGGCTGTGCAAAAATGTCATTCAAATCCGTTCACAGTTGGCTGAGAAAATGTTCCTATGTGTCAAAAATTGCTATTTATGGGAAACGAGAAAAAAGTAAAAGAGAACATATTATAAATAGTGAAAAATAGTTACCTCTAATACAATCCAGGATCATACTGGAAATTCCTCAACTGTTACATTACAGCTGTTCTAATGGCAATTTAAAGTTTTAAAACAAAAACAAAATTATGAATTTATTGTTTATCATTCAAAAAATAGATGTGTTTATGCAAACTAGGTAAAGTTTAGGAAATAATGTAAGGGTTCAACATATTTTTTCAATATAGTTTTTTTGGGATAAAACTGCAAAAACCCCAACAAATTATACATCATTGGACGCAAAAAAACTCTGAATTTTAATACGAGGTTTGACTATTAAATAACGAGACTGACGTAAAAAATTTAATTTTAATTTTATACATAATCACTTATTGTCACCTTCAATATACTCTCCTTCTCTATCCCTGCAACGCCCCATGCAAAATTTCCATTGTTGGAAACAGTGCTGGAAGTCATCTTCTGTCAGCTCCTTTAGTATACGTGCCGCTTTCTCTTTTAGCTTCTACAGACGCAAATCTTGTCCCCTTTAATGCAGATTTCACCTTAGGGAACCGGTAGAAGATAATAACATATGATGAAACATGGTTTTTTACTTATGATCCGGAAATGAAGCGCCAATCAATGCACTGGAAGAGGCGAACTTCACCGAGAGGCAAAAAAGCTCGAACGAGCAAGTCAAAATGGAAAGTAATGATGATTGTTTTTTTTAATATCATGGGATTGTGTACCTTCACTGGGTTCCTGAAGGTCAAACAATTAATCAATATCACTACCTTGAGGTACTTTCTAAACTACGTCAAAGAGTAAAGAAAAAACGCCCTGAAATGTGGAAGGACAAACATGAGTTCTCCACCAAGACAATGCGCCAGCTCATTCCGCGTTATCTGTCAAGAGGTTCCTAACCAAGTACAGCATCTCATTGTAAGAACATCCACCTTATTCACCAGATCTTACACCATGTGACTTCTACCTGTTCCCTAAGGTGAAATCTGCATTAAACGGGACAAGATTTGAGTTTGTGGAAGCTGTAAAAGAGAAAGCGGCACGTGTCCTGAAGGAGCTGACAGAAGATGACTTCCAGCACTGTTTCCAACAATGGAAAATTCGCATGGAGCGTTGTAGGGATAGAAAAGGAGTATATATTGAAGGTGACAATAAGTGATTATGTATAAAATAAAAATAAAATTTTTTACAATGTCGATCTCGCTATTTAATAGCTACACCTTGTATGTACGCGTATGTATTGGTTCTGCTAGATATAGTACGGACACCTTGATACAACGGACATTTGGTGTGATCCTGCGATGTCCGCTATTTAGAGGTTTTACTGTATTTACATAATTATAAAGTTTTTGATATGTATATTCATTCAACAGTTTTGATGAAATAAAATTATAACTGTTGCCGTTTTACACCGTCAAAATCTGTATTAAATTGAATAAAGTGTTATCTGTTAAAAGATTATTATTGTTAGTGCAGTTTGCCGTACCTTTCTATTTGTTATGTTCATTCTTATGATAGAAGTTGTATGTAATAAAATATTTATGTATTCTTGGTTCCGTCTTAAAGAAATAACAGCCGTCTTAAATAGAAGAAAAAACATTTTATTGATCTTTTTTTCGTCAACAGATTTATTTTCTTTCAAGATATTATTGAATTCTATTTCTAGGTTTCTATTACTATGTATTTGTAATCTATTATTACAAATAGTTTGTATCTTTGGTTTTTAAAAGAAACATTACTTTCCTAGTTTTCTTCTGTGTTTCTGCTTTTTGTGTTTCATAGGGTCAGAAGTTCTGGTAACAAAATATAATGAGAAACTACATAAGTAAAAATTATTATTTTTTCAGTTGTATGTTTTGTAGAAAATTTAATTGATTATTGTGTTTTGTGATTTATTTTATTGATGAATTTGTAGCAAAGGTGTTCTTGTGGTTTTGTAAAATTATTTTCAACATTTACAAATCATACAGTTGAAATTTTGGGTCCGGATTAATTGGGAAATGGATCAGCCGGTCGTGAAAAATCCAGATTGTGTGGGAATCTTATAATAATATAAGCTGCTTATCCTGAATTCACTCGGATATAATTTTGTTTTATTTTTGTATTCTTTAAATTAAGGATATGATTAAATTAAAAATAAAATTTTATGATATGGAATTTTTTTTTAATATAAATAGACCTATTAGTTTGAAATTTGTTTGTTGTTTAGGTCAACAGCCGAAAGGCTGGTTTGAAACCTGTAGAGGTTTTACTAAGTAAAAACGAGGAGTGAGGTGGTTTACCATTACCTTTCTCACTGAGTTGAAAGACTGTGCTTATCACCTTACCACGCCCTCTGAAAAGCATCCACTTTCCACCCTGCAAATGACACCTTCACTTCATTCACCACAGGGTCTGGCTGTATAGTGAAATTCATTACTCTCAGAGGAGATAACTCTTGACTAGTGTCTTTTACACCTCTACCTCTTCTGTTCTTAAATAGTTCAGTCACGTAATTGGCTGACTATTTGATTAGAAACAGAACTATTTTTTGTAGCCCTGGAACCAACAGATTGAGTGCAATTAATTTAACACTCCACCTGCCCGTTATGGGCATAGTTTGAAATTATAAACATTTAAAACTGTTTAAGGGTTGAATATCCTTTCCAACTTTTTAAGGGTACATTTTGGAATTGTTAAGGAATAATTTTTTAGGTACAGTTTCGGTAACTTTAGTTTCAGTTATCTATCGTGTTTAATTGTCAATCCACAATTTTCAATCCTTCAAGGGTACATTTTGGAAATGTTTAAGGGGTAATTTTTGTAGTTGAAATACGGAAAGTATAGTGACACTTATCTCTAAGGTCCGTTTCGGGATCTAGGTAATTAAATAATTAATACCCTAAAGTTTACAATTACAAGTATTTATTACAACTAAAAGCTTCACAAAATAAATAACAAACTAATTATAATGAAGTAATACAATAAATAACTTAATTTACTTAATGCCACTTACAACAATTATATAGAATGCACATACACAATGAAACTGAATACACAATGGACATACAATAAAACTGAATAATAATAGTTGATCAACACAATGCCCAGGTACGTTGACCTTCTCTAACCCCCGATAGCACTTGCCGTAAACACTCGTCAAAGATTAAACGAATACTAACTCACTGACCGCCTTGGGGGCTCTTTATATAAGTAGATCAAAAAGATAATTCCAGAGAAACAGAGAAATTCCCTTTCACAAATAGTTGTACAACAAAAGGCCCTACCTTATCATACACAATAGCGCAGTCCTTATTAAATAACCTTTTATAACTAGCCCTATTGTTACTTTTTCACTCGATTATTAACTCTTTACCATTTTATGAATTAAGTACTAAAAATTTCGCGAACCATGCTCTTCTTCGATATTGTCACAGTATTATTTTAAGTGTTAAACACTTTTTTCAAACCTTCAATGGTGGAGCGGTGAAGTCATTTATTTTTAAATTTTCTAGTTACCCTAAGGGTAACCTAAAGGTGTCCATCTAGTGACTTGAAGTGGGTCTTAACGATGACTTGCAGCTTGTTGTTAGTTCAAAAGCGCTGCCCTTAGAGCCACTTCTTCAATTTAGGTTATAGGTGGAAGTTGCTCAGCATTACATCAGGGCGATAAGATGGATGATCAAAAATGTCCCATTGAAACTTGTTAAACCGTTTTGTTATTGAAGCACTGTGAGGACGGGCTTTATCATGGATGAGCGCAACGCCAGAAGTGAGCATTCCTCTTCCTTTTTTTTTTTTTTTGAATGGCTCTCCACAACCACGATAAATGCTGATTGTTATTGTGAAACTTTTGCGACAGTTTCGGAGCTTTTGAACAGAAAACAAGCTCCAAGACTCTGTGAAGACCCATTCCAAATAACTGGTAGCAATGTTTTATGAATTGGGTGTTGGAAAGCTTGTAAACCGGTATGATAAATGCCTCAATTGAAATTGTGATTATGTTGAAAAGTAACCAAGGATAAATGTAAATTTTGATAATAAATTTATATATTTTTTGTCTTTTATGACCAAAGTGGATCACTTTAGTCAAATTTCAATTCATAAATTCAAATTTATTTTATTTATTATTTATTTTTTAATTTTTTTTCAATTCAAGTTTCATAATCATTTCAATTGAAATGATGATTATGTAGAAAAAAACCAAGGATAAATGTAAATTTTGATAATTTATATATTTTTTTGTCTTTTATGACCAAAGTGGATCACTTTAGTCAAATTTCAATTCATAAATTCAAATTTATTTTATTATTTATTTTTTAATTTTTTTCAATTCAAGTTTCATAATCATTTCAATTGAAATGATGATTATGTAGAAAAAACCAAGGATAAATGTAAATTTTGATAATAAATTTATTTATTTGTTTTGTCTTTTATGACCAAAGTGGATCACTTGAGTCACATTTAGAAAGGTTCTTCCTTTTTATATTCTTTAGCTTGATTTTCTGCCAGTATGCCTTCATTCGGGCTGATCTTGCTTGGCGAACTTCTTCTGAAACGACCGGTTTCTTCGTGTTTCAAATCTGTTATTGTTTAGGACATCAGCCGAAAGGCTGGTTTAAACCTGTAGAGGTTTTACCAAATAAAACGGGGAGTGAGGTGGTTTACCATTGCCTTGCTCACTGAGGGGAAAAATAAGCTTATCAGCATGCCTGGCCCTCTGAAAAGCACATATTTTCCACTCTGCAATGACACCTTCACTTTATTCACCACAGGGTCTGGATGTATAATAAAATTAATTACCTTCAGAGGAGATAACTCTGACTAGTGTCTTTTACACCTCTACATCTTCTGTTATTAAATTATTCAGTCATTAATTGGCTGACCATGTGATTAGAAACAGAACTATTTATTTTAGCCCTGCAACGAACGGATTGAGTAAATAGTTTCAAATCTACTTTCCTTATTTCTTAAGATTTTTAATAATATATCTGTTTTATTTTATCATTCTCATTAGTTTTATTTTTATAACCAATCCAAGATAAAAAAAAATGTCTCGTAAAAAAAGATTACCATAATCAATACCTTATGAAGAAAAAATGACTAAACAATAACACCTGGGTGAGGAACCAAGTGTGATGTTAGTTACATCACTTATGCACGAAACACAAGCCGATAGACAAGCTCTAATTTTATGTTACGGATAATTGTTTTGATTTAAAGTACATCGTAAAATCAAACATAAACTCTTTGTCTGATGACCTTGAGTTAAATACATACATGATTTGAATTAATTAATGTGTAATATATTCCGAGATGTTAAATTTTGGTTTTGTTTGTTTTTGTTTCAGAATGCGGTAACCGTGGTAGATACAACCGTAGAAAATATGGAACAGGGGTCAAGTCGTAGTTCGTCTGAGAGCAGTCAACGGAATGTTGCGATTCCGCCTGCGATCAGGATCAAGACTGAACCGGAACAACTAGCCGTATTAGGCAATGATAGAAGTAATAGTAGTAGCAGTATTAACGGTTCTGTCGTCGGTTCGGAAGAGATATCGGCGAGCCTGACGTCGGGCGATGAAACGCCGACGAATCCATGGACGTCTATAAAATGTGTGTTTTGTGGTAATATTTTAACGGGTGGCGACGATCCGAAATTGTTAGAATGTTTACATGCGGCGTGTGCTATTTGTATTAGTGCTAGACTAAAAGAACAAGTTCATACGGAAACGGAAATTGTCGGTAAGTCTCTTCAATTTAATATATATTTTATTCAATTCGTCTTAGTGTTTATAGTTTTTTGTTTGATTTGATTTTGGTAAAGGTCCTTAAATTCCATAACCTATATCTTGTACTTGGTTCTGGCCGAAATATTCTTGGCCATTTTTAAGTTTATTTCCTCCTCAGGGTCGCTGCAGTTTTGTCTGCGACTGTATGCGGAGTGGATTCTCCAAGGTGTCTAAATTTGTGGCACATTCATATACACATAACCATACAGAATTACTTTTTCTGCTAACACTACTGCACTGCCGGAATAACATGACGCAGAACAGACGCTCTAAGGGTAAGCGCACAGTGAACGCTGGTCACAGGTTACTGATTCACGCTGGTGAGTGCGCACAGTGGGGAAGCATGTCCATACGCGCTTAAACCTTCATCCAGTTGTCAGTATTGAAGATGAGGTCCAGTAGCAGCAGTGAATCCAAATCCATGTTGACAGGGCTAAGAAGCCCTGGTTGGCGACATCGTGTTAAGGAACACCTGGTCGCTCGTTGAATATAATTACAGAACTAATGCAACTCGGGAAATTGAGGTGAATTGTATAGGTGAAAGTAATTGGATTCGGGATTTGGGTGGGGAAGGGAGCATGGTGTCTAAGAAGTTATGGAATAAGTGTGTGAGGTTGAAGTTTCTTATTACAGTGACAATTTGTGTGGGTTGGAATGAGTTAATTTGAGGTGGAGGTGAATATAGCAGCAGTGATGATGAATTATTTCTTATGGAAAGATTAACCCTTGCCGGGCTACAAAAAGCCACCTGTTATCCATCTAGGTGATTTTTTCAAAAATGTTTTTGAACTTAAAAATTTTGTGAATATTTTATTTATTTTTATTTTTATTTATTTAATGTTACATCAACTACAATGGTCATTAGCGACAATGTTGGGTTGTAACTTACTGTGTGCAATGAAGGATGAATAATTTTTTGTAATGTATGAAAATATGCCATGCCTGAGTGGGATTCAAACCCACGACCGCATGATGAGAGGCAAGCATGTTAGCAACTACGCCAATGCGGCCGGCTTTGTGAATGTAATTCTAATGGAAATTGATCAAATAAGTGGAAATTGTAAAAAATAAAATCCTAATTTTTACCACAATGAGTCTGAAGGTGTCTGTAAGCGAGTTATGTTCTATAATAATCTACATTCTGATCCTAATTTGTACAAAACATAATTTTCTCTCTTAGTTTTGCTATAAATTAAAAAAAAAAACACTAATTTCTAATCATTTATAAAACATAATTATAATTAGTAATAGTTACATCAAGACGGAATAACTATGTATAATCTGTATTATAAATCAAATCTTCACTGTTTATGCTTTCCAAATCACTAAAAACGTCATCATTTAAGTACTTCCGAATTACATTTTCATTTAAATTCCTAGTTTAAGCCATAATTCAAAACAAATCAATGAATAGCCCCCGTATTTACACCATGATAAACACGCACAGAGTATTGTTTGGTTAAATCACTTGTTTACAATGGCATTCAATGTCCCGATCAAACTGCAAGTTGATTTTTTGTATTTTACATTTGATATACATCTCAAAGCGGTTAAAATGAAACTTTTCTCCACTTGAACGATACCTGTTGGCCATTATAAGGACTTATTTTTATTGGCCATTATAAGGACTTATTTTTATTGGCCATTATAAGGACTTATTATTTATTATTAGGGTTTAAATAGAGTTTTGTGGATATATCAGTTTAACTGCCCGCTGGCGAAGTACTGTGTTGCGTATATATCTGTAAACTGCCCAGGAAGGGTTAAGATAGGTTTTTTTTTAAATACATGAGAATGACTCGGGAAATGTGGAATTTCAATTGTCAAAAAAGTAGAATTTTGCTTTAAAAAAAACGATGGTGCATTTGCGCAAGCAACTAATATTACCAGAAGAAAGACTTGTGATGCTAAGAACACTTTGCAATCTGCCAGTATAGTAGCATGCAGGCTTATACAAAACTTACCCGTGAGCTGTTTTGCACAAGGGACCAGTGCGCTGGTACAGTCACCAGGGTTTAATGCGAGAGGTCTGATTGAAATACGATGGTGTATTTCTGTTAGCAGGTTAGCAGTTCCTACTTGTAAACAACCTGGCACCGGTAACCTGAGGCCAGCGTTCAGCATTCACTATGTGCTTACCCTTAAGGTACATTGCACATTCCATGTCGAGAGTAAAGCTTCTTTTTCTTATAGTGCCGACTCTTTTACTGAAGATCGGTCACAGCGCTTGCAAATCACTCTCTTATCATGAGCCACCCTCAGTCTCTGTACTCAAGTTTGTCCGGTCTCCAATGTTCTTCAACCATGAGCATTTTCTTCGCCCAGGCCTGCGCTTGCCTTAAAACTTCACCCAAGAGAATCAGTCTGAAAACTCATGCCTCTGTATAAATGACCAAGGTTGGCAGTCTTGCTTCTTTTGATTATGCCCATTAACTCAAGGTCCAAATCTGCTGTTGTTTAGATCGTCAGCCGAAAGGTTGGTTTGATTTATTAAAAGGTTTTTCTATGTAAAACGAGGATTGAGATTGTTTACCATTGCCTTTCTTACAGAGTTGAAAGGTATGCTTATCAGCATGCAGGGCCCTCTGAATAGCACATGTTTTTTACCCTACAAATGACATCTTCACTTCATTCACCACAGGGGCTTGCTGTATAATAAAATTAATTACTTTCAGAGGAGTTCCTTGCAGAATGCGTTGGAAAAATTTATACCTGCGCTTGTTCCTCATGATATTGCTGCTTTTGTGCCTTCACTATGCTGACCAATTCCGCTGCCTTGTTCATTCAACGTAGCACTTCCGCATTTAATGCGGAATCCTGGATGCAGAAAATTACTAAAATTTAGTAATTTTCTGCATCCAGGATATTCGAAGCATTGTTTTATACAGCCAGAGTTTGAACGCTCTTAATTTGTTTAGTGTTGCTTCTGTCAGTGTCCAGGCTTCAACGCCGTACAATAGGACTGAGAACACATAACACTAAATTACTTAATGCGATAAGCATTAAACAGTTATAGAGAATTCCCATCTATTGTATAAGACTCACCTTGTTATTTTGACGAGTTACTGAAATAAAAAAGGTGCATTTTATACACCAGCAATTACAGTAAATTAGTTGTTGATTAGGTCAACAGCCGAAGGGCTGGTTTGGACCTCTACAGGTTTTACTAAGTAAAAACGAGGGGTGAGGTGGTTTACTATTACGTTCCTCACTGAGTTAAAAGAGTAAGCTTATCAGCATGCCAGGCCCTCTGAAAAGCACCCACTTTCCACCCTGCAAATGAGACCTTCACTGGCTGTTTAGTGAAATTCATTACTCTCAGAGGAGATAACTCTTGACTAGTAGACACTAGTCAGAGTTGTCAGAGTGAGAGGTGTAAAAGACTTTACACCTCTCTCTTTTCTGTTCTTAAATAGTTCAGTTGAAACGCTGGTTTGAACTTACAGAGGCTCTACTAAGTAAAACTAGGGGTGAGGTGGTTTACTATTGCCTTCCACACTGATTGGAAAAATAAACTTTTTAGTATGCCAGGCCCTCTGAAAAACATCTACTTTCCACCCTGCAAATGACACCTCACTTCATTCACCACAGGCTCTGGCTGTACAGTATAATGAAATTCATTACTTTCAGAGGAGATAACTTTGACTTGCTTTTTTACTTCTCTACTTCTGTTCTTAAATGCTTCAGTCACATAATTGGCTGACCATTTGATAAAAAAAAAATTTTTTATAGCCCTGGAACCAACAGATCGAGTGCAATTAATTTTACACTCCACCTGCCTATTATGGGCAAAGTAAATTACTTATACTTGGTTAATTACAAAAATACTATTACAAAACTTAAAGCGTAAACTAAACTTAACTAACAATAAAAATCTGGTGTGAAACACTCACACAACTTTCTCTTGCCAATGCAAATAATTAACAATAAACCTAACATTATTAATAAAATATTAGAAATAAACAAAAAACTAACCTCAAAAACATAACTTATTTTAATCATGAGTGAATGATGCAAAATGAAAATCAACCTCAGTTTGGCTTAGAAATACGGAAAATCACTCTTTCTCTCTAAACTAGGCTCTGTAGAGAAAAATGCTTTAAATAAAAGTTGTAGATCTTTTAATTTTCTATAAATTAAATTATATACACTTTTGTCGTAAAATGCATACTAAGGCCGAAATCTTAAAAAAAATCAATTTTTCACACATTTTCGTGAGAAAAAAAACAGAAAATCGCAAATTACCGCTAAACTAAGCGTTATACAAAAAATTGTTTGAAATAAAAGTTGTAGAATTTTTAATTTTCTACAACTTTTATCATATAAAGTTTTGCGCTAAAATGCATATTAAAGCTGTAATCTTAAAAAAACAACGTTTTTACGTGAAAACAGCCTCACCCAGAATTTCAGCAAACATGACGCCTACCCTATCTTGTAGAGAATAAAAAGTTTAGTAAACCAGGCGATTTTAAAAAAATCGTAGGACCAGTTTTTGAGAAAATCGTAAAAAAGTGAAAAATTACACGAATAAACTACCACTTCCGGTTGACCGATTTTGATGAAAATGTTCGTGTCGAGTCCGGTAGTGGTACGTAACTTAAGTTTCAAGTTTCA
Source organism: Catonia carolina (assembly GCA_035578175.1). Taxonomy (NCBI): domain Eukaryota; kingdom Metazoa; phylum Arthropoda; class Insecta; order Hemiptera; family Achilidae; genus Catonia; species Catonia carolina. The sequence continues at coordinate 16,911,665 of JAQMRL010000009.1, read as the reverse complement.
AGTTCGTACAATGTTCCGTTCTTGAGATATTCTGTTCACACACACACACACACACACACACACACACAGACCAATCGCTTAAAACATGTTTTTTGGGTTCAGGGGGTCTGAAAACGTATAGATCCGGTGAAAACTCGATTTTGAAAAATCGACATGAAAACAATACTTTCCTTCCTATATATTCATATAGGCAAGAGAAAGTAAAAATGTTTACTCTACATAGACTTGTTACAATGCATGAACCAGTTAACAATACTTGACGCTTTAAACTCTTGATTCCATTCCCAGTACTACTAGAACTAGGTTCCAACAAGGTAGCGACTTTTGTTTTCTCTCTTTTGTAGGACCAATTATGGACCATGTGACTTGGACATTTCTGGAAGCTCTTTTTGTAGCCCACATTCTCGGCATTCATTCACTGTATGCCTTTCTCCTTTCTTCTGTCCACCGATGTTCTTCTTTTTTTGCTCTTCACCGAAGCGCTTAAAGTCTGTGATTAATTGTTTAAATTTGGTTTGGTTTTTTTAAGTAAGCTAGCGGCTTTATAGAAAGGTGGCCGCAATCATTTCTAGGAAGACGACAACATCTATGTAAAAGTTGACAGACCCTACTAAAAATTTTGTATACTTGACTAGAACAATCTCCAGCATAATTGAAAAAAATAAAGAATTAAGAAGCTTAATAAATGCCCATAACAGGCAGGTGGAGTGTTAAATTATTTCCACTCGATCTGGTGGTTCCAGGGCTACGAAAAATAGTTCTGTTTCTTATCACAAGGTCAGCCAATTATATGACTGAAGCATTTAAGACCATAAAAAGTAGAGGAGTAAAAAACGCTAGTCAGAGTTATCTCCTCTGAGAGTAATGAATTTCATTATATAGCCAGACCCTGTGGTGAATGAAGTGAAGGTGTCATTTGCAGGGTGGAAAGTAAGATGCTTTTCGGTGGGCCTGGCATGCTGATAAGCATACTTTTACAGTCTGCGAGGAAGGCAATGGTAAATCACCTCACTCCTTATTTTTACTTAGTAAAGCTATTAAGAGGCTCAAACCAGCCTTTCGGCTGATGACCTAACATCAACAAGATTGCTCGAAGGGGTCGAAACGGGAGTTTTAGACAAGATGAAATTACTCTTGTCCGCTTTATACACGGATTGGTTGAGAGTTCAAACTAGAATTATTATGACTGATCCCAGGTATCTTGTGAATGAGAATGGAATGCAAATAAGAGTAGATTTTAGATTACGGTTGATTCGTTCGCTAACGATGGTTGTGGATGATAAGGAGAAACTGTGGAATTTTTTTGTAATTGTTTTTCCTCTGTTTTGCAATTTCTGCTAATGCAAACGGTTGAGAATGATGATATATGAAAATGAGTGATGAAAAAATGCTAGACCTGACCGGGAATCAAACCTGAGACCCCGGCGTAGAAGCCAGTGCTTTCCACAAAACTGTGTTAAAGTTTTCTGCCTAAAGAAAAGTAGTCGTTTTAAAAAATGGAGATGGATTTTTAAAAAATAGAAATTCATCAGAGTTATCTCCTCTGAGAGTAGTGAATTTCATTATATAGTCAGACCCTGTGGTGAATGAAGTGACGGTGTCATTTGCAGGGTGGAAAGTAGATGTTTTTCATAGGGCCTGGCTTACTAAAAAGTATATTTTTCCAATCAGTGACGAAGGCAATAGTAAACCACCTCACTCCTCGTTTTACTTAATAAAGCCTCTACAAGTTCAAACCAGCGTTTCGGCTGATGACCTAATCAACAACAGGCTTATTAAAAACCTTTCCACTGTATTTTAAGGGACAATAATTTAACCTAGGTTGAATGGGTGTTGTGATAAACCCATTAACCTTGTTACTGTATTGTTTTGCCTATAACAGACAGGTGGAGTGTCAAATTATTTACTCAGTCTGTTCATTGCAGGGCTAAAATATAGGGTGATCCAAAAAGAGCGCCGGTTTTGATATATCAAATTAAGAGATTTATTTTATTGAAAAACTGAAAATAAATACATCAACAAGTTCATCTTACCTTCCGATTTCATGTATGAAAAATGATGTCATGCATGTGTCCTCCTCTACTGCGCTGGCACGCATCAACTCTGCCCATAAAATTGGATATTACTGCACGACAAGTTTCGACTTCCATTTGCCTGATAACCCGTCGAATTTCCTCCTTCAAGTCATTGATGTTTCGGGGTTTATTGGCATACACCAATGACTTCAGATGACCCCAAAGATGAAAGTCACAAGGCGTCAAGTCACTCGACCTTGGTGGCCATTGATGGTCGGAATTACGAGAAATTATGCGATCCTGGAACCGTTCACGGAGCAACAACATTGTTTCTCGTGCAGCAACTGAATTTTATACGGGTGATATTGGAGATCGTACCGAAGAATTCTCCGCACAGAAGAACATCGTAAACCCAATTGTTGAGAACGGCGACGTATTGATTTTGCTGGGCTAACAGCCACACTGTCACGAACCAACGCAACGTTCTGCTCAGTTCGGCCAGAACGACGACGTCCAGAACTTTTAAGGTTGACTGTTGAACCCGTCTCAAAAAACTTTTTCATGAGCCTGCGAACTGTTGATTCATTCGGTGCTTCATTACGTCCTAGAGTACCGCGAAGTCGCCTGACAGTAGCCGCATAACTCTCTCCACTCTGGTAAAATGTTTTGACGATTAACACTCGTTGTGCAATAGTAAACTTCTCCATGGTTAGACACAGACTGCGAGAGTACTACACTGCGAACAAGAGAAACTACAACTGAATCGTCAATCGGAATGTTCTCCGAAATATAAATGAGGTCTAACAGTGTTGCCAACCGATAAACAAAAATTTACCAGCCGTTTAAAAACCGGCGCTCTTTTTGAATCACCCGTTATATAGTTCTGTTTCTTATCACATGGTCAGCCAATTAAATGACTGAATCATTTAAGAACAGAAGAGGTAGTAGAGTAAAAGACACTAATGAGAGTTATCGCCTCTGAAAGTAATGAATTTCACTATACAGCCAGACCATGTGGTGAATGAAGTGAAGGTGTTATTTGCAGATTGGAAAATATGCGTTTTTTAGAGGGCATGGCATACTGAAAAGCGTACTTTTCCACTCAGTGTGGAAGGCATAGGTAAACCATGTCACTTCTCGTTTTACTTAGTAAAACCTGTACAGGTTCAAACCAGCCTTTCGGCTGATGACCTAAACAACAATTGTATTGTTAATAATAATCTCTATATAATTTTTCCTCGGATAATTTTTTCGTAATTATAACATTATTGTGTTTACATTTTCGCACATTATTTATCGCTAGAAAACATCTGTTACTTGTGGATTTATTGCATATTCTTTTCGCCATTGTCGATTCTATTTTAAATACAACTGTTGTTTACTATTAAGCGAACAATAGAGTACTAGTATACGTAAAATGTACTTACACAATTGCAAATCAGAACGTGTATAGTTACTTGAGTCCCGAGAATGCCTTTGGTTTTAACGAGAAGTAAAGTGGGAATAGCATTAGTGCACATGTGAGACTGCTTTGGTATCAGTTCAATCAACACAACAATTTACATTATACCCAGTGCACATACTGGCACTGATTTCACTCAATCGAAAAAAATATGATTGTGTGAGGAATGCAGCTGAGTTATGACCCTCTTCTACCCATACTGTTGACTGTACAGTTGTTTTGTTGGAACGATAACTATGTCTTTTGACAGAGAGGACGCGGGCGGGGGACAATATTATCCACGTGTTGTATTCAAAACTAGTAGTCATTGAACAATCTCTTGTTTCCTACGACACACTCCCTGTTATGTGACTTCTTAATTCGTGATTTGAACTAGATTCTGAGAAATAATTAGTCTGTGTAATTCGGTAAAAGAAGCATACAAATCATATTACGTTTCCTTCTTTTGCAACTTTTAAAATAGAAAATGTAATATCATTGTGTAGCCTTAATTACGGTTTCTCGAGGATTGGAATAAATGAATGGCAGGGGCTGTGTGTAGCAAAGTAAATAAGTTAAAAGTGAGTACTTCCAGAGGGAGGTTTTAGCAGACAATGTCTTAGATAGTTTTGAAATTAATATTGAAGAAAGTAGCAGTGACGAATTTAGCGAAGACTGTGAAAATGATCAATTTGATGACCCTGTTGATGCATGCGCCCCTTATCTATAGTCCAGCCTCTCTTAATTTGCTCCTAATGTAAACAAATAATGACGTCACTGAGCATGCGCATTATATAAAAATGTGTACACGCTGATTATAAAATAACAACAAAATACTTTCAAAAGTATTTAAATACAAAATAGTTTTAAAAGTATTTTTATAAATGAAATTGTTAGGCCTATATCATATTATGACTGATGTTTTCAGTACTTTAAGTACTTATAATTTAAAAAATAGTTAACTTACTAGGAATACAACATCCGTAAAGTCGCAGACTCTTATCGTGCACCCTGTAGTAGTAGGCTTTTGTTTGTTAACAGTAGGAGCAAACTAAGAACGGCTCAACTGTACTTAATTTATTAACTTTTTAAAAAGTGATATTTTACAAACATTATAAAATTATAAATCTACGTTGAACCGGCTAAAAAAAAATGTAAATTTACTCTAAAAATATGGATTTAATTTAAAATTAATTGTAAATAACTATTTTAGATTTGCATTATAAAAATATTAATAATAAAGAAAGGCAATATAAATGTAGGTGTGTTTTACACGTACTGTATTGTCAAATATGAAAAGAAAGTACAGTAACATTCTCTTAGTCACCCAGTAGTTTCCAGCCGTGTGCGCTTCAGCGCGCACAGCCATAGCTACCGTTTCACTGTACGCACTGTAGTGTCGAACCAGGTGCGCAAAAACATTTACAGTCATTCTTAATACTGCCATATAAATTTCCTGGCTTCCGTTTTTTAGTGGTTGCTGAAATGCTTTTTCCTGGAGTAGAATCAACATTCTTAATTTCTTTTCTGATATTTGAAATCGTACGTTTTGATAAATTCATATAATATGCCGCTTTTTCTGTGGCTTTTACTACTGACAAGCGCAGTTTTTTGTTCAAGGTCTCTTTATCACATACCTTAATAACTTCACTCACCATTTATATGCTTCGCTGTGTCTAATTTTACCTTTATTTAATATATTTTTTACTTAATATTTTACATAATTTTCTACTAGTATGTACCGTAACCGAATTCAATAAAACATTTAATCGAAATATCACTTAGACATGAGTTTTATAGAGGTTAGAATAAGTACTGACGATTACCTTAATGCATTGCTATTTGCGGATGACATGTGGATCATACAGGAGAGTGGAGATGAACTTCAAAGAGCAGTTTATTTTTTAAATGATTTATGTAAAAAGTATAATTTACACGAGTTTCGGTTGCTAAATCAAAGGTTATGGCATTCAGAGGGAAGTATCCTATTCGTTCGAAGATTGTTTTAGACAATGTAGTATTAGATCAAGTGTCTCATTGTAACCTTTCTTAAAAATATTAACATGTTTAATCTATTTTTAATTTCAATAGGCAACATATTATAACTCTGGGCAAAAGTTTAAGCAAAAAAGGATTTATTAACTTTCAGTCTTACAAAAAATTGTTGGCTTGAACCTCTAGTTCTATGAGGTTCAAGAAATATGTTGGTAACGTGCTCACCTCTCATTATGGGGTCTTGGGTTCGAATCCCATTCAGACCTGGCATATTTTCATACGTTAAAAAAACAGAATTTTATCCTTCACCGTCTGTATTAGCAGTAATTGCAGAACAGTCGAACGTTAAACAAAAAAAAAATCTAGTTCTATGATATAAATTTTCAGTACCTCCGTTGCCACTTACATATACAACTAACTGTTTTTTACCGTAAACAAGAAATGTCAGTTTCTTGAAACATGGTTGGACTATTCACAATGTTAAAATGTTGTGAAGTTGAAGCTAAACAGAAATGCATTTCTTTGTCTCTTAACAAAAGCCATGAGCAAGTGGGGCTAACCACTGTCATGTTCCTCTTTCCAAAATTTGAAATAGGTATAAAAAAGTAAGTTAAAGACAGTGAAGAAGGTAATTCTTCTTCAAAAACAATTTTTTGACACCTGTTAAAAAAAGGAAATATATATCTGTACCAAAGAGGTAAAGAGTGTTAACTCCAATTTTGGCAAAATTGAGTTAAAACTGCCTTTAAAATCAGAAAGAAATCCTCTAATTCTTAAATTTTGTAGTTGACATACAAGATTTTTTGTGAAATCATTATTGAATGTATTTTACTGATCAAGTAAATTTTCCTTGATTTTTTTTAAAATTTTGTGTTATATTCGTCTGTTACTAAACAAAAAGGCTACTGGTAAATTCTGAAATTTTTATCAAACGTTGCGTATAAAATGCTGTATCTTTATAAAAGTATTGTTAGCACTAGGTATTTCACTTTCGTTTTTTTCAACTTATTGTACATTGGAGTTAACACTAATGTAGAACATAAAAAAAGTGGAAAAACACAGAAAGCCGTTAAGGTTTTAAGTCCTGTTTGGGTGGGAAGGAAAGAGCATAGAAGTTGACAACGTTATGAAATAATAAATTTGTAGATAAGAAGCATTTTTTGTAGAACCTGGGGGAAAATTTCAAGTTTCTAACACCTACTGAAATTTTGTTACAATAATGAAAAGATAATACTGGCTACTTATTGGCTATTCTGAAAAATCACCAAAATGGAGTTAACACCTTTTACTTCTCACGTACAGATATAGATACTAATGAGACTGATACTAAAGACGACGGTAATTGTGATAGCAAATAAGGCGATTCATTCCTAGAAGATTTTGCGCCAGTAGAATAAGATAACTAGTATAGATACTGAAGTCACGAGATTGCCTTTTGCGTATGGATGGGCTGTGAGGAAGGGAGACGAAAATTTGACAGTGCTGCCAACCTCAACAGTGAGACACTACTCGTACATTTCATTACTGTGCAGTTTCGACATACATTTTTTAAGCTGTGGTTTATTCCGAGAAAATATTTTCTTCATAAACTTTATATAAAATAAATGTGACGTATATGTAATATTGACTTGTAGCTTAATATTAGCCTACATGACTATAGAAATGTTTGATTTACTGTAATTAACAGCTACCTTACTTCATTGGAACAATATTTTCTATGAATGAATCGCCTTATTTTCTATCGCTGTCACCGGCGTCTTCACTATCAGTCTTATTAGTATCTACCTAACCGTTTTCTTTTTTTTACCAGCTGTCAACAAAACTGTTAAAGAATAGCTTCTTCACGTCCTTAATTTCCTTCTTTATTTTTCAAATGAATTGTGGAAATAGAAACATTACAGTAGTTAGCCGCTCGCTCATGGCTTTTGTTAAGAGGCACGGAAAGGTATTTTTGTTTAGCTTCAACTTCACAGCATTATTAGACTGTATATTAGATTTTGTTAAGCACAGTGAATAGTCTGCCCAAGTTTTTTAGAAATAATGTTTCTGTATACGGTAACAAAACATTATATTCGTACAGTTAACCTACAAAAGTGTCCACGATATACTGTATATGCTCTGGGTATAATATAAGTATTGAAATTCAAGCAGTTGCGCATACACACTGCTGATGCTTTCCCCCCCCCTTTGTACCTCATTGCAAACAAAGGCAAACTTGTGACTGAAGTAACTATAATTTACAGTAAATTAAACATGTCTGCTGGCCGCATTAGCATAGTTGGTAACATGCTCGCCTCTCATCATGCGGTTGTGGGTTCGAATCACGCTCAGGCACGGCATATTTTCATATGTTACAAAAAAAAAATCATTTCATCCTTCATTACACACAAAGTTACAACCCAATGTCGTCGCTAATGACCATTGTAGTTGATGCGACGTTAAATAAATCAATAAAAAAAAAACATTTCTAGTCATGTAATTAAGCTATAGACAAATCACAGCTTACGAAATGTACGTATGTAGTAATTGAACGGTAGGGAGTTGTAGTGTCTCACTATTGAGGTAGCGCTGTCAGATTTTCTCTTCCCTTCTTCACAGCCCATCCATACGCAAAAGGCATTCTGGTGACTGAACTATCTATACTAGTTTTTTCATTGATGTAATATATATGACAGTATATCACTCACGATTGTCATTGATATCATGATTGTATCTTGAGTAGGTTGGTAAAAAAAATGTCTAATTTCCATTGTTTTTGTTTCTGTATTCCAGGTGAAACTAGTGTGCTGTGTCCAATATGTAACGTGTTGTGTCGTGAAAGTATGATAATTGAAAATCATTTCCTATCTGAATTACCGTCTGCTCCGGTATCAGGCGATGGAACGGACGGTTCAGACAATAGTGATAACAAATTGAACGATATTAAATGCGGCAGTTGTCCCGAAATGGCGACTGCTACAAGTTGGTGCGTTGAATGTTCCGAATATATCTGTGACGGTTGCGTTCAGGTAAGCTATACCGTTACTTAATATTATTGTATTCGTAATTTTTTTATACGAGGTATATTAAAAAAATAACGGGAATTTTTATATTTTTGGAAAGAATTTTATGTATTCGTCTACATGTATGTATCTCCACATGTATCTCTACATGTATGTTATGAATGTTATCTCCTTCAAAATACCGTATGTATTCGAGTACCCCTCCTCCCTTCGAATAAGCCTTGCACCATGATTTTATAGACCGAAAATAAAAAAATAAATAAATAATGTTTCACCTAATACGGTACATAAAACAACAAGACACCCAATGCAGAATATGAAATATTTATTCAGTCTTGTTTAAGTTACAATAATAATTAGGTAATTAGTATTATAATATTACATTAACAGTTACTGGTAACGCAATATAAATTGACGATCGTCAGCGAGAGTAAGACTGGACTATGCGGGGGGTGGGGTGAAAGTGCTACTATATGTGCTTTTCTAAATACATCATAGCGACAGCTCTAACCGTGACATCTTTATTAACTCTTACATTGATTTATTATGTTTACAATTATGTCGTTTTATAAACATCCCACTGTATTATTTATTGATTCTTAATAATTATCGTAAACAAAAAAACATTCATTCTAAATAAGCCATAATACTAGGCCTAAGCTATATTTAGTGTCCTTTTTGGTCATCAGAAGTAAACTGAATTACTGCACTCTGACATGTGTAGTGATAAAAGACTAGTTAGTCCGTGAGTTCTGTTGGTGCGAGCTTATTATTGTGAGTAATACTAGTTTTACGGTAATTTCAAAATGTTTTTGTATTTTTAGGGTTTTCATATTTCATTATTTTTAGTACAGTTATGTTAAATTGCAATTGAATTTTAAACAATTCACTTTCTTTAAATAATTGCATTACTCCTTACTTATTTAGTGTGACAGGTCATGAACTGAATTTGATTGTTTAAGTGTTTGTGGTGGTTACAGAGTTACACGCTTGATACATGTCTTATGCTTTCGGGTTGACTGATGTAAGTAGGATAGATAGTATACTGTCCTCTGCATGATAGGCGCAATCGTCAACTTATAGCGCGTTACCAGTACTTATTCATTTCAGAATAGGTTAGGCATAGATATAATGTTGTCAGCATGTACGGCATACAGAATCGGGTAATCGATTCTGTAAAAGAAGATATTATCTTAAAAATATAGCTTCAAAGACAGGCCCTTATAGATATCTATTTTAGTATGATAACTTTTTATTTAAATTGTAGGGAGTGAGCGTTTAATACTTATTACATATTATTCCTTACTTTCATCACTGTTATCATCTACAGAAGAGTTTGCCTCCACTTCGCTCTGCCAAAGGTGATCATCTTGGCTACCATCAAGTTTGTTGGATATTCCACAATTTTAAAACTCTTCTGCATTAATTCATCGAAAATTCCGTTCCAATCATATTTTATCCAAACACAAATCTGGTAAACATCTGGGTGCTTGATTCTTCCTGTAGATGTGTAAATGTAATCTTCTTCTGCCATCCATTTAGTGTATTGTTGTTTTAATGCTGTTTGGAAAGGTTTATTAATGCATATATCGTTACATTTCCCCCAATGTTATTTTGAATTTAGTTCTATGAAAACGTTTAAGTACCTACTTATACATAAATTGATACTAATAACATGGAATAAATCACCGCATTTGAGTAAGATCCGTACCCTATTTTTTTTTCTCCAATCCACGATAAAAGGTGCGGAGTACTTGAATAAAATATGGTAGTCTCCATTAGATATATTTTTCTGGCCGTGCTTGTTCCAATCCCTGAAATATGTCTGGAACTTGATTTGGGGTAGCGTTCTGCTCTTTCAGTGATGCACTTTTAATCTCATCGATGCTTGTAAAACGATGGCCTTTTAAGGTTCTCTTATTTTTGGGAACAGAAAATAGTCGCACCAGGCCATGTCTGGCAAATATGAAAGCTGGGGCATCATTACAGTATTGTTTTCAGCCAAAAATTCACGAATAAGCAATGCAGTGTGAGCAGATGCGTTATTGTGATATGCTAATGCCGTGAATTGTTTTGCCACAAATGTGGGCGTTTTCTCTGGACTGCTTCATGCAAATGGTGTTTTAACTTGTTAGCACTATTCGTTATTGATCGTTTTACCTTTTGGCAAGAACTCATGGTACACTATGTCTTTAAGAGGACCTTGGATTCCTATCTCACTCAATATTAACGTTTGTACCTTTTTCTCAGGAACCATTCATGATAAAGACATAATTCTTTTTTTATATTAAAATTCAAGTCTTTGGCACATATTTTACGTGCAGAGTTTCTTGTTTGTCATTAAATATTGTTTTTACATTATTTGTTTTAGAAAAATCTCTTTTTTCCCTACTAAATTTTTCCCGAAATATTATTTTTGCGCCTTAATTGTCAAAAATTTTGAAAAGTGTCCATGTAAAACCTAAGTTAGTAGGAGCTTAGTAACCCCAAACAATTTCAAGTATGTAGCTTTATAAAGAGCTGAAAAAAGGTACATAAAGTTTAAAACAATAATTTTTCACTAAAACGCAGGTAAATCTAGATGTCTGATACTAAGGTCAGGTAAGATCAAGTTAGGTACGTTAAATAATTAGTTATGTCATAGTTAAATACCAGCTGGTAATGGCAACATAAATATAAAAATAAAAATCAAAGTTATAGAAAAATGGTTGACTATTCATGTAAAACTTCAATATAATCAACAAAAAAAGTTAGTAAACTATTGTATTCTTGTTTTCCACCCGTGGAGACATTTAGAAAAAAATATAAACTAAATTTTTAGTTGTCATAGAAACATAATAAATTCACCATTTTAAAGAGGGCATTGCAAACAACATACAACAAAAAACAAAAATTTAATTATTTTATTTACTTTGGAAGGTTTCACAATAAACAGCTGTATTAATTGTGGTACCCGTTTAAACATTTTTTCGATATTCTTGTCTTTTGTTTGTGGAGAAAAAACTGAATTAACCGGTAGCCAGATAGGTCTTTATCTGTGGTGTGCGGAGCTCTGCTGAATGTGACTATCCACCAAAACCTCTCAGTTTCTTTCTATCCCATCTCGAATTGCTGCTGGATCACCGTTAGGCATATCATCACAACAAGCCAGAGGTTCTTTATTAGCTGGATAATTTCTCTTCTTATCACCTATTGTACCCCTTTTTGAGTGATTTCTTTTGGGACTAACACTGTTGGGCTTCTCTGATCTTCATCACCTTCTGGATGAACTCCTCTATTGCCTTCCAGCTTTCTTCTTCTGCAATCATAAAATTACAGAGATTTTTGTATTTTATTCTGCCACATGTAAAACTTTATTAAAATAATTTCCTTCAAATACTGAGTGACGAGCCGTCTCCGAACACGGTGTCTCTGGGTGTGGGAGGGTGATCCCAAGCCAAGCTACCCCCATTGCGTTGGCTGCTTCTGGCTCTGATGTGGGGAAATCATCTGCACCTGCCTTCCATCTTTGGCTTATCGATACCCCTTCGGGGTGACGCATTGATGTCGGGAGTTGCCAGGGAAAGCACGCTGCATATGGGTCATTCCACACATACCGTCCGGGCAGTGTCGCCATACCTGCTACAACCCCTAGCCCCCAGTACTGAGCCTTTCATCTGCTGCCCAATCTACTACCATTACTACCCAGGCAACAGCCTACTACCTGGGACGCGACGATGTTAGTTGCCAACTAGTCTAGACTCCTGGGCAGTTTAGCATCATGCCCAGGAATCACAGAGCTCCTCAGATCCCGCCAATCAAGGTGACAACCAAAGCAAAGTTGTTGTTTGCTGACCAGCTTAAGCCCCGTGACGCAGTTTAATGCCATACCCGGGTCATTTTGTCCTGAATATTGAAAAAAATAACAGCCCTTTTACCAAAAACAGTTTTGTGTGATAATAAAACAAGAATCCTTTAAAGTAATTAAAGATTACTAATTACAGTGTCACAAGGAGGTTGAAATCAAGTACAAGTACGGGTGGGGGTCACTCAGAAAGTAAAAAAGTTTTGATCTGACAAGCCGCGCAGTTCCACTCCCACCACCTCCACTGCCGAGTCATAGAGATTTCACTCACCTTGGACCAATTTGGTGCTAATGGCGAGCCAAGTCATTTATTGATTAATTGTATATCTTTAAAATGTGTGACGAAATTAACGATTCCATAAAGTTGAGGTTCGTACTGTGTGACAAAGATTTGATTGCCCCTTGTGTTGAGAATCGGCCCGCTACTAGTTATCGCAATAACATTTAATTTTTTAAAAAATATTTTTATAAGACTGTAAAATTCTCTAGTCTTATGTAAAATCATGATGCATCTTTTATGTTCTATTAACTTTTACTATAAATGAAACGGTTAAAATGTTATTAGTGATTTTAAGGAAAGAAAACTGGAACTTATTAAGTTTCAGTTGGTGTGTGGAACCATTCGACAAGCGCTCTCCAAGAAAACTAGGAAGGAGACGCGATTAAAATTTTGTAAGGTGATGGCAATACCAACGTTACTGTATGGTTCAGAAACATGGGTGAAGAGTCGGAAACAATTAAGGAAAATTCAGGCATCGGAAATGAATTTTTTAAGGTCAGTAAAGGGCTGTACAAGTGTGGGTAGATTATATAATGAAGATGTGCATGAGGAATTTAACATCTTCAAGTTGGAAGACCGAATAATAGAAAACAGGCAGAGATGGCTGGCACATTTGGAAAGAATGCCTGATGGGCGTATACCTAAGGAAGTGTGGAGGTATAGGCCGGTTGGCTGAAGAGATATTGGAAGACCCAGGAAACGATGGTAGCTGTCCTTAAAAAAATTTCAAAAAAAAACTTTGAGACCGGGAACAGGCGATTCGCCTAAACCCTGCAGTGAAGAAGAAAAGAAATAAAAGACATGAAATAGGATGATTTTTGTTTCCTTGATGATTGTTATAAACTTTTTGTTTGTTATAAAATTTTTGTTTCCATGTTATAAACTTATTAACTGGTAGTCTGACACTGATGAAATTTCATATAAGGGTTCAAGATATACCGAAAACACTTACGGACCAAATGAAAATGTATATTTGTTAGTGATTTCAATACTGTAGATATTCAATTTACAAAAAAAATTAATTGAAGTACGCCTGGACTTGAAAAAGTATTGTTGCGAGACAGTTTTCGGCTTATAATTGTTTCTATGTACATGTAATTTACAGGGTGAACTTTTTTCCTGGAAGAAATACACAATTTTTATAACCCGTCAAAAGTTAAGGACCTCTAAATATTGCCTTTTGAAAATGTTATCGATTGTAGATTAGTGTATTCACACTTTGTATATTTATGTGTTTAAATTAAATATGTGTACTAAAATATTACTTATGTAATAATATTATGATATAAAATGTAGTATAAATGTATTACTATTCGCTAATTTTGTTTTATGTCTAACATTACACTTACCTACTTAACCCTTACGAAACGGACTGTTTCTCGTAAAACAGAAGAATTGCAAAAATCAAAACACGCTCTCAAAACAACTGTTTTATCTTACGTCATTACTGATGAAAAATTCTGAAAAAATTAAAGTTAATTCATATAATACGTACGCACCTTTTGAGTATAATTAAAAGAAAATCGCATCATAATTCTTCGCGTTTAGGCGAGCAAAATTTTCATTCGGGGAAAAGTTTGTGTTTACTTTAGACTTTTTACTATAATGGCTTCAATTTTTGTTAAGCAAAAAAAAATTATAAAACATGTTTTGTAGAGAAAAGTTTACTGAAATAAATGGTATTTTTTATTGAAATTTTCGTAAATATTTGACGAAGGTACAAAATGTTCAATATGAGTCCATTTTCACATCACAGGGAAGCATGAACGGATGGTATTTTACATTATTTACGGCAATGTCATAGAGCCACTATTATATTTAGGTTACAGCTGTAAGCAAAGCAATGTAGGAAATTTTTTCCTCTACAACCACGTATTTTGAAAAATTCTGTAGGTGTTGTTAGAAGGAAGCCGTTACATGTCCTCTGCAACCCTGCAAAGTGACAAATTTTTTGCCTCTGTGATGGTAAACCCCCTCCTGAACAGTAAAATGGACTTGTTTTTCCTTTACAAGGGCAAATTCCGTTATATAAATTTCATAGCTTTAACACAAACTAAAGAACATGCATGTACACAAGCTGGACAGATTTCCATTCAAAACAAACAATTCCCAAACCATCAATGCTACCTACACACTATAGAGGGAATAAAAATTTTCCCTTTTATGATATTCTATTTCTGTAAACACTATTAGATGCGTTAAAGAATTCCCTACTAGAAAATAACAGTATTTACCGGTTTCTGACTTATACATAACTAGCTGGAACACGTTTCGTCACCTCCCCCACCATCAATTGTGTTATGGCCTAAAATTAGATCAACAATTTGAACAGGGTTAAGGTTTAAGACTAGAGCATTTTACAGTGTTACAAAAATATTTTTTAAAAAACTAAATGTTATTGAAAAGGCTGGTAGCGGGCCGATTCTGCTCCTCTCCGCAAGGGGCAATCACATCTTTGCCACACAGTCGTGGTAAAATACCCTTTTGAATGCTAAAGGAGTGTAACTTATCAGAATTTACAGACGAATAACCGAGGTTTATGGTAATGCGATAAACAAAGCTTCAGTTCGAAAATGTTGCATTAAGTTTAATGGCGGATGGACGAATGTTCGACGATGAAGAGCGCTCAGGCCGACTTTCAGCTGTGACTGACGAACTCGAATCAAGGATTTGAGTTGTAGTTCTCCTTTTCAACCTGGTATTTATAATGCTAAAGGAGTGTAACTTATCAGAATTTACAGACAAATAACCAAGGTTTATGGTAATGCGATAAACAAAGCTTCAGTTCGAAAATGTTGCATTAAGTTTAATGGCGGATGGATGAATGTTCGACGATGAAGAGCGCTCAGGCCGACTTTCAGCTGTGACTGACTAACTCAAATCAAGGATTTGAGTTGTAGTTCTCCTTTTCAACTTGGCATAAGAAAATGTATTAAAAATTCTGGTGTGAACACTCACACAACTTTCTAATGCCAATGCAAAAATGAACAATTTTTGCATATAACCTAACGCTAGTAATAAAACATTAGAAATAAACAAAAAAACTAACCTCAAAAAACATAACGTTATTTTAATCATGAGTGAATGATGCAAAATGAAAATCAACCTCAGTTTGGCTTAATAATACGGAAAATCACTCTTTCATGATAAACTAGGCTCTGCAAAGAAAAATGCTGAATATGAAAGTTGTAGATCTTTTAATTTCCTATAAATTTGGTTATACATTTTTGTCATAAAATGCATACTAAGGCTGAAATGTTAAAAAACCATTTTTTCAGATTTTCATGAAAAAAAAACAAAATTACTAATTACCGCTAAACTAAGCATTATACAAAAAAAATGTTTAAAATAAGTTATAGAATTTTAAATTCTCTACAACCATTATTACATACGTTTTTGTGCTAAAATGCATATTAAAGTTGCAATCTTAAAAAAAAACAATTTTTTTACGAGAAAACGGCCTCAACAAGAATTTCAGCAGACATGGCACCTATCCTATCTTGTAGAGCCTACAAAATGTAGTAAATGAGTCGATTTTAAAAGAAATCGTAATAGCTGTTTCTGAGAAAATCGTAAAAAGTGAAAAATTACACGATTAAACTACTACTTCTGGTTGACCGATTTTGATGAAAATGTTTGTGTCGGGTCCGGTAGTAGTACCTAACTTCAGTTTTAAGTTTCAAGTTCGTACAATGTTCCGTTCTTGAGATATTTTGTTCACACAGACCAATCGCTAAAAACATGTTTTTTTTGGGTTCAGGGGGTCTGAAAACATATATATCCGATGAAAACTGAATTTCAAAAAGTCGACATGAAAACAATACTTTCCATTCTTTCATATTTATTATAAGCAAGAGGAAGTAAAAATCATAGGTTTTTTTAATCAATGATAGTGAGGTTGATTTTGAATAGTATTTTGTAAAATAATTAATCTATTACATTGTTTGTGTTTCAGGCCCATCAAAGGCTGAAAATAACTAAAGAACATACAATTAAGCCAAAAGAAGAAGGTGAATCGGACAGTCAGAGCGTACAGGCAGGCGGTGCCCTACCGAAAAGTATATTCTGTTCAGTTCATCGTCAGGTAGGTAATAAAAAAACTTTTTTCGTGTATAAGAAATAATTGATGTTTTGTATCATTTACAGTTTTTTTAAGTCAGTATAATCTCTAGGTTTTTGAATTAGATTGGCATATTTTGAATATTGTAAGGGTATTGTGATAGTAAAATGAAGTTTTTGTTCTGATCTTCAACAAAAAAACATTCGTGCTTTTTGTTTTAAATTGTATTTAAGTTTAAACCTGCTTGTCATTTTGTTTCCACAAAATTATTGAAATTTTAATTTATTTTGAATTTATTAAAACTAAAACAAATATAAATAAACTGTGTATAGTCTGTTTTTTGTTAGTTGAGTCCTGTTGTAAACAAACTGCGTATGTGTTAGTCCTTGTAAATACACAACACACAAACACGCGTGGCCTTAAATGAACTCTCAGCAAGCTAACCGGTGATCTAAAAAAACACCCACTCATTACATTTTGTCAATTCAATCGTCAGTGGTATAATGTAATAGGCCTATTAATAAAATTGTAATGGTTTTGTCATTTTTATACACAAATATTATTTTCAAACCCCCACCGGGTTGGTCTAGAGGTAAAGTCGTCGCCAAAATCAGCTGTTTAACAGCTGATTTTCGGAGACAAAGGTTCCTGGTTCAAATCCTAGTAAAAGTAGTTATTATTATTATTATTATTACCATCAGGGCGTTCAGGCCAAAACAGCCTCTCCTCACCGCGACCTAAAAGATCTTTTGTGATTGCCCCCATCCCTTATTTAGGCCAGACCCACACTTTCAATAAAGCGCAGGATCTGCCTGGGATCTAGTGCACTTACCTGGGAGGGTGTCAACACATCCTCACCCATCAGCGCTCTTCTTTTGCAGCCAACCACTTCGCAGCTGCATAAAATATGCTCAGCCTTCTCTTCTGCCTCATGACAGAATCTACATAGGCTGTCTCCAGCAATTCCTATCTTGGATAGATGATACCCAAGATTACAGTGACCAGTCATCAGGCCTACTACCCTCCTCAAGTCCTGCCTTCCTAGTCTATTATATATTCCAGCCTTCTTGCTGGAATAGGCAATAAATTTCTTTGCCTGTACACAGCCTGGCACCTTCTTCCAATAGGAGGTTTTAGCCTCCTCTACCCAGGCCCTAACTATACTTCTATAGTAGCCCTCCCCAATTCCACAGAATGGCTCTGGGCCTATGAAGTGAGAGGCTGCACCCTTCTTAGCTAAGGCATCCGCTCTCTCGTTTCCAGACACTCCCTGGTGCCCCGGCACCCAACGCAGCGTCACAACGTTACGCCTTGCCACGGCATTCAAAACTTCCCGACAGTCGTAGGCCAACCTCGACTCAAAAGTACAAGAACTCAGAGCCTTGATGGCCGCCTGACTATCGGAAAGTATAAAAATGTGCGACCCCTTGAGGCGCCTCTCAATGCACCTCTCCGCACAGACCTTTATGGCCAATATTTCTGCTTGGAAGATGGTTACGGTACATCCAAGGGCCATGGAAATCTTCCCACCAGCCCCCCAGACCCCCAATCCCGCTCTTCCGCTCATCACTGAGCCGTCAGTATACCAAACGGTACCTCCTTCCGGTATACCTGGTTGTTCCTCCGCCCACTCCTGCCGATCGAAAATTTCCACCTTCAGAGTGTCGGAGAAGTCGTATGTTTTGTTCATACGGTCCCGAGGACCACCCACCACACCCATCCCCTCAATCACTTTGAAGATCCTGGTGTGGCCCATCTCCTTTGATGGGACCCCTATCTTGCCCTCAAGCCTCAAGGCAGTTCTTATCGCCTCTTTCTTCACTTGAATGTGAAGAGGAGGCAAATCAAGCATCGCCTCCATCGCAGCCGTCGGGCAGGTGCCCATAGCACCACATATCCCCAGGCAGGCCAGTCTCTGTAGCTTCTTCAGCCGATCCTGCGCCGTCCTCAGATTAGTTCTTGGCCACCATACAAACGCTGCATATGTGACCATTGGCAAAATGATGCTCACAAAAGCCCATTTTACCATATGAGGCCTAAGCCCCCAAGTCCTTCCAAACAGACTCTTGCATATCCATAAGGCCTTTGTAGCCTTCTCTATAGTTCTGGACATATGGCCCTTCCAAGACAGGCCTTTGTCCAGGACAACCCCCAGGTACTTCACCTCTGGGGAGTAGTTAATCTCCGCTCCTTCCAGAGTCAAAGCACCCAGAGTCATTGTCCTCTTTCTGGTAAACGGAACAACAACCACTTTTCCCGGGTTAATACGCAGTCCCTCCCGTCCACACCATGTGTGGACAAGGTTAAGGGCAACCTGCATACGCTCCCGGATGGTCGTCGCATGCTTACCTCTGACCAGGATCACCAGGTCATCAGCATAGCTGACCACCTCAAATCCTTCCTCCGTCAGCTGAATGAGCAGCTCATCAATGACCAGTGACCACAGGAGGGGTGATAGCACCCCACCCTGCGGACAGCCCTTTCTAGCCCTACCAGTCACCGACTTGCCCCCCAGGCGAGTCCTTATTTCTCTATCCCTAAGAACAGACCCGACCCATCTAATCACACTAGATTGGATACCCTTCCTTCTTGCAGCCCTCTCAATCGACATGAACAGGGTGTTGTTAAACGCCCCTTCCACATCTAAGAAGGCACACAGGGCAATTTCTTGATCCCTCAAGCTCCCCTCAATCCGTGTTACCACATCATGAAGGGCCGTAATGGTAGACTTCCCAGTCTGGTAGGCATGCTGACACCCATGCAGGGGCCTTTCCTGTAGGGCCCCACCCCTGATGTGTCTGTCTACCACCTTCTCCATCACTTTGAGCACAAAGGAGGTCAGGCTGATAGGTCTATATGACTTAGGCTCTATTGGGGGTTTCCCAGCCTTCGGTATAAAGACCACCTCAGTCTCCCTCCAGCTCCTCGGTACATATCCAAGTGCACAACTGGCCCTAAAGATATGTAGCAAATTCTTAATTAGCTTGTTGCCCCCATTTTGCAACATAGCAGGGAAAATCCCATCAGGGGCAGCCGATTTGTATGGTCTAAACATACTTACAGCCCACTTGACCTTGGCAAACGTAAAGACCTCACAGGCCTCCCTTCTCGCCAAGGCCAGCTCTCTTCCACGACCGCCCCAATTCTCCCTCTCCTCCTCATCAGGGCGGTCCACTAGCGAGCCGGGAAAGTGTGTCTCTAACAACACCTCCACCGTTTGTTCCATACTTTCAGTCAGGGTTCCATCTTCCCTCCTTAACTGTCCGATTGGATTTGAGTGGTCTTTGCTCAGAACCTTCCGAAGTCGCGCTACAGCAGGGGTTTCATTCACCCCCTCGCAGAACGACCTCCAGGCTCTTCTCTTGGACCTCCTCAACTCTTTATTATAGTCGGTTAGAGCCACTTTGTATTCTCCCCACTCCCCATTATACTTGGCTCTATTAAACAGTTTCCTAGTCCTGGATTTCAACTTCTCCAGCCGACTATTCCACCATGGCACCCTTCTTACCATATTTCGTCTTTTCTCAGGGCAGTTATCACAGAAGGCCCTGTTAAGACGCTCTCTTACATTGTCTGCCACCCTTTCTAGTTCTATTACCGACCTAGGGGTGCCACAGACGTCCTCCATTTCAGACTGCACCTGTTCTTTAAAGCCCTCCCAGTCTGTCAACTTCGGTACCCTTCTGCTCTCACTCCTTCCGACCCCCAGGCACATAGCAAAATCCACATACCTGTGGTCAGAAAGAGATGCCTTCTCAGAGACTCTCCAGTCTCTGATTACATACCTCGTGAGCTCGCTAGTTATAGTGAGGTCCAAGACCTCCCTCCTCCTAGCAGTCACAAAGGTAGGCTCATTACCTATATTACTCAAATACAAATCATTACTAATTAAATATTCAAGTAGGTACTCACCTCTCCTGTTGGTGTTGGTAGATCCCCAAACGGTATGGTGTGCGTTTGAGTCACATCCAACCACCAACTCCTGGCCTCGTCTCCGGCAGCCTTCCACCAGCCGACGAAACTCCGCAGGGGGCATCTCGTCGCAATCCCCCGGGAAGTAGGCGGAGGCCACAACAGCCTCTTCCCTCCTACTCCCCCTCTGCAACTCCACAGAGATTGCTACAAGGTCCCTAGTGACACACAAAGGGAAACACTTTAAATCATTTCTGATCACTATACATGATCTAGGGTTGGATATACTAATATCATATATCAACTTACCATTTATGGAGGAGAGTCCGCAGATCCGTCCACCTCTACTCCATGGTTCCTGGACAAGCACCATATCCAGCGACTCCCTACAGAACCTTTCACCCAGCGCCGCTGACGCTGCCTTGGAGTGGTGAAGGTTCACCTGGACGACGTTGTTCTTCAGTGTCGTCTGTGTTTCCCGTGGTCCTTCTTATCCTGCTTCTGCAGGAATTTTGGCCCACGAGCTTTTCCTCCTGGATGGAGCACCTGCCGCCCCGTCCTCGACGAACCGGCAACGGGACTGACATCCCTCCTTCCTCCACCAGATTTCTTTGAAGGACCCTTTCCTCCCTTCTTGGGGTCTCTCCTCTGCGGTGGACTACCCCCCGCCCGAGGAGACTCCCCCTTCTTCTCAGGTCCTTCAACCTCCGCTTGAGATGGACTTGCCACCACCAGATTCGGACACCCCTCCTCCACTGGCGGCTCCTCCATCTCCACTCCTTCCATCGAAGCCGGGGCCTCCTCCCTAGCCCCTCCTTCCTTTACTGATGCTTTCTTGGGGACATCAGGACACTTCCTCACCTCCGTCCCTTGCCCCCCCACCACATCAGTAGTCACTCCTTCCTCACTTCTTGGTCCCTTCAACCTCAGCCGTATCTGACCGAACTTAAAGTCAACCTCCGGATTTCTCCGAAGCCTGACCGCCGACCGGTCGTCCACAGCCAAGGTCAACTGGACCATGAGGTTATTCTCTAGCCTCTGCATCACTCTCCACTGGTCCACCAGCAGATCATGGTTTTGAACAGCAACCATCTTGAGGATCTCCTCCGATTTATCCTCCTTGCTGTTAGGGAAGTACCCTACCACAACCACAGGCCGGGGAAGGTCCTTCTCCCCCACCACCTTGAGCCTAGCCCCCTTCCATGGTTGCAGAGCACCCCCTATCTTCCTGACCCACTCCGCAGTCCCTTCGTCCTTGCAGGTCAGGACCAGGTATCCCGGTTTGAATGTGGAGCCCACGAATTTCGGGGAAATCTCCCCCTCAACTTCGAGTCCCCTCACCCTCTCCAGGATCGCCTTCTCTGTGGCCTTCAGTTGCTCCCTGGACAGAAGCACCTCCGGGTAGCCGACCGCCAGGATACCAACCCTGGAACCCGCGACCACCCGGCTGTACTCCATACCAGGACCAGCCACCTCTTTCTCTCCCGTTGGAGGACCTTTTGCCCTCTTCTTGGGGGGATCTCTCACCCGAGTCGGCTCAGGAGTCGACCCATCCGACCTCTGCCTCTTAAGGGGTTTTTCACCCCCCTTCGGAGACAAAGGCCGAACGGCCTCCTCCCTCGCTTCCTCGTATGGAACACCCTTTACTAGGAGCCATCGTAGTCGCTTCTTAGCCGCCCCACTCAGCCTAGTAACATTTTTACCCACCTCCTTGGGTAACTTCGAAGTTTCTCCCTCATCCTTAGGGAGCTCCACCTCTTCCTTTGACGTCGCCTTCGGAGAACCCAGGCGCTCAGATGTTTCCACCCTCGCCTGCTGTTCCCCTAGGTCGTCGATGACCATGGGACTTTCATTCCCATCATCTTCTTCTGGCCCCCCCATTTCTGGTTGGGCCTCCATTTGGGGACGTTCATCCCCCTGTTCTTTTGAATAAATTTTTTGTGAATTCGGTTCCATATGCGGTCCCACGAGAAGCTAGGGAAATATTCGGTCCGCCCCTGCAGAGCCCCGCATGCAGGGGTAAGGCACAATTACTGTAGGAGTTAGCCAGGTATCCTACAGGCACCGTTAAAGACACTGACTAAAGCCCCAGTGCCATCCACCCTTCGGCACGGTAAACGCATAACACCACTGGGTTGGGCAAAGCTACAGTAGGAGAAGTTGCCTCTAGCACGGATAGAAAAAGTGCTAGATGCCAAGGACAAGGATAGGGAAGGACAGACTGAAGCCCAGCATCTCAGCTCACCTCGGCGAGACCAATGCTTGGCTGATGAGTAGCCATAATAAGGCCGAGGAGTTTCCAGAGGCACGGGCACGGAAAACTGCTACAACAAGTAAGGGAGCAGGTGTGCGCTCTTGGACGTGATGCTACGGCACATGCAAGCCAGCCGATCACTGACTTACTTCGCCTCCTAGTAAAAGTAGTTACTTTTATACGGATTTGAATACTAGACAGTGGTTACCGGTGTACTTTGATAGTTGGGGTTTAATTAACCATATTCTCTCAGGAATGGTCGGCCTGGGTCTGTACAAGTGTACACCTCATTTACACGTCATACACATCATCCTCATCTCATTGGGTCATGGGGTTACTTATTGTTCTGAATTGAACAGATTGCAACGTACACAAATTAGGAATAAATAAAAAAAAAAATTTCATATCACATGACATTATCAGTTATTTACAGATCGGTGTAATGTAATAAGAAAATAAATCTTGTAGTATACGAGGTAGTCACATTTTGGAATACATGGTGTGATGTCGTCAGGATTTAGTACGCGCGATTTGATATAAAATTCTATATATTCGCATAAATTTTTGTATTTTACCTTAGTTTTTGGGTGTTAGTGCGTGGTTGTATACGTGATTGTGCAACAACACATGTATTGACGATGGTGGATGAACCTTCTTCTTCCAGAAATAATATTAAACATAAAAATGGGAAACCTTTACAAAGCGGAGAAAAGACAATTGCAATTAATGTTTTCAATAAGTTTGCTAATAAATATCCTAATCTAGAAATTAAAGAGATAGAATCACTTACTGGTGAATTTACCGGTGTATCTTGTTCAAGTATTCACAGAGTACGAAACGAATTTAAACAGAGTGATTTTTTAAAAACCTAAGTTAAAAAAAGAAAACGTAAAATGCCTGCTTTAGACAAATTTGATGGTACCAACAAAACTGCTTTAAGACTTATTATTCATCAATTTTCCTTTAGAAATGAGTTACCTACTTTAAATAAGATTTCGTCGGTTGTCACTAATTGTCCTGATGTACCCAACATTAGTCGGTCCACTCTTCATAAACTAATTCTGTCTACGGGGTTTAAATTCAATTGTAGGTTCAATAGTTTTTCGTGCTACGGCATGAAAGGTATGAGCGAGCGTATTGTAAGCAAAATTTTTTGAACACTATTCTGTTCGTTCCACTTGCCCGGTGGCTTGTTTACCCTAGGACTCAACTAACAAAAAACGTTACTATAGTTCAAGGTGAAAAAAGGTGAACAAAGAAAGACATGAAAGAAATAAACTAGCAATTCCCAGGAAAAATAGTGGAAAACAGTTCACAAATTGCAGGAAGTGCATGCAAGCACTAAAAAAACAAGGCTTATGTATTTTTTCATTATTTAAAAATAATTTTAATTTGTTTAGTTTATTTAAAGTTGCATCGATAGCTCTGTCGTTAGCGACTGCTGTGGGTTTTGGTACTGTAACGGTGGGTTTTAACATGTTAAAATTTTCAGACCCTAGCCAGGAATTGAACCCAGGACCTTTTGCTTTGTAGGTTAACGTGCTAGTAACTACACCTCAGAGGCAGTCAACAATTAAATTACTCTACATTAATTTAGAAAAAATAATGGAAATCACAGACAAATAAATATTGTAAAAATAACCTCACGCAACTCGCCAAAAAATAAACATGTGAAATCTTCAGATGATATATGGTAGTCTTTTTAAAAATAGGTTACTACTAACGCTTCTCTTTGAAGCTGTGACAGCTATCTGGATTACACATTTGTATAACAACATTATATTATATTGGGAACAGTAAAAGGATTAGGAAAACTTATTTATGAAGAAAACACAAGTTAATATACAGCTTTTTTCTTATGTATTTCCGGAGGTATTAATTGGGAGTATCAAAATAAATCGTCAGTAAAGTGGGAAATTTTTTATAAACTGATTATTGTGTGTGGTTTCGTGTATAAATTTAGAAAAACTTACCATGTTGGGATGCCGTTGAACATTTGAATATTGAATGGTGTATGATCTTAATGACTTATTCAAATCTTTTAATTTTTCTTGGGTTCGTTAACTGTAACCTTTAAGTACCGTCATGCCTTTTAGGCGTGGGAGCTTAAAAAAGCTGGAATTAACGAGAAAAATAACTGAAATGCCTTTTTCTTTTGTAGTTTTATTCTTTACACAGATTTTATGAATGTATCCAATAAAAGACTAGAAATCGTTTATCGATTTTTATTTTATATGATATTGAAAACTTTTCTTTCCTGATGCATTATAAAAAAATTCAGTCGGGTTAAAAATCGTGTAACTTCAAAATACAAAGTATGTAACTTAATTACTTAACTGTTTGTGATAGTTAATAATGTATTAAAAATTTACATCTGAAAAATCCCGTGTATGGAAACTGCATGGCCAAAACTTTTGATTAATTTTCACAATAATACTGTAAAATTCGGTTTTAATGAACTTAAAGGGACCAGCATTATTTGTTTATTATATCTAGATGTGGAAGAAACTTCATTGTGTTGTATTTGACCTCTCGGTAAGTAAAAAATCCCTTAGGACTTGTCAAAACAGAAACCTAATTGATTATTATCAATTAATTGTTAAGTCTTTGTTTTTTAACTCTTCAACTGCTACCTTAGGAATTGTCATGTGTAACCTCCTGTGCTGAATTAGGAATGACTTTTTTGGTGTCATCTTAAATCATTACTTATTTCTTTTAAGTTTAAAATAAAATCAAAATTTTTACAAAAAAATAATTTTAATTTGAACTTAAATTAAAATTTGTGTAAAAATTTGAAATTATAGTAAAACTTTCTTCAATTCCGCAGAAGATAAACGTTTTCGAAAAAGCTTACACGCGTACACACTTCATAAAAGAAGAAGCACCAAACTCATATGCAACAGCTGTTAGAACAGCTGTTTCGAAAAAATACTTATTTATTTACTATTTTCATTGTAAAATGCAATATTTTATTTATTTTTATAATAAAAAAATGAAGAAAATGTTATAACCAAAATATAACTTGAAAATAATCGAATAAATTAGACTCCAAAATACCACGGCAACACATCTGACAATATGCGATGTAGCTAATAAATACAGGACACTGTCAAAAAGTTTCACGTAATAACCAGTAGATGGTGTAACATGTCCATTATGTAGTTTTATGATTTCCCAATGATTTAACATTAGAACGTACAAATGCAGAAGTAGCATGTGCGTTTGATTTTCAATAACGTAAAAGTACGTTAGTAGCACAGTAAGTGCCGTGAGCTCCAAACGTATATACAGGGTGATTCATGAAGTTCTCCCCCCACTTCTACAGCACATTGTACTAGTAAAAATAATGAAAAAATGTTATATAAACATAGGTCCGAAAACGCTTCGTTAGCGAGTTACAGCTAGCGAAAGTTTCGCCTGGATTTCAGTTCACCAGGTGAAATGAGGTCTTCCTGGAATTGTGGTAAGGTAGATTAAGGGGCGAATTCAATCATTTCTTATGGTTTTTGATCTGATAAATTGAATAAAACAGGTCCCAGAACTGTAAGTTAAATAGTTTTTGAGAAAACCAGTGTCAAATGCAAAAAATGGAGTGAAAATCACATTTTTTCATCTTTGGGCAAGAATAACTTTGTTATTTCACCAAGAAACAGTTAAAAATTTTCAATAAAAAATGTAGAAAATTTTATTCTGAACAAACCGGTGTAAATAAAGTACACAGAAAGCGAATAGTTTTTGAGAAAACCAGTGTCAAATGCAAAAAAATGGAGTGAAAAAAACACATTTTTTCATTTTAGTTTTTCCGGTTAATTTTACTTTGTACTCTTATGAATAAAAACTCATTTAATCAAACATCTATTCGCTTTCTGTGTACTTAATTTACACCGGTTTGTTCAGAATAAAATTTTCTACATGTTTTATTGAAAAATTTTAACTGTTTCTTGGTGAAATAACACAGTTATCCTTGCCCAAAGATGAAAAAATAAGTTTTTCACTCCATTTTTTGCATTTGACACTGGTTTTCTTAAAAACTATTTAACTTACAGATCTGGGACCTGTTTTATTCAATTTATCAGATCAAAAACCATAAGAAATGATTGAATTTGCCCCTTAATCTACCTTACCACAATTCCAGGAAGACCTCATTTCACCTGGTGAACTGAAATCCAGGCGAAACTTTCGCTAGCTGTAACTCGCTAACGAAGCGTTTTCGGACCTATGTTTATATAACATTTTTTCATTATTTTTACTAGTACAATGTGCTGTAGAAGTGGGGGGAGAACTTCATGAATCACCCTGTATATGTCAATAGCAGTTAAAGGGTTAATTACGTTTATTTTATTTGTTGAACTGAGGATTAATTAATTAATCCTAAAAAAAATAATTTATTTTTATTTCATGGTAAATTTTGGTTGTCTGAATAAAAAAAAATTAAGCATTTTTTGTTTGTTTTGTATTTGTTCTCAGGAAAGGCTAACGTTGTTTTGTGAAGCGTGCGACAGGTTGACATGTCGTGATTGTCAACTGACTGAACATCGGGAACATAAATATAAATTTATAAATGAAATCGCAGCTGAAACGAGAACTTTAATATCCGGTCTTTTGGCTGAAGTTAGGTAAGAATGGTATTTGTTTTTACTCATTGTTTTAACATTGTGACACTTATCGCTAAGGTCCGTTTTGGGATCTAGGTGGTTAAATAATTAATACACTAAAGTTTAAAATTACAGGTATTTATTACTACTAAAAGATTTACAAAATAAATAATAAACTAATTATAATAAAGTAATACAATAAATAACTTAATAATTTACTTAATACTACTTACAAACAATTATATAGAATGCACATACACAATAAAACTGAATACACAATGCACATATACAGTAAGACTGAATAACAATGCCTCGGAACCGTGACCTGTTCTACGCACAGATAGCACACTCAATAAACACTCGTCAAAGATCAAACAAATACTAACTCTCTGATCACGCTCGTGGGGCTCTTTATAGAACAATAGAAGTGAAATTTTTTCTTATGTAAGTACTGCGCTGTATCGAAATTGATTAACATTTTTGCCCTTATTTATTAATAATTTAATTATTAGCTATTAAAATCTTTTGTGGACTCGTTTTAATTCTATTTCCTAACGACTGTAGTAATGAAAGTAAGATTACACCCATGTACAGTCCAGCCTCTCTTAGTTTGCTCCTAATGTAAACAAATAATGACGTCACTGAGCATGCGCATTATATCAAAATGTGTACACGCTGATTAAAAAGTAACAACAAAATACTTTCGAAAGTATTTAAATACAAAATACTTTTAAAAGTATTTTTCTAAATGAAACTGTTAAGCCTACATCATATAGGGTGATTCAAAAAGAGCGCCGGTTTTGATATATCAAATTAAGAGATTTATTTTATTGAAAAACTGAAAATAAATACATCAACAAGTTCATCTTACCTTCCGATTTCATGTATGAAAAATGATGTCATGCATGTGTCCTCCTCTACTGCGCTGGCACGCATCAACTCTGTCCATGAAATTGGATATCACTGCACGACAAGTTTCGACTTCCATTTGCCCGATAACCCGTCGAATTAAACCCCACATACGGCAGTTCTGTTTATTAACAAAACCGTTTAAGTGGAAGTGTGCCTCATCACTGAAAATGATTTTGTTTGCGAAGGTGTCATCATCCTGCCGTTTTCTCAATACCCAGTCAACAAACTGTCGTCTCTTCTGGTGGTCTGCCACTTTCAAATGTTGCGTCAACTGAATTTTATACGGGTGATATTGGAGATCGTACCGAAGAATTCTCCGTACAGAAGAACATCTTAAACCCAATTGTTGAGAACGGCGACGTATTGATTTTGCTGGGCTAACAGCCACACTGTCACGAACCAATGCAACGTTCTGCTCAGTTCGGCCAGAACGACGACGTCCAGAACTTTTAAGGTCGACTGTTGAACCCGTCTCAAAAAATTTTTTCATGAGCCTGCGAACTGTTGATTCATTCGGTGCTTCATACGTCCTAGAGTACCGCGAAGTCGCCTGACAGTAGCAGCATAACTCTCTCCACTCTGGTAAAATGTTTTGACGATTAACACTCGTTGCGCAATAGTAAACTTCTCCATGGTTAGACAGAGACTGCGAGAGTATTACACTGCGAACAAGAGAAACTACAACTGAATCGTCAATCGGAATGTTCTCCGAAATAGAAATGAGGTCAAACAATGTTGCCAACCGATAAACAAAAATTTACCAGCCGTTTAAAAACCGGCGCTCTTTTTGAATCACCCTATATTATGACTGATGTTTTTAGTACTTTAAGTACATATAATTTAAAAAATAATTAACTTAATAGGAATACGACATACGTAAAGCCGCAGACTCTAGCGTGCACCCTGTAGTACGTGGCTTTTGTTTGTTGACAGTAGGAGCAAACTAAGAACAACTCAACTGTAATAAGATTAATGTTGATAGTACATTGTTGAATGTTAATTTCCCTCTACATCAGATATGTTGGGAAGCATGGTATAGTGTTAAATTGTAACATCACGGTGCAATAAAATTTTTTTGTAAAATCAAGGTTTTCATTATATCAAAGTTCTACTGTATTATGTATTCAAATTACAGTTATGTAATCTGTAATTAAATAAAAGTAAATTGTCTGCCAGAAGGGGCATAGTTCCACACCAGGGAAGCATCTTCACTGTTCTTTCACATGCCTCGTGATCTATATACAATGTGTGTGTGTGTGTGTGTGTCCTATGCTGGATGTTTGAAAGTACATTTTGTTTTTCATATATTCTCTATATTTGTCAAATTTTGTGGCCTAGGAAGGTCAAATAACAATAATAGTAAAAGGGTCCAAAAAAGGTACAAAGGTATATTAGTTTGTTTACAGAACTGTAAATTTTGAAAAGTAAACTAAATAACAGAGAGTAAACAATAAACAAAGGAAGTGGTGTGGTAAAATGTGTTCAGGGTCCATTTACATTCTCCCCCTCTCTAGGTTTCTTATTACTGACAGTTATATTTACTGGAGAAGATAAAAATGTTGTAAACAGATTATTGTGTAAAAAGAATAAACCCCTCCACAACGAAATATCTTGAAGTAGTCAAGTCCAAAAGTTGTTTAGTTGTCATATTGTCATATTCACTGATAGTTTTGGCTCTTCTAAACGATATTTTTGACTCGTTTTGTTACATTTTAGAATTCCCTAGCTGATCTGGTTCCCTGTGTGGATGTGTTGTTTTCCTGTCATCTTTACCCTGTTTCTGTTTTGTTTACAAGACTTGTTTCCAACTTTGTAAATGGTTTTGTTTCTGTTCTATAGACTTATTTAACCCTTTATAGGGCAGTATACGGGGGTGGGGGGGGGGGGAAATAAATATGTTGTCAAATGTTAAATTTTGCTATTGGGACTTGAATAATGTATTTCTAGTGCCAGAACAGTAAGGTATTTCTTTGTTTTGATGTTATACTATGGTAAGTATGTTTATTGAAATGGAAATCACATAATGTTTTGTGGTAAGAATGCTTATTAAAACAACCTGTAGTACTGTATAACAAAATAATGTGTAGAATAACTTATCCTAACTTTATATTAGCACGAATGCTTACTTTCCCGTAAAAAACTAGAATTTTCTAATCACTGTACAAAAGTAACAACAAAACAAAGCGGTAGCGTACGCTTTTTGAATCCTTACCACATTCGTGCAACTCACGAAGAAAATGTTCGCTGCGAGCTTATTTCAATATGTGGGTAGCCTACTTACCAGAGAACATCTATAACACTAAAAAATGCCAGTAAGGTTCAACTGCATAGCTTATTCTTATAAAATCAATCTTTTTGCCAGTGGTAAGTATACTTACCAACGACCTATAAAGGGTTAATTAATCTGCTTTTATTTCATGGGTGTTTCTTTTTTTTTAACTTATTTAATGCTACTTTTAGTTCAGCAAAAGGTTGAAATTGTTTTTTTTTATAAGTGTGTTTTACTAGACAGTGGTTACCAGTGTACTTGAATGGTTGGGGTTCAATTAACCATACACTCAGGAATGGTTGGCCTGAATCTGTACAAGACTACACCACATTTACACATTACATCCACTATGATCAGAGTATGAAATTTAAAAAAAATTGAAACTAAATTCATTAAAATTTTCAGAAGATGTTGTATCTTCAGTCACATGTATAAAATTGTTAAATTAATTGAACCCACTGGGTTGGTTCTGTGCAGTGGTCAACAAATGGTGGACCTCAAGGTCTAGAAATTTTTTTTTGTATGTTGTTGGTTAGGTCATCAGCTGAAAAGCTGGTTTAAACCTGTAGAGGTTTTACTAAGTTAAACGAGGAGTGAGGTGGTTTACATTTGCCTTCCTCACTGAATGGAAAAGTACGCTTATCAGCATGCGGGGCCCTCTGAAAAGCACATATTTTCCACTCTGCAAATTACACCTTCACTTCATTCGCCACAGGGTCTGGCTGTATAATGAAATTCATTACTTTCAGAGGGGAGATAACTCTGATTAGTGTCTTTTACACCTCTACCTCTTCTGTTCTTAAATGATTCAGTCATTAAATTGGCTGACCATGTGATAAGAAACAGAACTATTTATTTTAGCCCTGCAACGAACAGATTGAGAGTAAATAATTTAACTTTCCGCCTGTCTGTTATAGGCAGTTTTTTTTTATACAGGTCTTATTTTCATGTGATGATGTGAAATTTACTTTGAGGCAATGCGTATGCTGAGAGAAATTGGTGATGTCATCACGACATATACCCAAGTTTCTCTGAAGAGAGTTGATGCTCGCTAGAAACGTTAATGGCTGCGATCAGCTGTAAGCAACTTGTGTTAGCACCGTGCTGTGAAATACTACAGAGTGATTTTTTTTAGTTCTGTTTCCCAATTGTTAATGTCTGGTAATTTTTTTTCTAAGAAAGGGAAATTTTGTTTTGTAACACAAAGTTGGTAGCCCTACTCAACCGGTATATATATGGCAGTGTCTGGGTTGATTCTCCTTGAGCTGTGTAAAATTTTGTGTGTTTTCCAGTCATGTTACGAATAGAATGTCTTTTACCCTAGAACAACGAGTTTTGATTCTTGAACAATATTTTGCTATGAAATCATACGCAAGTGTAAAAGATAAATCTTTATAATGCTTCCTGCTGTTTTAAATTAATTCTATTTTATATAATAAATTTCACTAACCTTCTTTTTAAACTGCATCAACTTTTATCATTTACTTACACGTGTTTCGGTGGATCCACCATCATCAGAGTAAATAACACAATTGAAACTAAAAACTTTTTTATTTATTTAAAATCTATAGAAGATGGTTCATCTTTAGTCATTTGTACAAATGACAGGAAGTGAGTCAAAAATTTTCAATAATGTACACATATTTCTCCTCGTACCCACCCTTAACTATCTCTTTCTATCCCTTCGGCATATTACGTTATCCCTACTGTACAGTACTACATCTGTACTAATATAATAAAGAAGAAACGTCTGTTTGTTTGTTTGTATGAGGTGGTAATCTCAGTAACTACTGAACTGATTTTAAAAAATTTTTACTTTCTCTTGCCTAGATGAATCTATAGGAAGGAAAGTATTGTTTTCATGTCGATTTTTCGAAATCGAGTTTTCACCGGATCTATGCGTTTTCAGACCCCCTGAACCCAAAAAACATGTTTTTAGCGATTGGTCTGTGTGTGTGTGTGTGTGCGTGTGCGTGCGTGCGTGCGTGCGTGCGTGCGTGTGTGTGTGCGTGTGTGTGTTTGTGTGTGTGTGTGTTTGTGTGTGTGTGTTTGTGTGTGTGTGTGTGTGTGTGTGCGCGTGCGTGCGTGCGTGCGTGCGTGCGTGCGTATGTGTGTGTGTGTGTGTGCGTGTGTGGGCGCGCGCGCGTGTGTGGGTGTGTGTGTGTGTGTGTGTGTGTGTATACAAAATATCTCAAGAACGGAACATCGTAGGAACTTGAAACTTGAAACTTGAAGTTACATACCACTACTGGACCCGACACGAACATTTTCATCAAAATCGGTCAACCGGAAGTAGTAGTTTTCGTGTAATTTTTCACTTTTTTGCGATTTTCTCAAAAACTGGTCCTACGATTTTTTTAAAAATCGCCTGGTTTACTCATTATTTTATTCTCTACAAGATAGGGTAGGCGTCATGTTTTTGGTGAGGCAGTTTTCACATAAAAACATAGTTTTTTTAAGATTTATAAGCTAATTTTTAATTTTTTTTTAAATTTTTAATTTAAGGCTTTCATATGCAATTTAGCGCAAAACTTTATATAATAAAAGTTGTAGAGAATTTAAAATTCTACAACTTTTATTTCAAACATTTTTTTGTATAACGCTTAGTTTAGCAGTAATTAGCGATTTTCTGATTTTTTCTCACGAAAACGTGTGAAAAATCAATTTTTTTAAGATTTCGGCCTTAGAATGCATTTTACGACAAAAGTGTATATAATAAATTTTATAGTAAATAAAAAGATCTACAACTTTTATTTAAAGCATTTTTCACTAAAGAGCCTAGTTTAGCGCGAAATAGTGATTTTCCGTATTTTTAAGCCAAACTGAGTTCGATTTTCATACTGCGTCTTTCACTCATGATTAAAATTAGGTTATGTTTTGAGGTTAGTTTTCTGTTTATTTCTAATGTTTTATGACGAATGTTACGTTATATTGTAAATTATTTGCATTGGCAAGAGAAAGTTGTGTGAGTGTTTCACACCAGATTTTTCATTGTTGCATAGCTTAGAGCTTCCTGATCAATATACGCTATTTTGCAACTTTAAGTAACTTTAATTAAGTGAGTTAAGCAACTTAAACTGTGACGATGTCGCATGTTTTAGTTTATCGGGTGCATAGCACTTTTATTTTTTCTAAGTCCTCTGGATGGTGTATTTTTTTGGACTAGAAGCACAATTCAACTTTAAATTTCATAGAAAAACATGAAGAATAACATTCAATTCCAAAAACATTAAAAATTCGGAAATTTTGAAAATTTTTGTTTTCGTACTGCATTTCATAAATTTGTTTTCAATCGACAGGTCGCGAATGAGTCATATATTTCCAATTATTCTGCGTACCGCACTCACGTATAACTGTCTCTCTCAGCCATATATCAACTGTCTCTTTCTTTTCCATCGGTATTCTATGCCAGTACATTGTATTCAATTCTGTTAAAATCACAGGGACAAACATTTAAAACGGTGGGCATCGATTTGAGACAAGAGTGCTTCCTTCACTCATGGACAACTTTATGTCGGACTTTCTAGAGCTGGAAGTGCAGAAAAACAATTTATTTTGCTCCCACAGGGCAACGAAACCAAAAATATTGTCTATGGAGAGGTTTTAAAATAATTTAATGAGCCTACATTAGCTGCTGTGAAGCGAAGCGAGTGGGGGGTTGCTAGTACATAATACAATACTTACAGTATTATTATGTAGTGAAACAAAATCGCGCTAACATGAATTCACGTAAGTTGAGGGCTTTCTGTAATTGATGTGTCCAAATTTGTGTTTTGTAAAATTTGTATTTTTTTTAACTTTCGGTTTCAGTTTTAATGGTTTCATCTGTTGTCAAATATCTGGTCTGGTTATTGTTAAAAAAATCCTTCTGTTTGTTTATCCAACAGATTAAATATAAAGAAATTTTATAAATTAATTTTCTCTTTACTTTTTTAAATATATTTTTTTTATTATATATATTTTTTTTCTGATTTTCAGTTATAAACGTTGTTTATTAAGGAGTGCAATGAAAGTTATCGACGATAGACAGAGGCTTATATTAGAAAAGAAGAAAGAATTAGTTAATGAAATAACACAAATGGTCGTTAAGTAAGTATTAAGTTAAATTAAAAATTTTTTGATTGTATGTCTTTCCTGTTTTTTGAATGATTAATAATAAAATTCAGTTGATTATTAGTTAGAATGTTTGAAGGAAATAGGTATGTTCTTTGGGTATCGATTGTAATTTATTTGTTTTGTCTTAACTTCCACTTGTACAGTTTTTCTTGATCTCGTAACATTTTATGGTCCGTCTGCTATCTTCGAACCCATTATCATTTGGCATTTGGCTAAGAAGAAAGTATTGATTCATCAAGAAAATGCACCAGCTCACAAATCCATTATTCCAATGGCTTAAATTAATGAGTTAAAATTTGAATTGCTACCTCTTGCACGCTATTCGTCAGTTTTAGCCCCCTCGGATTATTTTCTGATCCCAAACTTGAAAAAATGGCTCAGTGGTCAAATATTTTCCAACGATGAAGACGTGATCTTGGCAGTTAACCCTTTCTTACCCAGTGTGGCATAGAAGTCACATTGGAGTGACCTCCGCTTTGCAGTGTAAGATGCTGACCACTACACGACGGACGCGACCATTAGTTTCGTTTTAAAGTTAATTTTAGTTTTAAATATTCGTGTTTATTTACTAAAATAAAGTAGCATTTCTTCGAGTACATTGAATGTACATACATGTATATTTTTTAGACTGTAAATAGTGATTTTGTCCATTTTACCAATATTTTTGAATTGTAACATTTTTTAAGTCTTAAATAATACTTTGCTACAAATCTAAGCAAGAGAAAATTGTTTAGGAAGCCTGCACATGATTTTTACTTATTCATATTGTTTGTTGGGAACTTTGATATCATCTAGCCCAATGTGACATATGTGTCACACCTTTTTGTCATGCCATCAAAAAGGCTGAAGGTCTAAAAGTGATTTTATTTCACTTAATGTCAGTAAAGTGTATGAAACAATGTACACATATTTGTTTGTGTATAGTTAAAAAATATGGGATTGAAAGGGGTAATTGCTATTTAGAGGAGCAAGGCAGTACAGATTATATGAGGGCAGTCCTGAAAGTTTGTCGTTTTGCGTTGTAGTCGCTAGGGGCGGAGCTATCACGGCCATTTTGGTGCCGCGGCGTTTCTCCGTTCAGTGGCTATCCAGCCGTGCTAGCGAGAGGTCTGTTTCGCTCTTCGTTGTTTTTCAACAGCAATTTAAAATGTGTGCTGCAATTCAAAATCCCGCCAGTTGTGAAGTACGATCGGTAATACGGTTTTTGTTGGCTAAAAACAATAAACCAATTGAGATTTATTGCCAAATCTGTGAAGTTTATGGGAACGATGTTTACACTGAAACTGGAGTACGGTGTTTGTGCATTCAGTTCAAAAATGGCCAAACTAATGTTCACGAGGAAGAACAAAGTGAACGGCCAAGCCTTGTGACTGATGACATTGTGAATAAAGTCAATGAGAAGATTAGAGAAGACCGTCGATTCACCATAAGAGAGCTATCGCTTTTTTCCCTCAAATTTCAAAAATTTATTGCACGAAATTGTTACAGAAAAATTAGGTTTTTCCATGGAGCTGCAGGAGGGTGTGACTTACTGGTTAAAATCACAGGCGGTAGACTTTTATGACACCGGCATTTCTTATTAGTTCACTGCTATGATAAGTGTCTTAATTTGTTTGGTGATTATGTAGAAAAATAGCATTTTAGTTGCACTTTCAAATGTATATAATAAAATTTTTTTCTTGTACTTACTTTTTTTATATCAGAACGTGACAGACTTTCTGGACTGCCCTCGTAAAAAGGGTATCAAACTTATTGAACATCGCTGGGAAAAGTGTATAGAGCTTGAAAGAAGATTTTGTTGAAAAATAAATATATTTTCCAAAATTTTTGTGTTTTCTTTGTTCGGACGGATACTTTTGGGACCACCTCATATAGTTGTAGATAAAATTATTAAAGATTAAAAAAAAAATTTTGTGTGTTTATGTTTAGGAAAATGGAAGTATTTTGGTTTAATGTCATTTTATTTAATTCAAAAAATTAGCTCTTTACAATGAATTAAAGAAAACCATGAATATTGGTTACAAAAACACTTCTCAGAATATGTGTATAAAGTTAACTTTTATGATCTGTAACGGTTTTAAACGATTCTACAAACCCCGAATTTAATTCTTACCAAATTTTCATCCAGTTTTGTGTTGTCCTTACACAAATGATTGTATAAAAATATCATAAGAATTTGTCAAAAACATTATTTTTACTTTCTCTTGCCTATATGAATATATAGGAAGGAAAGTATTGTTTTCATGTCGATTTTTCGAAATCGAGTTTTCACCGGATCTACACGTTTTCAGACCCCCTGAACCCAAAAAACATGTTTTTAGCGATTTGTCTGTGTGTGTGTGTATACAAAATATCTCAAGAACGGAACATCGTACGAACTTGAAACTTAAAACTTAGGTTACATACCACTACCGGACCCGACACGAACATTTTCATCAAAATCGGTCAACCGGAAGTAGTAGTTTATTCGTATAATTTTTCACTTTTTTGCGATTTTCTCAAAAACTGGTCCTACGATTTTTTTAAAATCGCCTAGTTTACTGCATATTTTATGCTGTACAAGATAGGGTAGGCGCCATGTTTGCTGAAATTCTGCGCGAGGCTGTTTTTACGTAAAAACATAGTTTTTTTAAGATTGCGGCTTTAATATGCAATTTAGCGCAAAAATGTATATAATAAAAGTTGTAAAGAATTAAAAATTCTACAACTTTTATTTCAAACATTTTTTTGTAAAACGCTTAGTTTAGCGGTAATTAGCAATTTTCTGTTTTTTTCTCACGAAAACGTGTGAAAAATCAATTTTTTTAAGATTTCGGCCTTGGTATGCATTTTACGACAAAAGTGTATAAAATAAAATTTATAGGAAATTAAGAGATCTACAACTTTTATTTAAAGCATTTTTTTGTACAGTGCCTAGTTTAGCGTGAATGAGCGATTTTCCGTATTTTTAAGCTAAACTGAGGTCGATTTTAATTTTGCGTATTTCTTTAATGTTTTTTGAGGTTAGTTTTTTGTTCATTTCTAATGTTTTAATACTAATGTTAGGTTTATTGTTAATTATTTGCATTGGCAAGAGAAAGTTGTGTGAGTGTTTCACACCAGATGGTTTTTTAATTTTTTTGGTTTATTGATTGATTGATTTATTTTCTTGTTAAATTTCAGATTAACAAATACAATAAATGCTCGTGGTAAACAATTAGTTGTAAGATTAAACGAAGTGTGTGATGCGAAGCAGGTCACGTTAAACGAAAAGAAACAAGCTTTAGAACAATTATCTACATTGACTGATCACTGTATTGAATTTGTTACGAATGCTTTGTCGCAGGGGAGTGATTTAGCTTTACTGTCAAGTAAAACGTAAGTATATTTTTCTTCAATTCATCTTATCCTTTTATTTTATTCTGTTTTATTATTGAAGCTGATCTTAGACTAATGAAAAGTTTTCATGTTGATTATCTGAAATTGAGTTTTCATCAGATATACACGCTTCCAGTTCTCCTGAATCCAAAAAACATATTATTAACCATTGTTCTCTGTGTGTGTGTGCGTGTGCACGTGTGTATGCATGTGTCAAAACATCCCAAAAGTGGAATAGAGTACAAAGTTGAAGCTTGGAACTTAATTTAATTACCACAAAGGACCCAACTTAAATATTTTTATCTAGGTCAAGTCAACCGGAAGTTATAGTTGTTCATGTGATTTTTCATTATTTTATAACTTTTTAAAAAATTGCCTTATTTACTATATATTTTTTATGGTGTATTAGATAGGGTAAGCGCCATGTCTGCTGAAATTTGTGGGGGACTGTACTGTTGTGTGGTAAAAAATGGGATTTTTTTTTTAAAGATTGCAACCTTAATATAAAGTACAAGGTGTGGCTATTAAATAACGAGACTGATGTTGTAAAAGAATTTTATTTTTATTTTATACATAATTACTTATTGTCACCTTCAATATACACTCCTTCTCTATCCCTACAACGCTCCATGCGAATTTTCCATTGTTGGAAACAGTGCTGGAATTCATCTTCTGTCAGCTCCTTCAGGACACATGCCGCTTTCTCTTTTACAGCTTCCACAGACTCAAATCTTGTCCATTTTAATGCAGATTTCACCCTACGGAACAGGTAGAAGATAATAACACGTAGTGAAACGTGGTTTTTTGATTATGATCCGGAAACGAAGCGCCAATCCATGCACTGGAAAAGCCGAACTTTACAGAGAGCCAAAAAAGCTCGAATGAGCAAGTCAAAATTTAAAGCAATGATGATTGTTTTTTTATATCCATGGGATTGTGTACCTCCACTGGGTTCCTGAAGGTCAAACAATTAATCAATATTACTACCTTGAGGTACTTTCTAAACTGCGTCAAAGAGTAAGGAAAAAACGCCCCGAAATGTGGAAGGACA
The DNA here is from genome assembly GCA_035578175.1 of Catonia carolina. Lineage (NCBI taxonomy): Eukaryota > Metazoa > Arthropoda > Insecta > Hemiptera > Achilidae > Catonia > Catonia carolina. The sequence continues at coordinate 16,872,562 of JAQMRL010000009.1, read as the reverse complement.
AATCATGGGTTCTTCACTAAGACAATGCACCAGCTCATTCCGCGTTATCTGTCAAGAGGTTCCTAGCCAAGTACAGCATCTCAGTGTTAAAACATCCACCTTATTCACCAGATCTTGCACCATGTGACTTCTACTTGTTCCCTAAGGTGAAATCTGCATTAAAACGCATGGAGCGTTGTAGGGAGAGGGAAGGAGTTTATATTGAAGGTGACAATAAGCGATTATGTATGAAGTTAAAATTAAATTTTTTACATCAGTTTCGTTATTTAATAGCCACACCTCGTATATACTGGATGATTAAATTTTGTAATTTCATAATTCAATTTATTAAATTCAATTTCGTAGGAGATTGAAAACCTACAACTTTCATTTTAAGATATATTTCTACTGTGCCTAGTTTAGCGTCATTCACTCGTGAATAAAGATATTATACTTTTCATTATTTACATTGGCAAGAGATAGTCATGTAAGTGTTGCACACTAGATTATTTCTTTTATAATAACTAAAGGTGTATTAATAAGTGTTTTTTTTTTCTTAGTGACTAGATGTATAAAACTGCCCATAACAGACAGGTGGAGTGTCAAATTATTTACACTCAATCTGTTCGTTGCAGGGCTAAAATAAATAGTTCTGTTTCTTATCACATGTTCAGCCAATTAAATGACTGAATCATTTAAGAACAGAAGAGGTAGAGGTGTAAAAGACACTAATCAGAGTTATCTCCTCTGAAAGTAATGAAATTTCATTATACAGCCAGACCCTGTGGTGAATGAAGTGGAGGTGTCATTTACAGAGCGGAAAATATGTGCTTTTCAGAGGGCCCGGCATGCTGATAAGTGTACTTTTCCATTCAGTGAGGAAGGCAAATGTAAACCACCTCACTCCTCGTTTTACTTAGTAAAACCTCTACAGGTTCAAACCAGCCTTTCGGCTGATGACCTAAACAACAACAGATGTATAAAATTGTTTTCTTATGTTTACCACAATGATATTGGTACTTTTTTACAGGAATTTAACTTCACATCTGCAAAGGATTAAAAGTCGAAGAGCTGATATTCCTAATCCAGAAATTCCGGTTCGAATAACTCTAGCGTTAGATAAAGTTCCAGATCTTATTAAAGGTATGATCAGACTTCTTACTCTGTGTTATTAATTTGATTTTTTTTAAATTTTAATGAATCTTAAGTGAAGTATTTTATTAAATATGAATCGAAGAAAGCTGGTAATAAAACCTGGCATTATCATGTCCACATGTACTCCCTTTCTCACGTAAACATAAAATAAATTGGTCAAGTTTAATTGTGTCTGTTTTGTTTTATGATTTCTATCAAAGGATACTTTTCATCCCCCTTAATTTTACTAGAGATTAAAATTGACAAATTATAACACCCCCGTTGTTTTTGAAAACAAATCCTTATGTTCGGTTTTGTTCTCTCTTGCCCTATTTAAATACATAGTGGAGGAAAGTATTGTTGTCATGTAGATTTTTCGAAATTAAGTTTTCAGCGGATATACATGTTTTCAAACCCCCTGAATCCAAAATACATGTTTTACGACAAATCTTTATATAAACAAATTTATAGAAAATTAAAAAACCTAAAATTTTTATTTTAAGCATTTTCCTCTACAGAACCTAGTTTAGTGTCAAAAGCGTGATTTTCGATATTATTAAGCAAAACTGAGGCTGTTTTTAATTTTGCATAACTCACTCGTAATTAAAATTCGGTTATGTTTTCAATGTGTTTGTTTATTTAAAGTCGCATGAACAGCTTGATCATTAGCGATTATGGTCGATCAAGAAACTAAAACAATGGGTTTTGTCGCGTATTAATTTCCAGTCTCTAGCCAGTAGTCAAACCCGGCACCTCCGCTTAGTAGGCTAACGCGCTACCCTTTACATCACAGAGGTGGCCATTTTTCATTTTATGTTGTTTACTAATGTTAGATATATTGGTAATTATACATTGGCAAGAGTAAGTCGTGTCAGTGTTTCACACCAGATTTTGTTTGTTTCTATTAGCGAGTATGTCATTATTAAATAGAATTTTTTTTAATTAATTAATTTTCAAAGCACTTTATCCTGCCTTCATATTTTAAAAAATTTTCTTTTATTTTCTTAATTGAGAATAAATTTTTTAGATATTATGATTTCTTTCTTTCTCTGCTTACTAGGGCTTATTCCCGGTAAGTCTTGTTTTATTTTTTTAAGTCAGATAATCTTGCGTATATATGAAACAAATGTAAACGTTTGAAAATTTAATCGTTGTCTGCAATTGAATTGTTTTTGAATTATAAAGTAAAGCACTTTTTAATTTAATTTAGTTTAATATTGTAAAACACGCTATAAAACAATTTTTCCAGCTTAATTTAGTGTGCGGTATATCTTTGTAAATTTTTTATTAATGTTATTTTCTTTCTTCTTGATACTGTCATATTTTTGTGTGTTTTGCACAATGTGTATGCTTATTATTAATTTTTAGTGAAATTTTTAATGCTTTGGGGCCAGTCGTTTTTGATAAAAAGGAGAGTCTGTCCAAAATAATAACTCCTTTTTTAAAGAATAGGAAATTTATATTTTATCAATTCTTCAAGGATACAAAGGAGAATGTTTTCCTTAATTTTATCACCACCGCAACCCCTTTAATAGGTGGAGGGTTGAAAGTGCAGTGCTATGTAAAAACACTCATATATCGGTTGATATTTCCCTAATCAACTAGAAAAATAATATCTAGTGTAGCCACCCAGGGTCGATGACACGTGGCTTAACCTTACTAATGAATTTGATGGCCCTGAAAAAAATCGTCCCGAGAAGGACTGCTGTGAATTGTTTTGCTTGTGGCCCTGAAAAGGATCATTATAGGTGGATGTTTTGGCTTGATGGAAGGCCGTGATGCTCAGAAGCAACAAGCATGTGTTTTGATGAGTGCTTGGAGAGTGACGGCTTGGCTACCGGGTTCAAGCGTAGTTCTCCCTCAGTGGCAGTTGGGTCCCCACTGCAGCGTGACAGTGTTGGCCCCCAGAGCCTCGCAGTGTCAGGTCGGCATAGGCCATCTGCTGATAGCACGACCGAGATGGTTCTCACCAATTATTCCACGGTGGTCAGAAACTTCATCGTGGTCCCAACAGGTGCGCTTGTTTTAGCTGCAACTTGGAAAACCTATGTTTGCTTTGCTTACAATAAACATTATATATGCTGCCTCTGTGGTGTAGTAACGCGCAGATCCCGGTTCGATTTAGAAATTTTCACGAGTTCAAACCCACTATTCCATAATCCACCATAAAGCTTAGTTTACACTGGTCAAGTATTTTAGTCGAGTAGATTAGTAATTTAGTACTCGACTTGTTTGGATAAGTCGTTTTAGTCGAGTAGTTTAGTTGTAGTCGAGTAGAACGGTCGAGTATGTACGGTCAAGTGCGCAGTTTAGTAGCTACCCCCCACCACTACGCACAACATACTTTATACGAGCGAGATCTTGCCTCCGTGGAGCAATAACAATGCACTAAATTCGCTGTGTACGTTACATGTGCGGACAGTTACTAAATTACTAAATCACTCTACTGTTGCTACTCTACTAAAATACTCGACCCGTGTAAACTAGGCTTAATCGCTAATAACTGAGTTGTTAATGCAACTCAATGAAAAAATTCATTAAAAATACTGATATCAGTTGTTAACCCTCTTAAAACGGCTTGCTTAGTTTGTCTATATCTACAGATATGCAGGGGCGGGTAGAATCATTTTTATTCAATCCTTTATCCTCAAAAAAAATTTGAAAAAATTCATGGGAAATCTAATTGACATATAGAATGACACAAAAAAGCAATATTTTTTTTGGAATTCCTAATTTGTGTACGTTGCAATCTGTTCAATTCAGAACAGTAAGCAACCCCATGACCCAATGAGATGAGGATGATGTGTATGACGTGTAAATGAGGTGTAGTCTTGTACAGACTCAGGTCGACCATTCCTGAGAGAGTATGGGTAATTGAACCCCAACCATCAAAGTACACCGGTAACCACTGTCTAACGTACAAATCTGCATAAAAGTAACTACCTTATAAAAAGCAATTAACTACGTTAAAAAGCAATATTGATGCATTTATTTTACCACTAATAGTAACAATGTAAACTTGAAGTTACCAGTTTTGTTTTTTACAAAAATCTAGTCATTTTGAAATATTGTCCACTGGGTTGGTCTTGAGGTAAAGTCGTCGCTGCGAGTCGGCTGATAAACAGCTGATTTTCGGAGACGAAGGTCCGTGGTTCAAATCCTTGTTAAGGTAGTTATTTTTGTACGGATTTGAATACTAGACAGTGGTTACCGGTGTACTTTGATGGTTGGGGTTTAATTTACCATACTCTCCCAAGAATGGTCAACCTGGGTCTGTACAAGACTACATCTCATTTACACATCATACATATCATCCTCATCTCATTGGGTCATGAGGTTGGTTATTGTTCTGAATTGAACAGATTGCAACGTACCAAATTAGGGATATAAAAAGTATATTTTGAAATAAAATTGGATTTATCTTGTTCGAATTTTTTTTTTTTTGAAAATGTGTTATTAGCTTTTTTGTGGAGCACATTCAGATGAATATTTTGGTTTGTGAACCACCCCCAACCCATACTTATATTGAACTACACTGTGAAAATTGATTCCCAATGCGTTTTATCAAACTGCTGTCAGCTGCCTGCTGTCTTTTAACAACTTTAATTGTTTTAAAATGACTTAGACTCAGTACAATTAGTCTATAAAATTTCATTCTTACTTTCATGAGAAACAGTTGGTTTTCTCCCATTGGCAGGATAAATTTGCTTTGTTAATAACATTTTTTTACTTTCACAAATTTTTAATGTTGTGTGTTTTAACACATTTAACACAATTGTTTGTTTTTGGTTTCATTGTGTGCTTTATTTTCGTTAAAGTATGGGTTCTTGCTACACTATCTGTTATTTACTTTTTTTGTGTTGTATTAATTTGTAGTGAAATATACAAGTTAAGGTAATGCCTGCATCGCAATGACTATTATAATGATGGGTCAGACTGTCTTAAAAGTGGTTAGTCATGTACTGGAACTCTTTGTAAACAAATTACCCTAGCGGTGATTCGCAGCCGTAGCCGAAAAATCAAAACAATCCATCTACCGGGAAAGTCATGATTACTGTTTTCTGGGATTGTTATGGTATCCATTCGTATGGAGTTTTTGGAACATGTTTACGAGATTTCTGTTAAAAATGTGACACAAGACGTTGTAAGATTAGATTAGAATATTAGTTAGGTTAGCTAGAAAATCTTATAAGATTTATTCTAATACAGTGACCTAAATTAGATGATGATATTTTACATCACTAGGCTACTAACATTTTTTAGAAACAAAGTAAGCTTGTATTCTTGGGTTGGAATAGGATTTCCTGTTCCTAGAGCAACTCAGTACGAACACTGAACAGTAACCAATACGGTTTGTGTAATGTTGTTGTACATGGAGTTTTTGTCAACTCCGAACAATATGTTCCTATCCTACCAAATCTAAAGCGACAGCTGCATAGGGTTCGTCCAGACAAAGAGCCAATTCTGTATTGTGACAACACAAAGTCTGAAAACGCGTACAGCACTAGAGAAACGTGGGTTTCAAGATGTTTTACCTCATCCACCTCATAGCCCAGATCTTGCACCCTGTGACTTTTACCTCATTCTTAAAGAGCATGTGTTCTCTTCGGATGCAGAGGTGAGAAAATGGTGCCGTACGAAAACTTCAGACTTCTTCCATGATGGGCTTTTCCAAAGTGTAGTACATTGGCGTAAATGTGTTGATGTTAATGGTGATTATGTGGAAACAAGATTATATTGGTGACTAGGGAACCGTTTAATCTATAAAATTTCACATGAATATGTAAATAATGTATCCATTACTAATTAAGTTATAGCGATGGAAGCATTACTTTTCAATACACCCTCGTATTACAGTTTTTTTATGGTAACTTCTTTTGTCTGATTGGTTTGATCAAATTTATTTTTGTTTATATTTCATGAGCTATTGTTCAAAAGTTCATTCATATTTTGCGAAAGTCCTATGTTTTCCTTATGATTTTCTTTATTTTAATCTACTTCTATGATGACGTAATGATCCTCTTATGTTTTAAAAATAAGTTTTGATAACTTTTTAAATTATTGTTTTTATTTTTTATCCGTTTTTAAATTGAACTGTGTATATTTATCTGTCTTATCCAATGACATTTTGTCATTGATCAATGTTTTGTATAATTATTATGTACTAGCGGGTCCCGCGTGGCTTCGCCCATGCAAACGTAAACAAAGAATCAGCTGTTTAAGTATACTCTCTGTATTTCTTATGGTTGGGTATTTTTACGAATTCTACCATTTAAAATAAAAATTTTGCAAAATCATTTCTTTGCGACAGCTTAGAAAACTTAAGTTGATCTATAAATCAGTACATCTCTTTTTATATAAGATAGTGTCCCGTCGTGGCTTCGCCCATGCAATTTTAAGGCTATGATTCTGTATTTTAATTTGCTAATAACTTAAGTCACAAATATAATTTTTTTGGAATTACGTATAAAGAACAATTCACACACATCAACCGGCACGGCCACTCGTAGTCAAAAATGATGGCTGTATTTACACATGTACGTCAGTTTTCTTTCCGTCAAACTCCATTCAGTCATTTTACATAGAGACAAACCTGTCCGTAAAAAACAATATCGTTGAAAAAAAAAATATCGTTTTGACGGTTCGGTGATGGCAAGACTGACGCGCCGGATTCGGGACGGTGCCGGTGCTTAGTGTAGACAATATCATTAACTTTTCAAGAAAGAATATTTTTCTGTGACTGATACTTCTCGGAATGACGGAACTGAGACGTGACGTGACGGATGTGTGTGAATCGAAACTTATGGTGAAAAAATTAAAAAGAGGATTGTAATAGCATACTGCCTGATTTTACATAAATAACTGTTGTTTTATTACTTTCGCTTGCCTATATGAATATATAGGAAGGAAAGTATTGTTTTCATGTAGATTTTTCGAAATCGAGTTTTCACCGGATCTACACGTTTTCAGATCCCCCTGAACCCAAAAAAACATGTTTTTAGCGATTGGTGTGTGTGTGTGTGGACAGAGTATCTCAAGAACGGAACATCGTACAAACTTGAAACTTAAGTTACATACCACTACCGGACCCAACACGAACATTTTCATTAAATCGGTCAACCGGAAATTGTAGTTTATTCGTGTAATTTTTCACTTTTTTACAATTTTCTCAAAAACTGGTCCTACGATTTTTTTTAAATCGCCGCAATTACTTAATTTTTTATGCTTCACATGATAGGGTAGGCGCCATGTTTGCTGAAATTTTGGGTGAGGCTGTTTTCACGTAAAATTATTTTCTTTTTAATATTGCGGCTTTAATATGCACTTTGCGCAAAACGTTATATAATAAAAGTTGTAGAGAATGTAAAATTCTACAACTTTTATTTCAAACATTTTTTTGTTTAACGCTTAGTTTAGCGGTAATTAGCAATTTTTTGTTTTTTCTCACGAAAACGTGTGAAAAATCTATTTTTTTTAAATTTCAGCCTTAGAATGCATTTTACGACAAAAGTGTATATAATAAAATTTATAGAAAATTAAGAGATCTACAACTTTTATTAAAAGCATTCTTTTTGTACAGTCCCTAGTTTTTCGTGAAAGAGCGATTTTCCGTATTTTTAAGCCAAACTGGGGTCGATTTTTATTTTGCGTATTTCACTAATGTTTTTTGAGGTTAGTTTTTTGTTTATTTCTAATGTTTTATTACTAATGTTAGGTTTATTTTTAATTATTTGCATTGGCAAGAGAAAGTTGTGTGTTTCACACCAGATTTTTTTAATTTAAGTTAGATTTAAGAAAAATTAAATTTTAATTGTTCGGTTGCAAAAATCATTTTTACAATGTCAGTCAAATACACTGTATGACCTAAGCAATAAGATTCGTATCTTGCATAATAAGTAATAATACTATAAAGCATAAAAAAACATATCACTTATTATGCTAATTACAACAATTCTGGTTAAAATGTAAATCCAGTGTTAGGTCAAACGATTTAACACTATGTACAGTACAACATCCGGAGTGACAAAAGTAAAACATAGATTAAAATCGTTGTTTAAATCAATTCAACTTCTGGGAAAATAGCGATAGTTTTGTATATAACTGATCTGCTGCTGCGTATGATAAGAATGTAATACTGGTGCTATGGAATATGCCTATGGAGGGGGTAAATGTGTGTCGGAGCAAAACCAGACATAAGCGTAGCGCTTCGCGCTGACCCGCATCCTTGCATCAGTGGGGGGGGGGGGGAATTTTTGCTATTTCTGCCCTTTAAAATCAAAATTTTGAAAAATCCTTTCTTAGTGTGCGCTTACACAACATAAGAAAGCTAACATCCTAATTTCAAGTCTGTAGCATCAGTAGTTTCGGCTGTGCGTTGATCTATAAATGAATCATCCTGGACATGGTTGTCCTTTTATATAATAGATTGGTGGAAGTTATTGCTGAATGAAGGAGATGGTTATTTTTTGGAACGTCATTGAAGTTATAAAACCGATATAGTTTCCCAGTTTTAATAATATTTTGTTGCTTAGTGTTTTTTTGACAGCTTTGCTTATCGTCCAGATCTACTAGATTTTGAAATTTATATGTGAGGATATGCGTATCTTGTAGATTAACATTACATAAAAAGTGTTTTTTTTTGTAAGAGCTTATTGTAGTTACAACAATTCAGTAGACTTCATTATTAGTCTGTAGGTGATATTATTGCCCTTAACAGGCTGGTGGAGTGTTAAATTATATGCACTTGAACTGTTAGCTACAAGCCCTACTAAAAATAGTTCTGTTTCTTATCACATGGTCAGCCAATTATAAGACTGAACTTTTTAAGAACAGAAGAGGTAGAGGGGTAACATTATCTTCTCTGACAGTAATGAATTGCATTATACAGCCAGACCCTGTGGTGAATGAAGTGAAGTTGTCATTTACAGGGTGGAAAGTAGATGCTTTTCAGAGGGCCTGTTGTGCTGGCAAGCGTATTTTTCCACTCTGTGAGTATTGGCAATGGTAAACCACCTTACTCCTCGTTTTTACTTAGTAAAATCTCTAGAGTTTCAAGCAGCCGAAAGGCTGGTTTTAACCTCTACTAAGTAAAACGAGGAGTGAGGTGGATTACCGTGCCTTCCTCATAGAGTACAAAAGTAACCTATGCTTATCAGCATGCCAGGCCTTCTGAAAAGCATCTACTCTGCACCCTGCAAATGACACCTTCACTTCATTCACCACAGGGTCTGGCTGTACAATGCAATTCATTACTCTCAGAGGAGATAACTCTGACTAGTGTTTTTTACACCTCTACCTCTTCTGTTCTTAAATAGTTCGTCTTATAATTGGCTGACCACGTGATAAGAAACAGAACTATTTTTTGTAGCTCTGGAACTAGCAGATCGAGTGCAAATAATTTAACGCTCCACCTGTCTGTTATGGGCGTATAGATTTATTTATACAACTTTATAATATTAACGTAATCATCTGGATAGTTTTGTTATTTAAGTAATGTTTATCGTATTTTTCTAACTCATTCAACGATTTGATCCATGCCATATTAATTTAGTTAATTTAGACCTTTTTTTTTATTGTGTCTGGATATGGGAGAATCCAGATAAGGGGGTTTCCACTGTAGGTGAATCTGATTAATATTACTAAGTACAGTTTGGTGCATTTACTGTTTTGCATCCTGTGCACACCTTGTATGATGAACCTTTAACCAGTCATCAGTACAGCCTGGCAACCAAACTTTGAAGAGGACTAGGGAACCATGCTGGGTTGATTGGAGCATGGAGCATAGAAATATTGTTTGTGTGTACGGATTATACCAATCAGCGTCATCTTATTTTTTCACTGCATGGCTGTGCTATGGATACGTCTTGTCTCCATATTCAAGGTGTTTATGTCCTGTAATATTAATTGAATTTTTTTTACAGATTCTGTAGAATTATTGCTTTCATTGCTATTAAATTAAAATATTAGTAACTTACTTTCTCTTGCCTATATGAATATATAAAAAGGAAAGTATTGTTTTCATGTCGATTTTTTTGAAATCGAGTTTTCACCGGATCTACACGTTTTCAGACCCCCTGAACCCAAAAAACATTTTTTAGCGATTGGTCTCTGAGCGCGTGTGTCCTTGTGCGTGCAAGCGTGCACAAAATATCTCAAGAATGGAACATCGTACGAACTTGAAACTTAAAACTTAAATTACATACCACTACCAGACCCGACAAGAACAGTTTCATCAAAATCGGTCAACCGGAAGTAGTAGTTTATTCGTGTCAATTTTCACTTTTTTGCGATTTTCTCAAAAACTGGGCCTATGATTTTTTAAAAAATCGTCTTATATTTAATTTTTTATGCTCTACAAGATATAGTAGGCGCCATGTTTGCTGCAATTCTTGGTGAGGCTGTTTTCATGTAAAAAAATTGTTTTTTTAAGATTACGGCTTTATTATGCATTTTACCACAAAAATGTATATAATTAAAGTTGTAGAGAATTTAAAATTCTACAACTTTTATTTCAAAAATTTTTTTGTATAACGCTTAGTTTAGCGGTAATTAGCAATTTTCTGTTTTTTTCTCACGAAAACGTGAGAAAAATCTATTTTTTTAGATTTCGGCCTTAGTATGCATTTTACGACATAAGTGTAATAATCAAATTTATAGGAAATTAAAAGATCTACAACTTTTATTTAAAACATTTTTTTTTGTACAGTGCCTAGTTTAGCGTGAAAGAGCGATTTTCTGTATTTTTAAGCCAAACTTAGGTCGATTTACATTTTGCATCTTTCATATATGATTAAAATTAGGTTATGTTTATTGAGGTTTGTTGATTTCTAATGTTTTATTACTAATGTTAGGTTTATTGTTAATTATTTGCATTGGCAAGAGAAAGTTGTGTGAGTGTGTTTCACACCAGATGTTTTGTTTTCTGTTCACAGTTGCTTCTTCAATCGGTGCAATAGTTGTCGACGGACGAATGTATCCACCATCGCAAAATCAGGGTCCAGCGGGCCCAATTCCAGGCAGTAATATCGGGCCAGTTGGCGCCGGAATGCCGGGCCCAAATTTAAGTAAATTACACCACGGTGAAGTACATATTAAACAGCCTCCACCGTATGATAGCCTTCCGCCTACAAATAGTAATCATCCGTTAAGCGGACATCCACAACAGCATCCGCAGCAACATCCGGCGCATTCGAGGCACTATACTAGCCCTCCTCAACAGAATGTTGTCGCACCCGGTTATCACAATAGATCTTCACCGTTGCAAAGTATGGCGCAAATGCCTAATCAAATCGCTAGGAATTTACATCCGAGACCTCATCCTCATAATCAAGGTATTTATTATGGAGAGTAACTTGTTAAGTTTGTTAGGGTTTACGGCCGAAATTAAGCAATAATTTGTTTAAAGTTGTATTTTGTTTTTCGGTGGACCAGTTTACATTTCTGGGGTCTGTTAACAGGGCCGCAGTGCAGTAAATCGAATGGATACTGTAACGGAAATGAAATTAAAACTGTAACGGAAATTGCCCAAAACGGGCAGGTGGAGTGTTATTTTAATTGCATTCTATCTTTTTGGTCCAGGGCTAAAAAAAAAATAGTTCTGTTTCTTATCACATAGTCAGCCACTTATATGACTGAACTATTTAAGAACAGAAGAGGTAGAGGTGTAAAAGACACTAGTCAGAGTTATCTCCTCTGAGAGTAATGAATTTCACTATGCAGCCAGACCCTGTGGTGAATGAAGTGAAGGTGTCATTTGCAGGGTGGAAAGTGAGTGTTTTCGGAGAGCCTGACATGCTGATAAGCATATTCTTTCAACTCAGTGAGGAAGGCAATGGTAAACCACCTTACTCCTCGTTTTTACTTAGTAAAACCTCTAGAGGTTTAAACCAGCCTTTCGGCTGTTGACCTAAACAACAACAACTACAACGGAAATGATATATGAGGTTTGGCTATTAAATAACGAGACTGACATTGTAAAAAAATTTAATTTAATTTTATACATAATCACTTATTGTCACCTTCAGTATACACTCCTTCTCTATCCCTACAACGCTCCATGCGAATTTTCCATTGTTGAAAACAGTACTGGAAGTCATTTTCTGTCAGCTCCTTCAGGACACGTGCCGCTCAAAAATGTTTGAAATGAAGTCGCAAAACTGTTTGTACTGACACTTTGTACGCGATTGAAAATGACGCAAATTTTTTGGAAACTAATTTGTGATAACACGTGGTTTTTTACTTATCATCCGGAAATGAAGCACCAATCCATGCACTGGAAGAGCCGAACTTCACCGAGAGCCAAAAAAGCTCGAATGAGCAAGTCAAAATTTAAAGCAGTGATTGTTTTTTTTTATATCCATGGGATTGTGCACCTTCACTGGGTTCCTGAAGGTCAAACAATTAATCAATATTACTACCTTGAGGTACTATCTAAACTACGTCACTGAGTAAGGAAAAACGCCCCGAAATGTAGAAAGACAAATCATGGGTTCTCCACCAAGGCAATGCGCCAGCTCATTGTGCGTTATCTGTCAAGAGGTTCCTAGCCAAGTACAGCATCTCAGTGTTAGAACATCCACCTTATTCACCAGATTTTGCACCATGTGACTTCTACCTGTTCCCTAAGGTGAAATCATCATTAAAAGAGACACGATTTGAGTCTGTAGAAGCTGTAAAGAGAAAGCGGCATGTGTCCTGAAGGAGGTGACAGAAGATGACTTCTAGCACTATTTCCAACAATGAAAATTTGCATGGAGCGTTGTAGGGATAGAGAAGGAATGTATATTAAAGGTGACAATAAGTGATTGTGTAAAATAAAAATAAATTTTTTTACATCAGTCTCATTATGTAATAGCCACACCTTGTAGGTAGGTAAAGACAGTAGAAATACAAAGATAAACAATACGAGTTGCTAACCTGACAGTGGATAACTGCTGCACCTGTGTACTCGCTTGACAGCAGCTATTGCATATGTGTAGTCATTTTTTTTCAGTAGCTAGATCTTTGTGCAATGTTGTTGCAAATTACACAATTGATCACAGTTCATACCGTAACAAAAGTGGTTACAAAAATATTTTTCACTGAAATAGTTTGAATTGAAAGTCCTGTACAAAAAAAGAATAAAAGCAAAACTGTTTGGGTCAGGAGTTGGATGCAAACGAAAGGATGGCGGGGGGTTGAAGAAATGAATTTATAACTAATCGATTTTGAACAAGGCAGGAAAATTAGAATATTGAAATATTGTGTTATATAGTTAGTTAAATATAGAATATTATAGAATATAGAATATATAGTTAATGAATTAGAATATTGAAGTATCGTGTTATATAGTTAGTGTGTTTTACTTGGTTTGTAGGTGGTCCAGGAGGCATGGTAAGAGCTGGTCCTGGCATGCCGCACCCGCAACACCATACACATCCTCATCAACAGCAGGTGACATCATCTACACACCCACATAATGCGGGTCCTCAAGTTGAAGCCAATCTCAGGGGCTTGCTGTCGTCGATACAGTATCAACAACAGCAGCAACAACATCAACAGCAGCTTCAACATCAGCAACAGGTAAAACACATTGATACTGTTAAGTCCACGAAGCTGTTGGACTTGATATAATTAGCATAATTTTTTAACAATTTAATTATTGCGGTAATTTCCGTAGAACCAGAGTACAATTTATAGGGGTAAAGACTCACGACCAAGCGATTAGGGATTGTAATTAAAACATGAGTTAGAAATTGACTGAATGAAAGGAAAAACACACGTAGGAAAATTTTACCACCTGAACAACCAAATATTATCACGAACATAAATGCCACTTACTTGGTTCTGAATATGATAACGTTGAAGTCCAATGACTGAAGCACGTGGGAAGTTCGAACTGGAGACCGCCGAAATACACTTTAATACATTAACACACAATTTATAAGCAAACAAACACGACAAAATACAAATGACCAAGTACATAATCATACATTAGCACAATACAAGCCTCAACACGAACATGAGCTGATGCCAGCACCAAAGCATGGCGCTAAGCCGAAAATTAAGCCTCGAAACAAAGAGCACATCTGTTCATGACAAGTCTAGTCGAACAAGTGGTCCAGAAACTGGAAAGGAAATAGAGCGTAGGTGGAGGGGGAAGGAACATAGAATGATACAGCATAATTCGTATTAATAGATGAAATTAAGAGCGCCAAGGCGCAAGCATTTGAAATACCGCACTCGGCGACTAAACATTACTTAACCCGGGAGAACATGACTAAACAGATACTATATTACTTTTATGCCTGTCCGTAGTTCATATTTTGCCCATTGTTGGCGCTGTGATGGGATTGCTGCTGCTGATAGATAGCGCAGCAGTCACACCTCTCGTAGTGCATGTGCCAAGTGGCAAGATGTATCTACACACTGGTGGATGCGATAGTTGAGAAGGTGACCAGGCAGTATTGAGTCTTAACGTAATCGAAGGTCGATACGGAGGAATTGCAGCTCACTCAATTTTAAGTCAATTTCTTTCTGCCACTACATTTCCCTTCCCTACCCCTCGCTTCACCGGTGACTGCTTCTCTTCGGAGGCAGCGGTAAAAGGTGCTCGCTGCGTCGGCGACTGCTCCTATTCGATTAGGCAGCGGTACAGACGACTCCGCTTCGCTTCACCGGCAACTGCTCCTCTTCGGAGGCATCGGTGAAAGGTGTTCGTTGCGTCGGCGACTGCTCCTAATCATTGAGACAGCGTTAACGACCTCCCCCTTCGCTTGCCAGTGGCTGCTTCTCTTTGAGGTAGCGGCAAAGGCTTCCCCAAGCATCTGTTTCACTTTTGAACTACGCCGCCGGATGCCTGGCCGGTCCTATGATGAGCTCTACAGATTGCGTTACTAAAAGCCGGTGGCGGCAACATATAGGTATCTGAAAATCTTTAAACAAAGTTCTTGTTGTATAAATAACTGTAAGTAATGATAACTTGAAAATTTGATTCAGTTCAGGTGAAAATTTAATTTTGAAAATCAACATGAAACCAATACTTTCTTGCCCTGTGTTGTTTAGGTCATCAGCTGAAACCCTGGTTTGAACCTTTAGTGGCTTCACTAATAAAATAAGAAGAGAGGTGGTTTACCTATGCTTTCCTCACTGAGTGGAAAAGTATGCTTATCAGCATGCCAAACCCTTTGAAAAGCATCTACTTTCCACCCTGCAAATGACACCTTCACTACATTCACCACAAAAGTCTTGTCTGTATCATGAAATTCATTACTCTCAGTGGAGGTAGAAGTCGCGCCACGAATTTCTAAGCTTGCCGTTTTTAATGTTGATTCATCCGCCAGTTGTCATTCTACAACCCTTTTAGTATAACGTATTTCATTTTGTGTTGTTTCGTGTCGAAAATATAATGTTTATAAAAAATATAAACAATGACATATTAGGGCAGGTACAGATGAATGGCGTGTTAAACCGGTGGTGAGGTATAGGCATCAGACGAACTAATGTCCCATAGCAGAGTGAGTGAGAGGGAGATATGTGGCATAACTATGCATGCACTCGAAGGTCTTTACCGTTATAATCCAAATCTGAAAACATACTACAGTCGTTATCTGGCTTGTTAGTTTACTGCATGCATAAACGCTTGCTCACAACAATGAGTAAAATCTGGTGTGAAACACTCACACAACTTTCTCTTGCCAATGCAAA
Source organism: Catonia carolina (assembly GCA_035578175.1). Taxonomy (NCBI): domain Eukaryota; kingdom Metazoa; phylum Arthropoda; class Insecta; order Hemiptera; family Achilidae; genus Catonia; species Catonia carolina. The sequence goes on along the minus strand of JAQMRL010000009.1, from coordinate 16,856,764 downwards.
TGATTAATAATAAACCTAACATTATTAATAAAATATTAGAAATAAACAAAAACTAACCTCAAAAACATAACCTTATTTTAATCATGAGTGAATGACGCAAAATGACAATCGAACTCAGTTTGGCTTAAAAATACGGAAAATCACGCTTTCACGCTAAACTAGGCTCTGTAGAGAAAAATGCTCTAAACAAAAGTTGTAGATCTTTTAATTTTCTATAACTTTTATTATATACACTTTTGTCGTAAAATGCATACTAAGACCGAAATGTTAAAAAAATCGATTTTTCTCACGTTTTCGTGAGAAAAAAAACAGAAAATCGCAAATTACCGCTAAACTAAGCGTTATACAAAAAAATGTTTGAAACAGAAGTTGTAGGTTTTTAAATTCTCTACAACTTTTATTATTTTGGTTTTTGCGCTAAAATTTATATTAAAGCCGTAATCTTAAAAAAACAACGTTTTTACGTGAAAACAGCCTCACCGAGAATTTCAGCAAACATGGCGCCTACCCTATCTTGTAGAGAATAAAAAATTGAGTAAAATAGGCGATTTTAAAAAAAATCGTAGGACCAGTTTTTGAGAAAATCGCAAAAAAGTGAAAAATTATACGAATAAACTACTACTTCCGGTTGACCGATTTTGATGAAAATGTTCGTGTCGCGTCCGGTAGTGGTATGTAACTTAAGTTTCAAGTTTCAAGTTCGTACGATGTTCCGTTCTTGAGATATTCTGTTCACACACAGACACACACACAGACCAATCGCTAAAAACATGTTTTTTGGGTTCAGGGGGTCTGAAAACGTATAGATCCGGTGAAAACTCGATTTCGAAAAATCGACATGAAAACAATACTTTCCTTCCTATATATTCATATAGGCAAGAGAAAGTAAAAATTAAAGACAATGTTATTGGAACGGCGCGAATGGCTTGTGGGAGTGAGAGCGTTATGCATTATCTCACTCCCCACGGCTAGGAGAGACATTAGTTCATCTGAATACTGTACATGCATGAGTCAGTTGGTGAAGGACAGATGATAGAATGGTAACATGCTGGTGACGCAACGTTGGATTTTTCAACGATTGTTATTACACACCATCATATTCATGTGCACTACCGTTCAACATTGGCCGTGTAGTAACGGCACATCAACACGGTGTCCATTTGTTATTACTTTTAAAACAATGACTAGCATTGTTATTATTTATAATAAAATTTACTAATTGTTTGTTTTTATTTACGTAAATGTATACATTAGCCCTATCTACTGTTTTTAAAGTTTTATTTATAGAAATAAATGTAATATTTCTTTATGTTTTCTTAAACACAATAAAAAATTAATTACATTTGTATAAAGCCTATATGGTCATATGAAATATAACATGACTGAATGTTTTCGCTTTAGTGTGCACCATAATACCGGTTGGACGGTAAGCCTGGAAATTTGTGGCGCGGCCTATAACCCTAACCAGTTTCTTTTACATTTTTACCTCTTCTGTTCTTAAATCCTTCAGTCATATAAATGGCTGACCAAGTGATAAGAAACAGTGTTTTTTGTAGCCCTGTAACTAGCAGCTCGAGTGCAAATAATTTACATGCCACCTGCCTATTATGGGTAGGTTGTTACGAGTGTGGCAGCGAAAACACAACCCAAAAGAAAAAAACTATAAAAATCTGGCTACAAAAGTTTTTATTGGTAAATTTAATTTCTTGCAATAAGTGCTGAATATGCCCTCCCTTTCCTCTTTACAACGTTCTGCTTGTTTCTCGAGTTTTTGAAATCCATTTTGTAGCATCGCTGGTGTAAAAGCGTTAATTTCTGCCGTTCTCCACAATTTCAACTCTTCCAAGGTCCATGGGCTTGTTTTAAAAACTTGATTTTTTTTAAATATCCCCATAGTAAGAAGTCCTCGGGAGACAAATTGGGGCTGCGGGCATCATCTGTAAGTGTTATCCATAATACTTACTCTGTCCTGGACAAAACGAGTAAAACAGTTACAGAAATGGAGACGCGTGGCGTATCAGGCTTCAATTATTGCAATATTGTTTTGCGATAGGGGTGCAGTTTTACTGATTTTAGAGCACGTAGCATGCTTCTAATAGATACACCAGTCTGTGAAGCCATTTTTTTGGATCAATGTTGATGTATCACCCGCAAGTTAGTTGCGAATTTTTTCTGTTAACACCGGCTTTTGGTGGCTTGTGTTTATGTTTCTCAACGATGTAACATTCTCGATATTTGTCAATAATTCATTTAATGGTGCTCATATTGGGTAGCGGAGAGCCAGGAAACGCAGCTGCAAATCGTTCTCGAGCGACCACATACGATGACGAAGCAAAATAATAGTCAAGGATGACGTGCATTGTTTTGTGCTGTACAGCAAAACAACTTACTTCTATACTTCACCATCTTGAATGGAATGGAGTACTGTGTAGCACCCAGCACTGCTGTAAATCTGTTCTCTGCCGCCCAGTGCTATCATAGCCGCCATGGCAACCCACCCACCCATCACATATTTTGCTATGCACCCAACCTCATGTACACCAGGTTGTGTTTTCATTGCCTCACTCGTTATATTCATATAGGGCAAGAGAAAGTAAAAAATAGGTTGAGTGAAATTTGATGATCAGTCCGTTGTTAATATTCATTCATTTATTTATTTTTTGTCTTTCCAGTTTATTGTTGGACAAGGCGGTATCAGGTCTACTTCACCACAAGGTCAAACGTTATATCACCATAGAATTGCACCGCCGAATGCCGTAGTATCAGCAACATCATCGCAACCTGTTAGTAATTATCTCCCACCTCCGATGGCCCCGTTAAATCAAGGTCAAGGTCCCCCAAGGTATCCACCTGGTTATCAGGGACAGGTAATTTACGATTTTATTTACCAAAGTATAATATAAATATTTTTTTAAATTGTAATTTGTTCTGGGAAACATTTTTATTTTCATGTAAGCACATGATATATCGTTGTTTCTCGATGTAATTTTTGATGTAAGTTTGTATAAGGACGATTTGATGTTCGTTTATATGTGATTATTGGCAGATTATGATAAGCAGTTACTTGTTTAACCCTTTCACCACCAGATTTCACAATTATCTGTGTACTGACCAGGCCAGGTATTTTTTAATAATTATTTTGTATGTAACGAAAAGTTCGTATTTGGGATGAGTTTTTATATTAACTATTCTTTGCAATTTAACACGTTGAGGTCAACTGACGCCTTAGGGCAGCAAATCGAGTTTGTTCACAGAGGCGATGATATGACATCTTAAAAATGGAAATAATTCATCACTCCACCTACCTGTTCCAGGAAAATCCAACATGTGCTTCTATTAAAACAGTGATATTGCCAAGAGACAACATTTTTATCAAAAACCTCAGACATTTTTAACTCTCAACTGGTATCATCATTTTTTGTGACATAACTGGTATCAGAGGTCTGACAGACCTCCAAATTTGTTTTTTATATTTAAGTTCTTCATACTTATTTAATTAATTTGTTTTAATTTTAAACTTATAAAACCATGTATAATCGAAGATGTAGATGTAAAATACTTAGCATAAATGCAAAATTACTATTTAAAAAAGTAAAAAACGAACACTGTGCATTTTTTTGACTTTTACTTTCATTTTGAACAGAACAATAAAATTTTTGAGCCCTAGAAACATTCTGTAGTCTAATAATTATAAAGAAATAAGTAATTAATATGATAAAGACAAATTTATTTACAAAATTATGAAGTACAACTTACATTTTGGTTCCGAGTTTTGCTATTTATGTCTATTGTTGGGCAGTACACTGACAAATATTTATTAAAATTTATTCGTTTTTTTTACTTTTCGATTATTTACAATAAAATTTAAAGATTTTTATATTAATAAAAATTCACATCATTAACACGTACAACTTGTTTACGTGATGAGCCCGGTTGTGTTGAAGCCGCTTCAGAAATTTTAAATGTATCATCCATAATGAAAATTTTATAAAATTACATATGAAAATATTTTATAATAGTACTAAACAAAGAAATGATGTATGAAAAATTATTATATATTCATTAAAACTTTAAACAATCCATGTACTACTTGGTTTTAAAGTCGTCAAAAAGTTACACAACTGGTATCATAGGTCCAGGAGACCGCAAGTAGAAAACAAAATACAAATAACTCACAACTTGTTAGCTCGTACCGAAAACGATCTTGATCACGCATAGTTCAAACAATAATTGAAAGGTATACAAAATATACGTGATGTCGGGCAATTGGGAGGGAAGTGTTGGAGGAGTAAAAAATGACAGCGGTCTCACAGACCGCATGATACCAGTTGAGGGTTAAAGACTGTAAATAATTGAAATTGCTGCACAATATTAAATTTTATTCTCTTGAAATGACTGTATTTTCATTCAAACGTAAATAGCATAATAAATGATTGCTATTTTCGTGCGTCGATTTATCTGAAATTATGTTAATTTTAAAACCAGTGAGACACTTTCTCTGGTGAAAAATTTCTGAACGTTGCCTATACAGTTTTATGTTATCATGATAGTGGTTTTCAGGGTCAGCGATCCAAAGAAGCTACTTTGGCATTGAACAAAAAGTATGATGGTACAGTGTCATACTTTCCGACGTCAATTTTGCACCGTTATTTTTACTTACCTTTTGTGTTCAAAGAAGATTCCTGTTCTGCACAACATCCGGTCCAGAATCCTACCAATTCCTCATCCTCAATTCCTACTAATCCTTCTGTAAGTTTTTATTTTTATTAATATTAATTATGAAATTCAAATTAGAGGTTTAGAACTTGAGCCAAAAAATCTGTAGTACCAGTGTAGGTTGTACCAATGAAGGAAAAAAATGTCTTTTTCTATATTTTTACTTTCTCTTGCCTATATGAATATATAGGAAGGAAAGTATTGTTTTCATGTCAATTTTTCGAAATCGAGTTTTCACCGGATCTATACGTTTTCAGACCCTCTGAACCCAAAAAACATGTTTTTAGCGATTGGTCTGTGTGTGAACAGAATATCTCAAGAACGGAACATCGTATGAACTTGAAACTTGAAACTTAAGTTACATACCACTACCGGACGCGACACGAACATTTTCATCAAAATCGGTCAACCGGAAGTAGTAGTTTATTCGTATAATTTTTCAGTTTTTTGCGATTTTCTCAAAAACTGGTCCTACGATTTTTTTAAAAATCGCCTGGTTTACTCAATTTTTTATTCTCTACAAGATAGGGTAGGCGCCATGTTTGCTGAAATTCTGCGTGAGGCTGTTTTTACGTAAAAACATTTTCTTTTTAAGATTGCGGCTTTAATATGCATTTTAGCGCAAAACGTTATATAATAAAAGTTGTAGAGAATGTAAAATTCTACAACTTTTATTTCAAACATTTTTTTGTATAACGCTTAGTTTAGCGGTAATTAGCGATTTTCTGTTTTTTTCTCACGAAAACGTGTGAAAAATCGATTTTTTTAAGATTTTGGCCTTAGAATGCATTTTACGACAAAAAGTGTATATAATTAAATTTATAGAAAATTAAAAGATCTACAGCTTTTATTTAGAGCATTTTTCTCTACAGAGCCTAGTTTAGAGAGAAAGAGTGATTTTCCGTATTTCTAAGCGAAACTGAGTACGATTTTTCATTTTGCGTCTTTCACTCATGATTAAAATTAGGTTATGTTTTTGAGGTTAGTTTTTTGTTTATTTCTTATGTTTTATTGCTAATATTAGGTTTATTGTTAATTATTTGCACTGGCAAGAGAAAGTTGTGTGAGTGTTTCACACCAGATTTTATAATATTGTGTAAGGTACCAATTAATGGGGTGTATTGGGTTAGTAATAGAGGTTGTAGGTTTATTTTTAGCATATATGCAAGGTGAACAGTCAACATGTTTTATACTTATTTGGGTACCTTAATTTAAAAAAAAATAAAACGCCCCGTAATCAAATTATGGTAACACCCATAAAACGGACTTGCCGTCACCTCAAACAACTAAAAAAACTATTTTAATTTTTTTTAGCGTTAAAACGATTTCTGTTTTATGAATACAATAAAAATTAATTTTTACCACTTTCAGGAACGGCGCCCGTATATGATACGGGCGTGCCATTTTGATCGACTGGATGGCACCCGTATACGATACGGGCGCCTATTTCACTTGGTTTTATATCCATTAGCTCGTATCGTATATGATTGCTGTCTATGCTGTTACTTAATTTAGTTCAATCTGAATCTAATAGAGTACACTCATAATCCTAATGTCAGATTATCGAATATATCGACTTTTACAGCATCGATGTTATCGAGCGTGAGCAAGCGATCTGCCGGTACTTCTGCGCGTTGTTGTTAATTATTAGTTCATTATTATAATACTTAGTTTTTTTTTAAATTTTACTTAAGAAATAAAAAAAGTAAATTGGTTATTAGAAATAGGTAATTAGTTTGAAGAATTTAACTCATAATTAATTTTATTATTCTTACATATTATCATTATACGGTGAAATTTTTTTTAAATTCAAGAAAACATACCTTCAGGCAAACATTTTAGTTATTCTAATCTTAATAAATGAAAAGTAATCTACTAATTATGATCTTTAATTTAATCCTTACTTTTTGAATTATTGACCAATGGTTGATTTGTTACAGTTTTTAAAAATCCCAAAAAATGGCAGTCCACGGGCAAAACTACAAAAAAAAAGTCAGTCTTCAAAGTGTTAACAGGAAATTTTGTTTTTCTGTAATGTTGAAATATTGGTTGGCAGTGGCAGGCTTACGCCTACTAGTTTTCTAAATAAGGGGCGGCACTTTTTGTACACCCTTAATCAAATTAAATGGCACTTTAGATCAAATTTTTAAGTATTCTTTTGGCACTGAAAATGTTCAAGGAGCTTTAATTGTTAACAGATCTGTGAAAGGTATGGTTTATTACGACCTAAGCCATCCTGTTTTGAAGAATTACCTTAATTTATTGGTTTCCCCCCCCCCAGTTTACTTATACGAGTTTGCTCAGTACTACATGAAAATAATAAGTGTTGTCTTAATTTTAGGGTGGACCAAGTCAACAGCAGCAGCAACAACAAGCTATGATGCAGCAAGCAGCAGCTGCGGCCGCTGCACGTCAGGGAACCAGTAGTTCCTACAGCCCTGCTGCTAGGCAACTTGTACAACGAGTTCAGAGTCCGCACAGTTCGAATCAGCAACAACGAGCGTCACCTCAGGTAAATTATGTTAATTGTTACTTTTTCTTGCCTTGTATGAATGTACGAGGGTCATTCGTAAAGTAAGGTTCGTTTTTGTATAAAAAATTAACCACAACAGATTAGATCAAAAACCTTGTTTTATTTAATTCCTGACGTCTTTATCTATTTTTCTACATAGTTTCCTTTTTTTTTAAACATTTATCATAACGTTCTACAAGCTTTTGAATACCAGTGTCGTAGAACTCTGCCGCCTGCGAATATAATCAGCCATGAACAGCTTCTTTCACCTCGTCATCAGAGTTGAAGTGCTTACCGCCGTTCTCAAGTTCACCGCTTACTCACGTTCGAGAATTCCAATGCTAATGACGAAATTGTGAATCGCCGATTTTCACGAATCTTTTCTTCAATGGCTTTGACCAAATCTTCCGTGATCACTGATGGTCGGCCAGATCGCGGTTCATCATGGACATTGTCCCTTCCCTCCTTGAAAGCTCTCACCCACTTGCCCACTTTACTGTCACTCATTGCATTAGGGCCATACACTTCACTTATTTGTCGATGAATTGCTACTGCACAAACGTTCCTTGCTGTCAAAAAACGAATCACTGACCGTATTTCGCAGTTGGCGGGATGATCAATTGTCTTAAACATCTTAAAGATGCACAGTAAACAGCACACAACAAAGATACTACTGCAAATGGCGTCATTTCGTACGCAAGGCATGCTGGAAGTCGTTGCGCATTGCGCTGTTCGCTCGCCGTGTGGCTAGTTACCGCGATTCGGACCTTACTTTACGAATGACCCTCGTATATAGAGAAGAAAAGTCAATTCAGCACTAGCATTTTTATTCGCAGGGCAATAGGAAAGAAAATGAAACAGGACACCCAAATTAAATTTTACAGAGCAAAGGCTGTATCACTCGTAACATATGGTAGTGAAACAGGGGTGTCATTACAGAGGAATAAATCTCATATCATGCATTATATGAATTTACGTAGGGAAGAAAAGTCAATTTAGCGCTGTATGCGTTTCTATTCGCAGGACAATAGGAAAGAAAATGTAAGTGGACACCCAAATGAAATTTTACAGAGCAATGGCTGTATCACTCGTAACATATGGTAGTGAAACTTGGGTATCATTAAAAAGGAATAAATCTCGTATCTAGGCTGCTAAAATGAAATTTTTGCGGGGACTCAAAGGTTGTACCCGGTTAGATAAATGTGAGGAGTTAAATGTTCTTCAGCCACTGTGTGAAACGTTTAGAATATATAAGAGAAACTGTTCCTTCCATTTACTTCGCATGCCAGCACACAGATTTCCTCTATGAGAATGTAAATATAAACCTAGATATGGAAACGAAGCTTGAGAAAAGACCTAAAAAGAGATGGATGCTGGAACAGACCATTGAGCTTAATCCTTGACAGATGATGATTATGAAGAAAAGTCGATTTTTAAAAATTGAGTGTTTTCCTTGTACCCGAAAAACATGTTCTCAGACTCTCTGAACCAATAGAAACTGTTTTTAGCAATCTGTGTGTGTGTGTGTGTGTGTGTGAACAAAATATTTCAAAAACGGATAGGGTACAAAGTTGAAACTTAGAACTTATTAACCACTCAAGGAACCTGACACACTTTTCATTAAAATTGGTCAACTGGAAGAAGTAGTTTATTCATGCGATTTTCTCAAAACCGGCTCGTAAGATTTTTTTAAATTTGGTTTAAATTTTTCTAACAGGGACCCCCAGTGGAATTTGTTCAGGAATGGCTGGTCAGCAGGTCACCATACACAGTTGCTTGCCTAATCAGTGTTGCTTAACAATTAATTGCTACTTTCTACCAGCTGACTGACTGGAGTTGTCCCAAGGCCCAAATAAAATAAATAAATAAAATTGGAGATGGATTTCTGGAGGCAGAGCTGTGATGTGTAGTGTATCGATTGAATTTCGAAATTAGGAGAAGAATTGGCATTCAAGGAAATATCATGGATACCATCCCGGAAGCAATTAAAATGGTTTGGCTATTTGCAGAGGATGGAGGATGGTAGGTGGCCAAAGAGGGTATGGGAGTGGATGCCAGCCGGTAAAAAGGAGGAGGGGTAGGTCAGAAGCGACTGGTTGGATGGTGTGCAGTAGGTAATGTCTTTGCAACGGCTCTCCGATGAGGACTGGTGTGACAAAGAGAGGTGGTGCTTAAGAAGTAAAATACAGCTGGGGCTGTAAATCCTCGCATGAATGTATATGAATACCGGGTGTCCCATAATTTGAACCATAGGGAAGTAGTATTGATTTTCATTAGTTAGTTAATATTTTCTTTCCACAAATAAATAAAGACTTGTTATTATCGAATTCATTAGAAAATTTTTAGACCTTTTAAAAAATCAATTTTGTTACATTTTAAGCTGTATTTTAGCTTAAATTATTGCAACAATCAGCTGTCTCTGAAAATTAAATGTTTGTGAAGGAAATATTTAAGTATTTAAAATGTTACTGAATTTGCTTCCAAAAAAAAAAAAATTTAAACACTTTTTGAAGACTGACATTTTTTTGTAGTTTTACCCGTGGACTGCCATTTTTTGGGGATTTTTAAAAAATTATAACAAATCAACCATTGGTCATTAATTCAAAAAGTAAGGATTAAATTAAAGATCATAGTTAGTAGATTACTTTTCATTTATTATGATTAGGATTACTTGCATTATAATGATAAAGATGTTTGAAAAAAAATTTTACCATATAATGATGATATATAAGAATAATAAAATTAATTATATGAGTTAAATTCTTACAAACTAATTACCTATTTCTAATAACCAATGTACTTTTTTATTTCTTAAGTAAAATTTTAAAAAACTATTTCTTATAATAACTAACAACAACGCGCAGAAGTACCGGCAGATCGCTTGCTCAAGCTCGATAACATCGATGCTGTAAAAGTCGATGTATTCGATAATCTGACAACATTAGGACTATGAGTGTACTCTATTAGATTCAGAATGAACTAAATTAAGTGACTGCATAGATGGCAATCGTATACAATACGAGCTAATGGATATACAACAAAGTGAAGTGGGCACCTGTATCTTATACGGGTGCGGTCCAGCCGATCAAAGTGGCACGCCCTTTTCGTGTACGGTTGCCATCCTGAAAGTGTTAAGTAAATAATTCTAGATGATATAACAAATTGTCAAAATTAAGAAATAAGTAATTTTTTTTTTAAATTTTCAATATTTTTTGAACAATAATAAATTTTTATCGCTGATTGATTTGACCCACCAGTCTTTACATCTCCCGACCAGAACCATTACTCAAAACACAACAACGCAAAAAGTTGATAAAATTTACAATACTAAAATGGAAAACTGTTACAAATTTATGTATTTCTGTATTTTAAGCTAAAATATCAAAATTCATTAGCTTAAAATATCAAAATTTATATTATTTAAAAGGTCTAAACATTTTCTAACGATTCTTGATTATAACAAGTTTTCATTTATTCGTGGGAAGAAAATATTAACAAACTAATGAAATCAATGCTATTTCCTATGGTTCATATTCTATTGCACACCTGGTAGGCCCTATATAAAATTATAATGAAAGAAAATATATTTTGGTATTGTTTTCAAAACTGCGGGCAATTTATTTTATTTTCCAGACACACCTTGTATAGCGTGTATTTATATATAAATTTTGTCGTTACCTTATAAAATTTAAAGAAAATTTTGTATGTTGTGTTTCAGACGTCATCCGGTCAAGGTAATTCTGGTATATCTTGGCATATTCCGCAACAGACGGCGACATTCACCGGACCGGGAAATTCATTTTCCGGAAGTGCAGGAGCTGCGAGTTTGGCTGCTAGTGCGGCGGCTGTCGGAATTAAACATCCAGCGCCGCCTCCGCTTATACAATTACCAGTGAACGATTCGTTTAAAATCACGTTGAAACAACCGCAAGAAAATAACAGTAGTAGTAATAGCAGTAGTAGTAACAATAGTAATAGTAGTAGTAGTAGTAGTAGCACTTTGAATACGAACAGTAGTAGTAATGGGAACAGTAGTACTAGTAGTAATAGTAACAGTAACAGCCAATCTACTGTTACAAATCAACAACGACCTGAACCTCAGAAAACACCACAGCCGACTCAAAACACGCAACAACAGCCGACTTCTTCAGTTCCGAAGACGCCAAGCCCTCATACTCCCAACAAAAACAACACTGATGACGCAGAGAAAAGCTTGGACAAATTTTGTCAGGTACTTTTGATCATATTTTCAAACTTTAAAAAATGTTTGTGTGTATGTATGATAACGAATCAAAAAATTATTGGATAAATTTTTATTTTCTCTTGCATGTATAGGAATATATAGGAGGGAAAGTATTGTTTTCATTTTGATTTTTCGAAATCAAGTTTTCACCAGATCTACATGTTTTCAAGACCCTCTGAATCCGAAAAACATGTTTATAGCGATTGGTATGTGTGCGCTTGCACATGTGCGTGTGAGAGAGAGAGAGAGTGTGTGTGTGTGTGCGTGTGAACAGAATATCTCAAGAACGGAACATCGTATGAAATTAAAACTCAAAACTTGAGTTAGATACTACTAGAGGACCCAACATGAAAATTGTCATCAAAATCGGTCAACCAGAAGTAATAGTTTATTCGTGTTTTTTGCAATTTTCTCAAAAACAGCTCCTACAATTTTTTTTAAAATCGCCTAGTTTATAAATTTTTATGCTCTACAAGATAGGGTAGACGCCATGTCTGCTGAAATTCTTGGGAAGGCTGTTTTCTCGTAAAAATATTGTTTTTTTAAGATTGCGACTTTAATATGCATTTTAGCGCTAAAATGTATATTATAAAAGTTGTAGAGAATTTAAAATCCTACAAATTTTATTTATAACATTTTTTTGTATAACGTTTTGTTTAGCGGTAATTTTAGCGATGTTGTGTTTTTTTCTCATGAAAACATCTAAAACAATTGATCTTTTTAAAGAACACACCTGTGATCCTCACGGCCTAACAGAAAACTTTTTTTTTTGGAACAGGCTGCATGTATCGTATGTGATTTCGCACTTACAGTTGTAGTTAAAAAACAAACACGAATATGAGTAAATAAACAGTGTTATAAATAATTTATAATGTAAATACAAACATTAATTAACACATATAATCACTAATGAAGATAAAAACAACATTAAAATTACATGAATAAACATAACCAAAGTATGAGTAAATTTAGTTTTTGTGTAGTACTAACCAATTTTTACGCGTGCAGATGATGCCTGCATACAGGTATATTTTACTCTAGTCCTAATAGGCCTACAATGTATTCTTAGCACGCGTACAAAGGTTATGATGAAAGAATAACAATGGGGTCTGAAGAACCAGCATAGATTCTCACGCTCTGTATTGACGAACACCTGAGGATTGCATTTGCATCTCATGGCACCCAACCTGTTAATATGCATTTAGGACAAAAGCATAGAAAATTAAAGAATCTATGGGTTCTATGGACTTGACGAATTTCATGAGTCATGTAAAATTTTAAAAATTAGTTTTCAGTATTGAGATTAATCCTGCTGAATAATTTCAAGAAGATTTAGAAAGATTGGTTCCATGAAACAAAGCTGGAGAAAAATAAAAATTTAAAAGAGAAGATAAACACCTGAATGAAAAAAATAGTTTTGATAATGTTGACCTTACATTAATAAAACAAGGTTATTTAAACTGCCCGTTGATGCTACATGTACATGTTATACATATACATAACGCTAGTGCAATTGGAAAATTGAATTTGAATGGTCAGTTTTAATTTTAACTTTTAATTCTTTAAAGGTAACTGTATTTTATTAAATATTCTTTCCTTCTCTTGTGGCCCAGTGGTTAGGATTCTACACTGCAAGGCGGTGGTCGTGGGTTCGATTCACGGCCAGGGTCTGGAAAATTATTACGCATTCAAACCCACCATTCCTTAACCACCCAAAATAGTCAGTAATATTTAATTTGTTGATGCTACTATTAAATAAACTAAACTAAATGGAAATTTACTTTTCTATATTTTATTAATTTTTTTTCATGGTTCTTATTTTAGGATTCTGTTGACGACCTCATGATGACAATTGCTAAATTAGATAGCCACGGTACGAAGGTTATTCCGGAAACATCGATAAGTTTGACTGAAAGTAACCAACCTCAAGTGGATAGTTCGACTGATGCAACATTGACTGAACAAGCGGAGGCAATAACACCACCATCTACCACTTCTCGCCAAGGTATTACAAGCATCTTAACCCTATAAATACAGGAGCCAACTGTAGTCAGTTCGGTACTTACTGTCATTAACGCGGTATAACTTGTGTATTTATAAAGCTGTAATGCCCGCTATGTATATCAAATTACTCGCCTTGAAATGCTCTTTCATTTGATGTATAATACAGTGCATTTAGTGTATGTATAACAGAACTATGGACAGAGCAAAGTGGCTAACTGCTTTGTTGGCTTCACCTGTGTTCCAGACAGAGTAACTTTTTAAATATTTCAGATTTTGAGTTGGTATGACTGCAGTGCTATATCTTTCGCTCTTTTCTAAGAAATAAAGCAAGGTCATCCCTTTTACATTCAACCCTTAGGTAGCTGGATTTTGAGATGGAAGATATTTTTTTCTTCGTCTATTTTATCCTTGGGCCTTCAAACATCTACAAACACATTTTATTACTATTATTTTATAAATGTGTGTTTTTAGTATATTTGTGTGCAATGCACATGTGTTAATCGCTAGTAGAAGGGATATATTAAAATTTTTTATGTGGCCAATAATGTTGCATTGTGTGCGCTTCGAATTATGTTGTTCAATTTTCAAACTGCTGTAACTCGCTCAATCTTTACCCAAAATTGTAATAAAAAATATGGTTTTATTCACAAAACTGTTCTCTACAAAACGTGTCATGTACAATTTTTTACTAAACTGAAATTTCAGCCCGTTATAGTGAAAAATATAAAGTAACACACATTTTCCATGCGACAATATATCGCTTGCGCAAACGCAAAGCAGTTTTCATGTTTTTATATGCAAAAGAAGCATAGATATTATATAAAGTACCTGTAATTTTTTTGTAATTATTCATCAGTTAGGTATGAAATTAGATAAACGAATTTATTTGAGAGCGTGTTATGATAATTTGAACTTTAATTATCGCATTAAATACATTGATTTTATAGGGTTATTGTAACATACTTTATCCTAACTAGGCAATATATTTCTTAAAATTTTATATTAAAAGAATGTTTTTCAAGCAAAAAATTTGAAGTTTTGATAAAGGTCCTGTCCCAAAAATTCCAGTTATGAATTTCCACAGCCGGCCACTTAACACTTGCATGGTGCCGCTGATTGGGGATCTTAGGTAGAGAATCCCCCTGTCCGCAGTCGTCTGCGGGTAGTGGTTGAGTGAAGATCATTCTTAGCACAAAGTGTATCATCATACTCTCATTGATAAAAACAATGGTGCAAAATTTAGAGCGGAGCAAATAAATTTTGCGTTAAAACTGGATAAAAATGGTGCAGATACACTAAAAAAATGCTTAGGCAAGCTTTCAGGGAGGACACAATGTTACAGAACTGAATTTTCAAGTGGCTCAAGAGGTTTCAGGCGGGTTGGTAGCAGTTGAAAACGATGAGCGCTCGGTGTGCCGGTTAACAACAGATTTGACGATATGGTCCAAAAAGATCGACAACTTTTGGAAGTGATCTACGAACGAGTGTTCAGGTGTTAATCAAAGAAAATTGTGTAAACAAATCAGTTGTTCACCGCATTCTAACTGAGGATTTTGGCATAAGAAAGGTCTGCGCCAAGATGGTGACGACAGTTCTCAACGACAACATGAAGTGTCAGAAATTGCTCAAACATTATGAAATTGAGCCTGAAATTTTGACTTTGCACCAGCTCTCTTGTTTTTGTTTCCCCAAAATAAAAAGACTCTAAAAGGACACGGGGATGCTGAAGAGGGTATAAAAGAAGGTTTATCAGAACTTTTGAGACAGATCCTGTATTTTCATAATCTGAGGATTTTTTTAGTTGAAAAATTGGTTTTTCCAAAGCTATGGGGTCTCGTGTAAACTCTTTATTTTGTGAACTCATAATTCACAGATGCAAGCTTCAGAAATCTAGACAAAATTGGCTTAATATAAACTATAATCAATACATGCTAATCGTAAAATTTTCTGGTTAAATAATGAGCTAATTTCAGTGCAAAGTTGTTAATTTTGCGCTGTTCAAAAGATATTTACCAAAGCATTTCTAACAGTATTCTTTATTTGTTCTGTTTATTAACAATGAAATATAAGCAAAGCCCAACTAAATTTTCTTTTTGAATTTGACATTTTCCCCCAGGAATTCAGACAACCAGATGTTATAAATTTACCACAAGTAAGCAATTTCTTCTTTTTGTTTATCAAAGATTTAAAAGTACAAAATTATTAAAAAGTTGGTTCTTACAGTATTGTAAAATTTTTTGTCAAGAAATTTAGAAGATTTTAAAAGATGTGCAGTTATTGTAAATCGTAAATAATTATTATTAACACTTTGTTTTGGTATTCGGAAAAATTATAGACAGAATTAAAAAGAGTTTTAAGATTTCCTGAACCTTTTTGTTTTTTATTTGTATTTTTTTCATCTGGATTATCAAGAAATACTTAAAAGAAGGGGTGGTCTCTAAAAATGTGTCTAGAATTCTGCGGGTGAAGTACTATCATGAAAACAGAGACAATTTTTTACGAACAGTGTTAGATAGGTTTAGTTTACCGGCTATCTGCCATTTTATTTTCTTAACATAAAAATACCTTGTTTCAGATTATCTGTATCAGAAAAAACTTGTAAATAAATTTGCTATATCCCACATAAAGTATTGTACACTTATTAAAGTTTAAATGATCATTATAAGTGTACAGTTACAAAATTGTACTATATTGTTAAAGCATTAGTGTTTTGAATTAAAGGTCACTTGCATATTACTGTATTTGCTTCGTGAACATCGTTGGATAGCATTATGGTGTACCTGGAGTACCAGCCCTACACCACACCGGTTGAGCTTATGATGTTGAAATGATTGCGCCATCATGCTGTTTTTAAACACCATACAAAAGTAAAAAGGAATCAGTGATTTCTTTGTAAAGAAAAACAAAACATTGTTTATAAACATTTGTTTTTATTGGTTTTGTATTTTTGGTTTATCTGGATTTTCAATTTTCCGGATCGTTTCTGGTCTGGTTAAATGAGGTAGTATAGGATGATTCAAAAAGAGCGCCGGTTTTGATATATCAAATTAAGAGATTTCTTTTATTGGAAAACTGAAAATAAATACATCAACAAGTTCATCTTACCTTCTGATTTTATGTATGAAAAATGATGTCATGCATGTGTCCTCCTCTACTGCGCTGGCGCACATCAACTCTGTCCATGAAATTGGATATAACTGCGCGACAAGTTTCGACTTCCATTTGCCCGATAACCCGTCGAATTTTCTCCTTCAAGTCATTGATGTTTCGGGGTTTATTGGCATACACCAATAACTTCAGATGACCCCAAAGATAAAAGTCACACGACCTTGGTGGCCATTGATGGTCGGAATTACGAGAAATGATGCGATCCTGGAACCGTTCACGGAGCAACAACATTGTTTCTCGTGCAGCGTGACAGGTGGCACCATCCTGCTGAAACCACAACTCGTCAATGTCCATTCCATTCAAATGACGCCACAAAAACTCCCTAATCATCGTACGGTATCGGTCTCCATTTACTGTCACGGCTTGTCCTTCTTGATTTTCAAAAAAGTAAAGGCCGATGACACCGCCCGACCAAAAGCCGCACCAAACTGTAACTCGCTGTGCATACATTTCCCTTTCATTAACCACGCGAGGGTTTTCTAAACCCCACATACGGCAGTTCTGTTTATTAACAAAACCGTTTAAGTGGAAGTGCGCCTCATCACTGATAATGATTTTGTTTGCGAAGGTGTCATCATCCTGCTGTTTTCTCAATACCCAGTCAACAAACTGTCATCTCTTCTGGTGGTCTGCCACTTTCAAATGTTGCGTCAACTGAATTTTATACGGGTGATATTGGAGATCGTACCGAAGAATTCTCCGTACAGAAGAACATCGTAAACCCAATTGTTGAGAACGGCGACGTATTGATTTTGCTGGGCTAACAGCCACACTGTCACGAACCAACGCAACGTTCTGCTCAGTTCGGCCAGAACGACGACGTCCAGAACTTTTAAGGTCGACTGTTGAACCCGTCTCAAAAAACTTTTTCATGAGCCTGCGAACTATTGATTCATTCGGTGCTTCATTACGTCCTAGAGTACCGCGAAGTCGCCAGACAGTAGCCGCATAACTCTCTCCGCTCTGGTAAAATGTTTTGATGATTAACACTCGTTGTGCAATAGTAAACTTCTCCATGGTTAGACACATACTGCGAGAGTACTACACTGCGAATAAGAGAAACTACAACTGAATCGTCAATCGGAATGTTCTCCGAAATAGAAATGAGGTCTAACAATGTTGCCAACCGATAAACAAAAATTTACCAGCCGTTTAAAAACCGGCGCTCTTTTTGAATCACCCGTTACTTTTTCAGATTAAGCATATCAAATTGAACTTTGGAACAATTCTAGGGTAATTAAAGATGAACTATTACAAAAAATTAAACCTAATCTATCAAGCCATTTCAAAAATATTCATCGATGACCTTATAAAATTTTAAATTGATCAACATTTTATATGGTTAAAATTCATGAACTGAAGAAAAACTTAAATTTATGAATAAATTAATCTTCAAATTTTATTATTCAATTCATTAAGTGTTAAAGGAATTTCAGGGTTGTGATGTTATTGATTTCCTTGAATTATTTTTAAGTAATTTTGTTTGTAATTACAGAAAGTCAGAAGGATGATCCTAACGAAGATTGGTGTGCTGTCTGCTTGGATGGAGGAGAGCCTGTTTTGTGCTGTGATTTTTGCCCGAAAGTATTTCATTTAAAATGCCACATACCTCGTATACCGGATTTTCCAGAGTAAGCATCAACTTTTACATACCTTGCTAACCGTGCTAACCTGAAAGCCAGGAATCTGGCATGCGTCATTACCTTTATTTAAATTATTTTCTCTGCAACTATTCATTATTTTCTAACAGGTTTTGGTTGCATTTGATAGAGAATTTTCTCCTCTTTGATTTGATGTGTCTTCCATATTTGTACGACGAAAATTGACGACGTGGTGTTACGCGAAAAAAAGGGATTTTTTTGACGAGCCGGTACTAAAAACTGAGCGTTTTCGTCCATAACTTTTCAACAAAAAAAAGGTATTTGTTTGAAAATGACATCATCTGTTAGCTCTTAATGTTGCGGTCAAAATCAATAAATTAGAAGTGCCAGCGACAAATTTTATGACCCTAAAACCGAACAAAGAAGGTTAACACTATCTGTCTCGCCTATCTCCTCGGTTGAACTTTACAATTAGCGTCAAAATAAATGATAACATATTTTAATTTATGCTATCATGTTTAGAAAAGGATAATACACAAAACAATGCAGAAAAGAGACAGAAACTTTCTTAAAATAGTAGTAAATGAAAATTGAAAAGAGACTACATATTTTTGAGTCGTGTTTTTTTATCCAGTGTTTCTTTGTTGAATAAAAAGTGTGATATCTTTTAAACGCGTCTTTGCAATATCTAAACGTTATTATTTTTAAAATGAATTGTTTTATTTATGTATGTAGCTAAACATATTTTTTAGTGATTTGGTGACACTTTTATAATTTTATAAATTAATATTTCTAAAAGGGAATAATTTGCTTCAAACTTGGTTCTATTAACAAATTCTTTATAAATAAAATGGTATTTTTTTTTGAAATTTTTAGGAATGAAACTGAATGACATAAAAGAGTTTTTATTAGGCATAAAATGACAGTCTGTGTGATCGTTAAAATTGCAGTTCTCGTCGGGTTAATGCAATGTGATAATTAATAATGTATTGGTTTTTTATGTATGTATAAAAAAACTTTATATTTACCTTATACGCTTTTTATTCTTCGTTTCTTACAAGTACTTTCGCGGTACGCACCGCTCCTTCAGGTATTAACATATAGTCTGTCTACTGTAAGAGTACGCCGACGTAGGCAACCAGCAACACAAGTGAGCATGCGCATTAATTAAAAATACCCACAGCATGATCAAAAACAAAATTCCGTACAACACTAATTCGCTCTAAGCTTAATATTATAATGAAAACACGTTCAATTCATCTGTTAGGAAATATTTTATAAATCGAACAATAGTTCACCATTAATAACTAAAACTTTTACGATTGTTACTCTTACATTGTTATTTTTCGTTACATTATTTACTATTATTACATCATTATTTATGATTAATAGGTTTTTAATAAAGACTCAGTTTTATTTTTGGTCTCAAGTAATAATATAAGACTAATGCGCTTGAATTATAACAGGATAGTAAACAATTCCAGTGATTCGTTGTTTATCATTTCAGATTGTTTATTTCATATAATTAAAATTAATGTCTGTGAATAGTTTAATACAACTGTTTGCACTTGCCCGTGTTGAACACATTTTTTGTTTCATCAGTTATCTTTTGGTATTGTATCGGTTCGTTTCGATTTTTTTCGTAGACTGAAGTTGAAAAGTTTTGTAAGCTGTGTTTTGTTAACATGCGTGATAGTGAATGCATTGAGTTTTTGAAACATGAAAGCGGCAACCATTAAAAAGTAGAAAAAAATTGTTTTGTTAAATGTAACAGTTAAAATAATTAATTAAGGAGTCTTTTTATGAAACTACAATAATTACAAGTAATCAGAACGATATAATTGAAAAAGCGTGTAAAGGATAATGTTTATTTTAGCTGGATGTAGATATTTTTATGATGGATTGTAGTGCAAAATAATTGTCAGGCGGAGAGGTAGATATGCGCTAACTAGTGTAAAACTTTCGTTTACACCCTGTAGGCGCTTGCCTCGCACGGAGTACTCTTACAGTAGATGGACTATAAGCTTCTATGTAGAAAGTGTTAATGAAGATTGCATCTTCCTTCGTTAAAGGTTTGAATCAAACTGATAAGAAAATAGAAAAATCTTTGAATTAACTTTTATGTTAAATAGGTTCCGTACAACTGAAACGAACTTTCTTCTTCGTCCAATATTACTCAGATATCCAAAAATTCTGGACTTTCATTAAAACACGACTGTCCGGGCTCATCCAGAACATGTGGTAAACCTAATTATGAGCAAGAACTAAGGAGAAGTGTAAAGTCTTCTCAAATGAAGAGGAAAAATCAAATGCCATTACTTATAGATACTGAAGTCACGAGATTGCCTTTTGCATACGAATGGGCTGTGCGGAAGGGTGAAAATTTGACAGTGCTGCCAACCTTAACAGGGAGACACTATTCGTACATTTCACTGCCGTGCAGTTTCTAAATACGTTATGTAAGCTGTGGTTTATTCTGAGAAAATGTTTTCTTCATAAACCTTATAAAAAATAAATGTGACCTGTAATATTGCCTATAGCTTACTTCCATGACTAGAAATGTTTGATTTACTGTAATTACAAACTATCTTATTCCATTGGAATTAAATTTTCAACGAATGAATCACCTTCTTTATTATCGCTGTCACCGGCGTCTTCACTATCAGTCTCACTAGTATCTACCTAACCATTTCCTTTTTTTACCAGAAGTCGACAAAACTGTTGAAGAATAGCTTCTTCACGTCTTTATTTTTTATTTCCTTCTTTATTTTTTGAATTGTGGAGAGAGAAACATCATAGTAGTTAGCCACTCGCTCATGGCTATTGTTAAGAGCCAGGAAAAGGGATTTTTGTTAAACTTCAACTGCACATCATTTTATTACACTGCATATTATATTTTGTTCAACACTGTGATTAGTTTGCCCACGTTTTCGAGAATCTAACATTTCTGTTTACGATAACGAACAGTTATATTCGTACAGTTAACCTATAAAAGGTTCAGCGATATACTGAATATGCTGTGGGTATAGTATACGTTGTTGTGTTGGTTGTAATGAAATTAATGCAGTTGTCCATGTGCACTGATGCTTTTCCCCCTTTACCCCTCGTTGCAAACAAAGGCAAACTCATGACTCGAGTAACTACTTTCTGCTCTGTTTCATTCGTACGTAGGCTTCTACACCATACTTCTTCTTCAAGTGCCGTCTTTGCGTCGGAGGTTGGCGATCATCATTGCTATTCTAACTTTCGAAACAGCTGCTCGGAACAGTGACGTGGAGTTGAGACCAAACCAATCTCTCAAATTCTTCAGCCAGGACGCTTTCCTTCTGCCCGGCCGGCGCTTTCCTGCTATCTTTCCCTCCATTATCAGCTGAAGAAGTCTTTATTTCCCGTTTCGAAGAACATGGCCGAAGTACTGCAGTTTTCGTCGCTTGATGTCGTATAGCAGTTCCATCTCCTTGCCCATCCGAGTCAGTACGTCCGTGTTTCGTACTCTGTCGGTCCACGGTATACGGAGCATGCGGCAGTATAGCCACATCTCAAACGCCTCCAGCCTCCTTTCTAGAAGTTTCGTTAGTGTCCATCCTTCCTGCCCGTAAAGAAGTACAGGAAGTATGTAGCACCTCAGAATTCGGAGCCATACACCTGTTGTTAAATACATGAAGTCAACGTTAATATATTCCATTTTTACGTTTGTAAACTTTTGCATATTTATGTATACACGTTATGTTAGCAACTGGTTGTTTATTTACTGGTTTTATTTTTACTAAACAAAACTTTTGTTACGTTGGTCATTTAATTTTGTTTAGTTTTATTTTTACAGTTAAGCTTCTCCTATCCAAAATTCATGAGAAAATGTTTTTAATTTTAAATTGTGTTTTATACGTTTACTGCCCGTAGCAGACAGGTCGAGTGTCAAATTATTTACACTCAATCTGTTTGTTGCAGGGCTAAAATCAATAGTTCTGTTTCTTATCACATGGTCAGCCAATTAAATGACTGACTCATTTAAGAACAGAAGAGGTAGAGGTGTAAAATACACTAATCAGAGTTATCTCCTCTGAAAGTTATAAATTTAATTATACAGCTAGACCCTGTGGAGAATGAAGTGAAAGAGTCATTTACAGAGTGGAAAATATGTGCTTTTCAGAGGGCCCGACATGCTGATAAGCGTAATTTTTCATTCGGTGAGGAAGGCAATGGTAAACCACCTCACTCCTCGTTTTACTTAGTAAAACCTCTACAGCTTCAAACCAGCCTTTCGGCTGATGACCTAAACAACGCAATATAAGTTTTATTAGTTTTGTGGTTATAACCCACTAGTATTGTAGTACTTAGTATTTCAATATAGAAAATAAAAAGTTTTCAATGCCGACCGCATTGCGGTAGTTGGTAACATGCGGTCGTGGGTTCAAATCCCACTTAAGCACGGCATATTTTCATACGTTACAAAAAATCATTTCATCCTTGTACAGTTACACCCCAACGTCATCGCTAAAGACCGTTGCAGTTGATGCGATGTTAAATAAAACAAAAAAAATGTTTTTGATAAAAATTTTATTTTCTGAGTAAGACTTAAGTGTAATATGCAAAACAGATGTTGCTGTAAAAAATATTATGATAATATTTACTAGGAATTTTCTTACGTTATAAACAATTTGTTTTTTAGTAAAATACCGCATTAGTTAACTATATACTGTATATATAAAAAAAGGTTGAAAACTTTTACAGTATTATTAGCAAATTTGGATATGGGAGGTTTTCTTGTACTTTATTTATTTTTTTATTTTAATCATTAAATGAGATTATCAAATCAAAAGTGATTTGGTAATCTAATGAAAGTAAAAGTATAATTGTTGGTATTAACTATTTTGCAGTGAGAATGATCCCTGGCGATGTCTATTGTGCATGGATATAACTCCGTTGTCAGCGAAAGTAGAAGTCGGTGAAAAGCGTAAAGCATTAGGGCCGGGTCTGACTAAGGAAGAACAGAAACTAATGGAACGTATTTTGTTGGAATTGTATTGCCAGTATGACCCAAGTCTTCATTTTAGAGAAGCTGTTGGGCCGGAGGTGAGTGTTAATCCATTTTATTTTATAGGATTACTACTATTGCTACGTAATTGAAAAGAACTACAAGGTGCGACTTCGTCAATTTGTTCTCAATGTAGCAGAGATCAAGTAGCTTCCCGTCATTTCTCTACGGTGATCAACACTCAAGTTGTACTGTAGTGTGATTTTTTGTTCAGTTCAAGAATTTTGAGCTGATTTCGCTATTCAATTCTTTATTGCAAAATAATTAACTTTTCC
The DNA here is from genome assembly GCA_035578175.1 of Catonia carolina. Taxonomy (NCBI): domain Eukaryota; kingdom Metazoa; phylum Arthropoda; class Insecta; order Hemiptera; family Achilidae; genus Catonia; species Catonia carolina. The sequence goes on along the minus strand of JAQMRL010000009.1, from coordinate 16,833,210 downwards.
TTGGCTTGTATGAATTATTTCATCCCTAATTTGTGTACATTGCAATCTGTCAAGTTTTACAACCAATGAGCACTCCCATGATCCAATTTGATAAGGATGATGGGTAAATGAGGTGTAGTCTTGTACAAACTTGGAGAGTATGTTCAATTTAATCCCAACCAAACTCAAATCTGTATAAAAGTAACTTCCTGTACTAGGATTTGAATGACGGAATCTAAATTCAGCTGTTATAGTGTAACATAAAAATTCAAGGAGAAACAATAAAAATGCTGAGATTCGCCGATATGGTAGTATTAGCAGAGACAAAGAAAGAACCAGAGGATATCTTAAATGGAATGGATGAGATCATGAGAAAGGATTACTTAATAAAAATTAATAAGAACAAAATGGAAGTGTTATGCAGCAGCAAGAGCGTAGCGTTGTACGGGAGTGAAACGTGGGTCATAAGGGCTGTAGAAAGGAAGAGGATAGAAGCTTTTGAAATGTGGTGTTATAGGAAAATGTAAAACATTAGGTGGGTGGACAAAATAAGTAATTTAGAGGTTCTTAGGCGAGTGGATGAAAAAAGAAGTATATGGAAGCATCTTACCAGAAGGGATAGGGTAGTGGGGCATATCTTAAGACATACAGGTATTGGTCTATCAATAATGGAGGGTAATATTGAGGGAGTGAAATGTAGGGTAGGCAAAGGTTAGAATATTTAAAGCAAATTACAAAATATGTAGGGTGTTAACAGGTATGTAGATATGAAACGACTTGCACTAGATAGAACAGCTTGGAGAACTGCATCAAACCAGTCAACCAGTTTGATGACAAAAAAAGAAAGTACGAGGGCTGTCCAGAAAGTAACAGACGTCTTGAAATAAAAAAATAAACTAAGTAAAAAAACCAATTTTTATGACGTACATTTTGAAGGTTAACTCTTAGGCTATTTTTCTATGTAATCGCCAAGTAAATTAAGGCATTTATCGTAACATGGTACAAGGTTTTCAATGCCCTCTTTGTAGTAATCTGCCACCTGCGAGTTCAACCACTGGTTTACATCGGCATGGAGTTCAGCGTCAGTGTCGAAGGGAACTCCATCGACTGCCTTTTTGTTTCACAGTTGACGTGCTTTACCCAAGTCTTGTCACCAGTTACGATACGATTGATAACATGGTTTCCATTTTTGTCGTACTCTTCCAGAAATGTCAGTGCTGCAGCAAGTCTTTGTTTTTTGTGGTCGTTCTTTAGGATTTTCGGAATCCACCTGGCACAAAATTTGTGGTATCCAAGTTTACCAACCAGAATTTCATGAATTAAACTCCGTGAAATTTGAGGAAAATGTTCTGTGAGTTCCGTAATAGTGAAACGATGATTTTCACGGATTTTTTCATTGATTTTCACTACCAATTCATCAGTCACAAGACTAGGCCTACCACTGCGATCCTCATCGTGAACATTGGTTCGGCCATTTCTAAAATCAATGCACCACTGCCTCACTCGGCTTTCACTCATTATTCCTTTGCCGTACTGTAGCAACACTACGGTTGTACAAATTTAAAATAAAATAAATTAACACAAGATTTAAATTTTAATACTTTTAATTGAATAAATAAATAGATAATTAATGATTTTACAAAATGATGACTCTAATTTTAAATATTCTCAGGGTTTTTAAATATTATAATTGTTTATTGTTCTTTATTCATACATCTTAAATTATATAACGATGAAAAATTTTAAATTAAACAAATGACAATCGGAATTTTTTAATAATTTATCGTAATACTGGACTTTTAAAAATTAAATTTAGAATATTATTTAGATAATTTTGAATAAGTTAAATAAAAAATATCAGTTAATTATTTACTTGAAATGTTATTTTTATTTGCCGGTTGAATTTAATAAAATTATGAATTACTGAAGCGAAGCTTTGTTCATTTTAGATGGCGTCTATAGATAGCTCAATAATCTTGAATTTTGATATGAATTTTTCTTAATATATTGATAATTAATGTTTGTTAATTATATGGAAAATGTTGCTTACGTGTTTATCTTCTTACTGATACATATTTTGTTATACTTCCATCGGTTTTTACTTATTAATTTTAATATTTAATTGGAGCACTTTTACGTATGATGTTCACACCAAGCTTGTTTCTGGCCTAAAGCTCCACGAATCGATGGTTCAAGTTGGCATATTAAATTTTAAATTTTGATTTCATAATTAAAAAAATGTTCGTGAAATTCAAATCACTGTTTTAAAAGATATTATATATATTATTTCAGTTATTCATGTATTTATTTTAATTGTTTATCTTCATTTCGATTTTTAATTCATTTTTTATTACTTATAGATTAGTTGCACTTTTGAACCACGTAGTACTTCATTTTAATCTCGTTGTTGTTCGTAGTTATTATACATTTTTTAAAACTATTGAAAATTAACTGATATTGAATGTTAATTAACAAATAACTATTTATATTATGCCAGTATTTATATAGTATGAATTTATTTATACTGTTTAAAAATAATAATAATAATATACACCAAATATTACTGGAGTTGTTAATTTTTTAATTAAAAAAAATGTAGTGTATAACCTGCCTATGTGACCTTGTCCACTTCTTAGAATATGGGTCAAGTTCACGCTACAGTACGTGTCACAAATCTGGCGATAAATTTCAATTGGTTTGTAATTTTTCGCCAACAAAAACCGTATCGCACCACGCACTTCACAACAGGCGGGATTTTCAATCGCAGCGCTCATTTTAAAACTCCACTGTATAAAAAGTGCAATACGCACGATGCTCTAGCTACCACGCCTGGTTGCGTACTGAATTTAGAAACACTCTTTTTTTTTTACTTTTACTTTACTATGTGGGCGTTCAGGCTTCTGCAGCCCCTCCTCACCGCGACCTAAAAGATCTTTTGTGATTGCACCTATTCCTTATTTATTCTTTATTCCTATTCTTTATTTCCCCACGCTTTCAATAAAGCGCAGGATCTGCCTAGGATCTAGTGCACTTACCTGAGAAGGTGTTAACACCTCCTTACCCATCAGCGCTCTTCTTTTGCAGCCAACCACTTTGTAACTGCATAAAATGTGCTCAGCCTTCTCCTCTGCCTCGTGACAGAATCTACACAGGCTCTCTTCAGCAATTCCTATCTTGGATAAATGATACCCAAGATTACAATGACCAGTCATCAGGCCCACTACCCTCCTCAAGTCCTGTCTTCCTAGTCTATTATATATCCCAGCCTTCCTGCTGGAATAGGCAATGAATTTCTTTGCCTGTACACAACCTGGCACCTGTTCCCAATAGGAGGTTTTAGCCTCCTCTTCCCAGGCCCTGACTATACCTCTATAATAGCCCTCACCAATTCCACAGAATGGCTCTGGGCCTATGAAGTGAGAGGCTGCACCTAGAAACACTCTTACGCCAAGATGGTGGCGCTAGCTTCGCCCACTGCCGCGGCAGGCCAAAACGTCCGTTACTTTCTGGATTGCCCTCGTATAACGTATAGAGAAGAAATGTAATTTTTTCATGTGGAATTTTTGAAACGGTGTTTGCAATCCACAAAACAGAAAAGTTTCGTTACGACGTCAATTGATATGGGCTCAGCAGCGAAAGTGTAAATATGTTTCTAAATGTATTAATAGTGAAATTATGTTATTTTTCAGAATGCGAATTATCATGAAATAGTGAAGAATCCTATGTCTTTTGATAAAATAAAATACAAATTGGATCTGATGAGCGATTCTACTGTCAGATACGAACAGATGGCTGAAGTCGTTCGAGACATCAAATTAATTTTCAATAATGCATATTTATATAATCCGGTAAGTAATCTTGATTGTCAATCCTTTATTGTTATTAACCCTTTCAGTGCCGAAACAATATTTTGAAAGTGATCTAAAGTGCCATTTAATTTGAATATAAGGCTGTACAAAAAGTGCCAGCCCTTATTTCGAAATCTTGCAGATGTAAGCCTGCCATCGCCGACCAAAATTTCAACGTTACAGAAAAATAAAATTTCTTGTTAAAAATTAATTTTTATCGAGTTCGTAAAACAAAAGAAATCATTCTAACACTAAAAATATTTTAAATTGTTTTTTTTTTAAGTTTATTTAAAGTCGAATTGACAGCTTGGTCATTAGCAACTACTGTGGGTTTGGTACCTTAACGGTGGTTATAACGTGTTAAAATTTCAAGACCCTAGCCGGGAATTGAATCCGGGACGTTTCGCTTCATAGGCTAGCGCACTAGTCACTATGCATCGTAGTGGGTTCAAACTACATTATTCCATTAATGTTTGTTGAAAAGGTTTTTTTGTAAATGTTTGGTTATCCGGATGTTGGCTTTTTATGCATAACTTACGGACGTCCAGTAAACCGGATGTTATCAGTATGTAAAATACATCGACGTCCTGATTTCCGGATGTTGGTACTGAAAGGGTTAAAGATTAACAAGATGAATAAGTTGTTTTGGACAGAACTTCTGTTTGTGATTTTTTGGTTGTTAAATCCTTATAGTGCCAATGTCGTGTATACGGATGTTCAAGATAACTTGGAAAAATGCCAATGTCCATATATACGTTTGCGGCCTTTACTGCTTTTAAAAATGCCGACATCCGTACGTACGGCTGTCAGAAAATTCTTTTTGTAATATTTGTTAGGTATTCAGTACCGAATGATGTAATTAAGAAGGTCTTGACAACTATGCATAATTTGAGTGGCTTGAACCATATGTTCAAAACATTTGTTTTGTTTATGTTTTTATAATGTAGCGTGTTGTGTCGTGAATTGTATAATTTATTTGAGTGAAATTTTTAAAAAAATGGATCGTTCTAGTTCCCATTTGAGTGGATATACTTTTACATCTAATTCATATACATTATTGGGAAAAAATTTAATGTCAAAGTGAAATGTGTTTCATCGTGTCAAATAAAAAAAACTCGAAAATAAAAATTGGCGTGTAGGTTTCTTTGCAGTGCAATATTTTTTAATTTACAAAGAAATGATTACATTTAATTTTATAAATGAAATATATATATATATATATATATAGGTAAAACCACTAGATCTTTTAAAATACGGTTTGCAGCACACTATTCAAACTATAAAAAAGGTAACCGAAAATTCTCCAATGTAATTAACACACGGTCAAAAATAAACATACTATGTAAAGTATAAAAAATAATCTAGATATATTAGAAATAAATAATAAGCAAATTGAAATAAAAATTTTGGAAAAATATTATATTTATAAATACAGTAACAGGGAAAAATTAATGAACACACAGGTTGATTATGGCAATCAACTGATTAAGTTGGCAAGACTGTTTTATATATAAGAATCGACTATTCCTTATCTACCATGGTAGGAGTAGGAAGTTTTAAATTTTGATATAAAAAATTTTTTAAAGAATTTTAATTTACTGAAGATATGTACAAGATCCACGAAAGCGCTATAAACATTGGTAAGTGTTTTTTGTTACCGTATTCTGGTGGTTGGAAAAATATATGTTTCAATTTTAAATACGAGGTGTGGCTATTAAATAATGAGACTGATGTTGTAAAAAGTTTTATTTTAATTTTATACTTAATCACTTATTGTCACCTTCAATGTACACTCCTTCTCTATCCCTACAACGCTCCATGCAAATTTTCCATTTTTGGAAACAATGCTGGAAGTCATCTTCTATCAGCTTCTTCAGGACACTAGCCGCTTTCTCTTTTACAGCTTCCACAGACTCAAATCTTGTCCCTTTTAATGCAAATTTTACCTTAGGGAACAGGTAGAAGATAATAATGTGTGATGAAACGTGGTTTTTTATTTATGATCTGGAAACAAAGCGCCAATCCATGCGCTGAAAGAGCCGAGCTTCACCAAGAGCCAAAAAAGCTCGAATGAGCAAGTCAAAATTTAAAGCAATGATGATTGGTTTTTTTTTTATATCCATGAGATTGTGTACCTTCACTGCGTTCCGGAAGGTCAAACAATTAATCAATATTACTACCTTGAGGTACTTTTTAAACTACGACAAAGAGTAAGGAAAAACGCCCTGGTGGAAGGACAAATCATGGGTTCTCCACCAAGACATTGCACCAGCTCATTCCGCGTTATCTGTCAAGAGGTTCCTAGCCAAATACAGCATCTCAGTATTAGAACATCCACGTTATTCACCAGATCTTGCACCATGTGACTTCTACCTGTTCCCTAAGGTGAAATCTGCATTGAAACTGTCAAGATTTGAGTCTGTGGAAGCTGTAAAAGAGAAAGCAGCACGTGTCCTGAAAGAGCTGTCAGAAGATGACTTCCAGCACTGTTTCAAACGATGGAAAATTTGCATGGAGCGTTGTAGGGATACAGAAGGAGTGTATATTAATGGTGACAATAAGTGATTATGTATAAAATTAAAATAAATTTTTTACGTCAGTCTCGTTATTTAATAGCCACACCTTGTAATACGGCTGTTAATAATCCTACATTGGATGTTTGATAAAATAATATGTACATGTATAATTACTATACTGTACGTTGCTTCAAGAATTTACGTGTAAAATGACTTATTATTCAAACGAATTTATGGTTTTTATTTTGCAGAAAGATAGCCAAGTATTTAGCGATGCGAAAACACTCGAAGAATACCTCGATATAATGTTAGAGAAATGGGTACCGTCATTAGCGTACGATGCTTATCTACAATTACTACCGAATGACAATACCGGCAACGATGTAAATGAAGAAGCCGAAGGCGACGGTGCTGGTGAGAATGGTGGTGGTAATAGTAATGGCGGTGGCAGCGGAGGAGGAGGAGGTGGAGGGGAAGGTAACGGCAATGAAGATGACGACGACGAGACTATACAACCGTTAAAAAGAATGAGAAGAGCGATTTCGGACTGACCTGAACCGTTGACTCCCCTGGATCTGCCGGGAGTCACAGTGAGCCATCCGCCAGATAATGGCGACCTGATGGAATTGTAAATCTATCCGTTATACCTTCGAAATTTGTCGTGTAATGATCGTTTTCGTGGTCATAATTGTTGATTTTATTCGTTGTTTGTTTGTTCGTTTTTATTCGTCGCCATTTGTGTTTTTGATAAGATCGAATACGTAAGGGAAGTTAAATATATAGATATATTATGTACAAGGGGGTCCGAAAATAACTGGACTGAGAGCGCTCTGCCATTTATAGATGTAGTAGAGAGTTCTCCCGCTAGATGGAGCTAGTAGAGACCTTTAACAAACAACTGCCCAGGCGGCGTGAGTTGGTAAGTTAACGTTTGATTATTGTGTTACGTTTCTCTTACTGTTGTCGTGTTCCAAGTACGATGTGTACGACGTCATTAACTCTTTGGAAACGGACTGTTACGTGTTAAACAGAAGAATTGCGAAATTTAAAACATGCTCTCAAAACAACTATTTCATCTAATGTTACTACCGATGAAATATTCTGAAAGTATTACAGTTGATTCATATAATATGTTCGCGCCTTTTAAATATATAATTACAACAAAATTGCTTCACAATTCTTTGCGCTTAGCCAAGCGAAATTTTCAACCGCAAAAATTTTTGTGTTTACTTCATATTTTTTACTATAATGGGCTTAAATTTCACTTTAGCAAAAAAATTTATAAAACATGTTTTATAGATAAGAATTTACTGGACTAAATGCTATTTTTATTTAAATTTCCATAAATATTTGACGAAGTTCAACATGAAAATGTTCAACATGAGTCCATTTTCACATCACAGGGAAGCATGAAGGAATGGTATTTACATTCTTTACGGTGATGTCACAGAGCCACTATTATATTTAGGTTACAGCTGTAAGCAAAGCAATGTAGGAAATTCTTTTCCCTACAACCACGTGTTTTGAAAAATTCTGTAGGTGTGGTTAGAAGGAAGCCGTTACATGTCCTTTGCAACCTGACAAAGTTTCAGATTTTTTGCTTCTGTAACGGTAAACCCTCTCCTGAAAAGTAAAATGGACACGTCTTTCCTTTTCAAGGCCAAAAGTCGTAACAGAATCGTCATAGCTTTAACACTTACTAAAGTACAAGCATTTACGTTGACTTACACACGAGCTACATGGATTTCCAGTCAAAACAAACAATTCCCAAACCATCAATGCTACCTGCACACTATAGTGGGAATAAAAATTTTCCCTGTTATGATATTCTATTTCTGAAGACACTATCAGATGCGTTAAAGAATTCCCTACGAGAAAGTGCAATATTTTCCGGTCTTTGATTTATACTGACCTCGCAGAAGCACGTTTTATCACTCCAACTACAATCCATTCGGCATCATCTAAAATTAGATTATCGGTGTGAACAGGGTTAAATGTCAACCCAGTCTTCCACTAGCTTGATGCTTGCTGGGTTTCCGAGTCATGCCTGTAACACCAACTCTCATCACCTGTAATGACTTAAGCCAAAAAATTTGGATCACTTTCAATCTTGTTTTTCAAGTCCTGACTTAAATTCAATTGAGTGTTTTATTGATCCTGTTTGAGAAGGGGAGAAACAAATTTAGCGACAACACGTCTCATTTAGTCTGAGAGTGAGTTCCAACTCATACACCTGTCTCTTCTGAAATTTCATCGATCGTGAAATGACAATCCGTATTGATTATTTGGCAAATTTTTTCATCGTTTCGAAATGTTGAAGGGCACCCAGAATGAACATGGCCTTCAACGCTCAGTTCACCATGTTTAAAGCGCCCAAACCACTTCGGAAATTTTTGTGCAGCTCATAGCATCCTCCTTGAAAGCCTGTTGAAGCTTCCATTGTCGATTTTTCAAGCAGGAAACAAAATTTCATACACTCTTTGTTTTTTTAGATCTGCCATAACGATGTGGCAGACGGAACATGAAAACAGTAAGAGAAACACAACACTATGATTAAACGTTAACCTACAAACTACCGCCGCCTGGGCAGTTGTTTGTTGAATGTTTCTACTAGCTCTATCTAGCGAGAGAACTCTATACTACATCTACAAATGGCAGCGCACTTTCAGTCTGCCTTTTTTTTGTGTCCCCTTCGTATACGAAAATAATATCTGTGGTTATAATAGTAATCAGGAAAGAAAATCCGATATGATCAAATAAATAATTAAATAATAAATAAAAATACAATATAATACAGTTAGCAAAGTAATAATAATAATAATAATAAAAAAATATTATATTATTATTTTTACAATATTACAAAATGCACCTGATATAATAATAATAATCTATAATGTTCCTTGTAATATTATATTATAATATAACATATTATATATATATATCATTCTTACAATATAATTATTTAAGTGACAGTTTTCTTGTACACATTACGAAAGAAACCGTTTATCAGAAGAAGAAAAATAAAACAAATAAATATAATCTTCAAAATAATTATAATCAGTATGTAATTATTATAGAATAAGGAATAATATTAAATATATTATGAACTTAATTACATAATAAATATTTTGATATATCACCTATATATTATAATATACGATTTATTATAGTTTTTATGTTATTTCAAATAATTATCATTATTATATCATAGGCTTATGTTATTATTCAATTTGTGCAAATAGATTAAAATATTATTATTTAATGTGTTACGATGTATTATTTAATTTCTCTTGTTATATAAATACATTTTTTGTAGTTTAGTTCACTCTTTGTTTTATTATTATTATTATTTTTTTTTAAATCATATTTTTGAAATTATTTTATTATTATTTTAAAATGCCTCTATATGTTTTATTATTATTATTTTTTTTTAATTTCTAATAACATTTAAAATGTTTTCGTATATGTTAGGATCACTTATCGATAAATTTTATTGTTGGTTTTTTGTTATCTCAATTTTAAGTATTGTAGGTTTTTTTTAAAAAAAATAAGTTGCCAATAAATAAAATAAGTTATTTTTTAAATGAACAAGTTATAATAATGTTGTTTATACTTGTACTGTAGTTATTCGATTTTTTAAAATAATGTTGGTTCTAATACAGTTATAGAATTTTTAAAATAACTCTAAAATTCCCGATATTTATTTTTGAAGTTCCTCATTTTAACGTGTTGAGGATAGATAGCTTCGTGATTCGTTTTTATTTGAGTACATGTTATTTCTTTGCCAGCAGCTGGGCGGGCAGTGTTTTCTTTTGCCGTACAGTGCCTCAGAACTATTTACTCTGCTCTGCGGTGAAGGCCATCTTATTAAGATAAGATACTGGCTGTCATTCATTTTTTTGCAATTTTGAAAATGTGTAATTGCTATTATTATTTTACCCATTTATTTTCTAATAGGGATTTTTTGTATTAATAAAATCATTTTAAGCCTTTGTTTTAACAAAAAATGAAAGCTTTTTGAAGTATTTCATTATTTATTTTCAATTTAAATTGTGTTGAAAGAGAAGGCAGGCTATTCCTTGGAAGGTACACAAGGATCTGTAATTTGTAGGTGAAAAACCTTAAATCTTAATAAAAATTCATGTAATATTTTTGACTTGTTTAAGGTGACAAAATGACACATGATGATTCTCATAATTGTCATGAAAATGTTTTTTATTCTAAGATTTTTTTAATTACTACTCAGCATTCGATGTGTTAAAACTGGTTCCTTTCATGAAACGATGCGTCTTATGGCTGATGGCAATTTTTAAAAAGGGTTTTCTTTTGGCCTTTGGAAAAATCATTTTTAGTGATTTCTCCATCTAGTCTTTCAGAGGAATCGAATAACACTATTTTTGTTTCCAAATTACAACTTTGATTTCTTGACTTACTGTTTTTGGCCACTTTAGGTTGAAACCAGGATCTTGAAACCGAATGATTTCTGAATATACTCTTAACAGGTATCGAATGGCTCAATTTTTGTTTCCAAATTCCAACTTTGATTTCTTGACTTTCAGTCGAAACTGGAACTTTAAACCCACTAGTTTTTTGTGTAGATTACAAATCAGAAAACTGTTAGTTGCTATCTCTTGTGGTTCTTGACTTTGATTTCTGGACTTCCAGTTTTGGGCCACTTTGAGTCTAAACCTTCAAACCCAATCCAAAACCACTAACTTTTTGTGTAGATTATGAATCAGAAAACCGTTTGTTGTTATCTCTTGTATTTTATGACTTATGATTTCTTTTGACTTTCGGTTTTGGGCCACTTCTGTTCAGAATCGGAACTTCAAATTCTATTATTTCTGAATCTATTCTTCAAGAGGAATCAAATAACATTATTTTTGTTTCCAAATCAGACTTTGATATCTTTACTGCCGTTTTTGGACCACTTGTGGTTGTAACTGGAACTTTGAAACCAATCTGAGCCCACTAACTTTTTGTGTAATTACAAATTTGAAAACCATTTGTTTTTATCTCTTGTAGTTTTTGACATCTGGGTGCAACAGATTGACAGACATAGGAAAATAATAAGAAGGCAATTTTAAAAATTGCCTAAATTCCACCAACAAATTAAATGCATGTAAGAAACTAAAAATGAGAAGGAAATCTACTATTACTACTAAATCAAAGCATCCTATTTGATAATACATCTTCAATTTTTTTACTTTATTGTTCGGTGTTTTCTGTAATTTTTTTTAACATGAAATAACTGAACTTGTACAAATTAGACATTAGTACAAATTATACAATAATTTTTCTCGTATCTTAAACAGGATATTACATTTTGGTACTTTCAGTACGTTAGAAGAACATTAAACAATAATTATTAAACCTCGAGACCTGTTTCATCAAGAAGTAGGGGTGTCCAACTGTTCTGACACCCAAATGCCTTGTAATGATTGTCTGCCTGTAATAATTTTGATTAGTTTATGTCACCCTAGGCACATCAAATTCACGCCTAATATTTTCATTTCTTTTATGGTCATACAGATTGATTTTAACAATCTCATCCTATCAGTCTTAACTTAGTTATATCTGTAAGTTCCTACTGTCTGAAACATACATTTAAACTGGCAGAACTAAGGTAAATTGTGGAATTAAAATATGTGGCCGCCTCCGTAGCATAATGGTAGCGTGGTGTACCACGCTAAGGTTCCGGGTTCGATTCCTGGCTAGGGTCCGGAAATTATGACAAGTCTCAACTCATTGTTCCATTAACCTTTTGAGGACTAAGTTTTTCAACCTAGAACTTAGCCCACAATTTGAGTTTTTTTTAGATTTTTCATTTATTTCCCGTATTTTCACCTATTTTTTTCTCAGTTCTCCATCCCTGGAACTAAATATGTTTTGTAGAGGTACTGTAATATTTCTTCATCCCAGAGGCACTTACCACTAAACCCAACCATTTCCATTCGTATTTTCACAAAATAAACAATTAAACGAAACGTTTAAAATAAAACAAATATAACCATAATACAAGATTTATATTATTGTAAAACATTTATTATCCTAGGGAAAGAAATATTCTATATTAGTAAACAAATGGTAGCAAGAAGCTAACACAATAATACTGATTTTCTGAACACATTAGCAAAGTTAATACACATGCTTTCTCCATCGAGTAAAACAAAGCCTATATAATAATACATTTATTTACAACTTGTATTTACATGTATTAGTAAAAAAAATGAAGCAAATGTACCAGTGCATTTGTAGTTTTTTTTTTGGTTTAACGTCTGACTGTTTTGCAAATTGCTGCTAATGCAGACGGGAGGATGAAATGAATTTTTTGTAACATATGAAAAAATGCCATGCCCGAGTGGGATTCGAACCCAAGACCGCGTGATGAGAGGCGAGCACGTTACCAACATCGCCAACGCGGCCGGCAAAACCATGAAACATACGTGCATAGTCCTCAAAAGGTTAACTCACTGTAGTCGCTAATGACCAAGCTGTTAATGCGACTTTAAATAAATAAATAAATAAATATTTAAAAAAATGTCATCATACAAACAGTAGAAAACTACGTATAAGTTGATCACTTCTGTTTTTTTTTTTAATACGATCATACTAAGTAACTGAACCCAGTAACCAGGAAATCCCACTGGTAAGCAGCTCTTAATAAATCATTTTTTTTTAAATCCCTTCATATTCTTATTCTAACATTCAATTTCAATTATTGTGAAAAATTCAGCAAATCTAGCAAATGTATATATATTTTTGGTTTTATAGTAAGAACATTATCGAAGAACATCATTGGTGCCAACTACCAAAAAACCAACTTACAAATAAACATTGATTTTTGAAATCAAATTGAAAAATGAATTTTTACGTTAACATGTTCAGTGCGGCCTGGTACAATCAAGGTCATTCACAGTGACAGTACAGATACTTCAATGGTAAACTGGCTATACGCCGTTGTATTCTTTGTCGCTGACGACACAAGCTATGCAAATCACGCCTTCACTTCATTCTACACAGGGTCTGGCTATATAATAAAATTCATTACTTTCAGAGTAGATAACTCTGATAAGTGTTTTTCACACCTCTACGTCTTTTGTTCGTAAATAGTTCAGTCATATAATTGGCTGACCATGTAATAAGAAACAACTTTTTTTTATAGCCCTGGAACTAGCAGATTGAGTGCAAATAATTTAACACTCCACCTGCCTGTTATGGGCGAACTTTTGTGTATAAGAACTTAAAAAAAATTGCTTGGTGTTAAAGCGAGCGAAACATTGGCTCGCTGAAAATTTGTTTATTATTTTACTGTAACTGGCTGAAATTTCAGTTCAGCAAAAATTTGTACATGGCATGTTTTGTAGAAAACAGTTTCGTGAATGAAACCATTTTTTTATTACAATATCGGGTGAAGATTTGGGGAGCTACAGCAGTTTGAAAATTGTTCAACAACATTTGAAGAGCGAGCAACGTAAAAATGCTTATATGTCCCTTTCAATAGTAAATGACTCATGTGCATTGCACACAAATATACTAAAAACACACATTCATATAATAACAGTAGTAAAATGTGTTTGTAGATGTTTGAAGACCCAAGGATAAAATATACGAAGAAAAAAATATCTTCCATCTCAAAAACTGGTCCCCTCCCCTAACGATAAGTGTATACATAGGACCTTCTTTTATTTGATAGAAAAAAAAGAGGAAAACAGCACTGCATTCGTGTTGTTGTTTAGGTCATCAGCTGAAAAGCTGGTTTGAACCTGTAGAGGTTTTACTAAGTAAAACGAGGAGTGAGGTGGTTAACCAATGCCTTCCTCACTGAATGGAAAAGTACGCTTATCAGCATGCTGGACCCTCTGAAAAGCACATATTTTCCACTCTGTAAATGACTCTTTCACTTCATTCTCCACAGGGTCTAGCTGTATAATGAAATTTATAACTTTCAGAGGAGATAACTCTGATTAGTGTATTTTACACCTCTACCTCTTCTGTTCTTAAATGATTCAGTCATTTAATTGACTGACCATGTGATAAGAAACAGAACTATTTATTTTAGCCCTGCATTTATACCAACTCAAAATATGAAATATTTAAAAAGTTACTCTGCCTGGAACATAGTTGAAAGCCACCAACGAGGTTATCCACTTTGCTCTTTTCATAATTCTGTTATACGTACACTAAATGCATTGTATTATATATCAAATGAAAGAATATTTCAAGGCGATTGATTCGATATATAGTGGGCATTATAGCTGTATAAATACACACGTTATAACACAGTAAAGATAGTAACTATTAGATCGACTACAGTCGGCTCCAGATTTCAAAGGGTTAAAATTCGGTCAAAAAAACCGTGACATCAGTTTAAAGAACTAATAGTATAGGGTGATTCAAAAAGAGCGCCGGTTTTGATATATCAAATTAAGAGATTTATTTTATTGAAAAACTGAAAATAAATACATCAACAAGTTCATCTTACCTTCCGATTTCATGTATGAAAAATGATGTCATGCATGTGTCCTCCTCTACTGCGCTGGCACGCATCAACTCTGTCCATGAAATTGGATATTACTGCACGACAAGTTTCGACTTCCATTTGCCCGATAACCCGTTGAATTTCCTCCTTCAAGTCATTGATGTTTCGGGGTTTATTGGCATACACCAATGACTTCAGATGACCCCAAAGATGAAAGTCACAAGGCGTCAAGTCACACGACCTTGGTGGCCATTGATGGTCGGAATTACGAGAAATGATGCGATCCTGGAACCGTTCACGGAGCAACAACATTGTTTCTCGTGCAGAAAATGAATTTTATACGGGTGATATTGGAGATCGTACCGAAGAATTCTCCGTACAGAAGAACATCGTAAACCCAATTGTTGAGAACGGCGACGTATTGATTTTGCTGGGCTAACAGCCACACTGTCACGAACCAACGCAACGTTCTGCTCAGTTCGGCCAGAACGACGACGTCCAGAACTTTTAAGGTCGACTGTTGAACCCGTCTCAAAAAACTTTTTCATGAGCCTGCGAACTGTTGATTCATTCGGTGCTTCATTACGTCCTAGAGTACCGCGAAGTCGCCTGACAGTAGCCGCATAACTCTCTCCACTCTGGTAAAATGTTTTGACGATTAACACTCATTGTGCAATAGTAAACTTCTCCATGGTTAGACACAGACTGCGAGAGTACTACACTGCGAACAAGAGAAACTACAACTGAATCGTCAATCGGAATGTTCTCCGAAATAGAAATGAGGTCTAACAATGTTGCCAACCGATAAACAAAAATTTACCAGCCGTTTAAAAACCGGCGCTCTTTTTGAATCACCCGTTATTAAGCCCAACATGTCATTAGACTTAAAAATTGATATAACTAATTAACAATTTATTTAATGCGATTTATTTTCCGGAAGACCAGGGTGTTTGTTAACGATCTTCACCCAAGAGCAATAGAAATGGTATCGACAAGTACGTTAGAAATACAAATAGTGAAACGGTGCGGTAAACGTAATAAAAGAGAGGAAAACTTTGATAAAGAAATACAATTAGCATAGGAACGAAATGAATAGGAAATGACTAGCGAACTAAACTGAACAAGATATACAAGTTATCACTTACCTTAAATTGCAGTGTAGAAGAACAACAAAGCCTTTAAGACATAAGCGTAAGCCGTTGAATCATTAAAGCCCGGAAATCGTCATGAAGTAGTAGAACACCAAAAGCCTGGATACACATAACACAACACATAGAGTCCGAATTGTTCGGTCAAATTAGCCTAGATTACTGTCAGTTGAGTGCATAGACTAGTTAGCGTCCCTAGCCTAGCAGCAAAAGTAGCGACACACGTGCACACTCATTTAGATCAAGTGGTAAAAGGAAGCAAAGGAGAACGAATGGAGAGGTGGGGGAGATCGGAAGCAGAGATGACTTGATACATCGGAGCATAAAATGACACAACAGTAATTACGAGGGTCATTCGTAAAGTAAGGTCCGTTTTTGTATTAAAAATTAACCACAACAGATTAGATCAAAAACCTTGTTTTATTTAATTCCTGACATCTTAATCTATTTTTCTACGTAGTTTCCATTTTTTTTAAACATTTATCATAACGTTCTACAAGCTTTTGAATACCAGTGTCATAGAACTCTGCCGCCTGCGAATATAACCAGTCATGAACAGCTTCTTTCACCTCGTCATCAGAGTTGAAGCGCTTACCGCCATTCTCACGTTCACCGCTTACTCACGTTCGAGAATTCCAATGCTAATGACGAAATTGTGAATCGCCGATTTTCACAAACCTTTTCTTCAATGGCTTTGACCAAATCTTCCGTGATCCTTGATGGTCGGTCAGATCACGGTTCATCATGGACATTGTCCCTTCCCTCCTTGAAAGCTCTCACCCACTTGCGCACTTTACTGTCACTTATTGCATTAGGGCCATACACTTCACTTATTTGTCGATGAATATCTACTGCACAAACGTTCATTGCTGTCAAAAAACGAATCACTGACTGTATTTTGCAGTCGGCGGGATGATCAATTGTCTTAAACATCTCAAAGATGCACAGTAAACAGCACACAACAAAGATACTACTGCAAATGGCGTCGTTTCGTATGCAAGGCATGCTGGAAGTCGTCGCGCTGTTCGCTCGCCGTGTGGCTAGTTACCGCGATTCGGATCTTACTTTACGAATGACCCTCGTAGAATTACAAGATGAATTTAATAGAGACGGGGGGTGCGCACATTTGAATTACAGCTAGCGATGACAAAACAATACTTAACCCAGGTGAAGATTACCTAACAAATGGCATACTGGCATAGAATCAATTTGTTTCTAGGACTTTTGCTTGATAATAGAAATACTATTCACTATATGTAGAAAGAAGTGATTATAAGACATAAATGCGGCCACCGCACTGAACATGTTAATAAAAAAACAAAAAAATAATTAAGTGTTCAATAAATAAATAGTACAAACATTCACAGACAATTTTCTTAAATAAATTTTTATTTATTAATGTATTAGGGTAATAAGTTCCTTTCCTGAAAATAATTTTGATGTACTAAATGTTGAACACAAAAATATTTTTGTTGAATTTTCATTTTTGAATGATAAAAGATATTTTTGTACACCTGATTTGTAGTATAATCCTAACCTTAACAGTTATTTTTAATATTGAAAATTTTCAAAAATAGTAAATGTGTTTATATTAATTTTTTATGACAATCAAAAAATTTTACTTGGAAATATGATAGGGATTTTCAGTTAGTTTGATATATTATTTACATTTAAGGAATAAAAAACAAAAAAATGTATATTTTAAAGTAATATTGAAATAATTGTAGGTTATCTAGCGGGAAAGTACACATTGAAAAGTGTTACAAAAAATTATAAACTGAATTGATTAAAAATATTTATTTACGTTGTGTTTATCAATTTATCGGATTTTATTTTTTTATTGTTGTTTAAGTCAACAGCCAAAAGGCTGGTTTGGACCTCTAGAGGTTTATTAAGTAAAAACGAGGAATGAGGTGGTTTACTATTGCTTTTCTCACTGAGGTTAAAAGTATGCTTATCAGCATGCGAGGCCCTTCGAAAAGCACTTACTTTCCACCCTGCAAATGACACCTTCATTTCATTCACCACAGAGTCTGGCTGTATAATGAAATTCATTACTTTCAGAGGAGATAACTCTGATTAGTGTCATTTACATCTCTACCTCTTCTGTTCTTAAATAGTTCAGTCATATAATTGGTTGAATATGTGCTAAGAAACAGAACTTTTTTGTAGCCCTGGAACCAGCAGATCGAGTGCAATTAATTTAACACCATTGTGACCATATTTTTAATAATATCACGCTCTAAATATTTGCTGTTTTGTTTTTACATACGTCTCTAATCGAGCATGAAAACTCACAAACACTTTCTCGTAGAATTGCAAAGAAATGTTGTTGATTTTTCATTGAATATTTTTTAAAAAATCAAAAAATCTGAAACATTGATGAAGGCCTGTAAAGGAATTAGGTTGGCAATTCCCATGTTGCCATATCGCTCTGTTATTAAATAAAGGCATGACCTTTCTTCAGGAAATAATCTACTATATTTTTTTTATAAATATAAATACACCAGTAACAGTTTGTAGTGTGGAAAGGAGGGGAGAAAAGTTCCATGCGTCACAGCAAAGACAGTAAAAATTTACGCTCTCATAAACATCTGCATATCTCAGCCCAGCAACTGCGTAAACGTTCTATTTCTTTTCAGTCAATAATACACATCACTATAGTCTGTCTACGCTAAGAGTACTTCGAAGTAGGCAACCAGCAATACAAGTGAGCATGCACGTTAATTAAAAATATGCACAGCGTGATCAAAAACAAAATTCCATACAACACTGATTCGCTCTAAGCCTAATATAATAAAAACATGTTCAATTCATTTGTTAGAAAATGTTTTATAAATCGAACATTAATTTACCATTAATAACTAAAATTTCACTATTCTTATTTTTCGTTACATTATTTACTATTATTAAATTATTATTTATAATTAGTAGGTTTTTATTATAGACTCAGTTTTATTTTATTTTTGGTCATAAGTAATATAAGAGTAATGCACTTGAAATTATAACAGGAGAGTAAACAATTCCAAAGATTCGTTGTTTATCATTTCAGATTGTTTATTTCATATCACTTGTCTGTGACTAGTTTAATACAACTGTTTGCACTTGCCCGTGTTTAACTCATTTTTAGTTTCATCAGTTATGTTTTGGAATTGTATCGGTTCGTTTCAATTTTCTTGTGTTGTTGTTTAGGTCATCAGCCTGTAGGCTGGTTTGAACCTGTAGAGGTTTTACCAAGTAAAACGAGGAGTGAGGTGGTTTACCATTGCCTTCCTCACTGAGTGGAAAAGTGCTATTATCAGCATGCCGGGCCCTCTGAAAAGCACATATTTTCCACTCTGCAAATGACACCTTCACTTCATTCACCACAGGGTCTGGCTGTATAATGAAATTCATTACTTTCAGAGGAGATAACTCTGATTAGTGTCACAGTACACCTCTACCTCTTCTCTTCTTAAATGATTCAGTCATTTAATTGGCTGACCATGTGATAAGATGCCCAAAACGGGCAGGTGGAGTGTTATTTTAATTGCACTCTATCTGTTTGGTCCAGGGCAAAAAAAAATAGTTCTGTTTCTTATCACATAGTCAGCCACTTATATGACTGAACTATTTAAGAACAGAAGAGGTAGAGGTGTAAAAGACACTAGTCAGAGTTATCTCCTCTGAGAGTAATGAATTTCACTATGCAGCCAGACCCTGTGGTGAATGAAGTGAAGGTGTCATTTACAGGGTGGAAAGTGAGTGCTTTTCGGAGGGCCCGGCATGCTGACAAGCATACTCTTTCAACTCAGTGAGGAAGGCAATGGTAAACCACCTTACTCCTCGTTTTTACTTAGTAAAACCTCTAGAGGTTCAAACCAGCCTTTTGGCTGTTGGCCTAAACAACACATGTGATAAGAAACAGAACTATTTATTTTAGCCCTGCGACGAACAGATTGAGTGTAAATAATTTGACACTCCACCTGTCTGTTATGGGCAGTCAATTTTCTTAGTAGACTGATATTGAAAAGTATATAAGTTGTGGTTTGTTAACATGCGTGACAGTGAATGCGTTGAGTTTTTGAAACATAAAAGTGGTAAACATTAAAAAGTAGAAAAAAATTGTTTTGTTTGGTGAATGTAATGTTTAAAATAATTAATTAAGGAGTCATTATGAAATTACAATAATTACAAGTAATCAGAATGGTATAATTGAAAATGCTTAAAGGATAATGTTTATTTTGGCTGGATGTAGTTATTTTTATGATGGAACGTAGTGCAAGATAAATTGTCCGGCGGAGCGGTAGATATGTGGTAACTAGTGTAAAACTTTCGTTTACAACCTATAGGCCCTTGCCTCGCGCGGAGTACTCTTACAGTAGATGGACTATACAATAGGCCTACAGAAGTACCAACCGTAAAGATGAAATATTCCCAAAGTTACACTATCTGAAAGATCCTTTAAACGATTCTATGTAATTTTGCTACAAAACATAGTTTTTTATTGTAATAAACGGTATATTTACTTATTTAAGGATTTTTTTTTGCTTATTATCCAGATTATCCAAATTTTAAAATTATTATTTTCGGATTCTGCAATCATGGTTATTGTACAAACAAAAAATCACTTTATTATAAAATAGTCAAGCAAAAATTAATGGATCGCTTGAAATGGATAGATCCAACAGTCTTTTGCTAAATTTTGCATAACCAGTATTAATTACAGTACAACCTCGTCTATCCAGACTAAGTGGGACCCAAGGTCATCCGGAAAATTTATGTTTTCATATTTTCATATTCAATTTAATGTCCTTCAATTGATTGATTGAATGACATTAAATTGAATATGTGGTTCCCGGCACAGAAGGTTAAACTAATTAATGAATCTGGTAAATTGATAAATCTGACAACCCTGCAATTGCAGTAAAGCTCGCATTCATGTGATTCCTATTATAGCAGCTAACATATAATTACTATGTGATCCTTTTTTATCAAGAATTTAGGTACTTCTATCAAACCATTTCATCCACTTTCATTGTATAATTATTACCTCAAAAGGAACTTGAGGTCTGGTCCTTCCAAAAAAGGCGACTAATATTTTTATATTTGTTTAGTTGATTATCTTTAATATTACCTTCGGACAAGTCTTTTATGGCTGTATTTTTGATGTGTTATAGATCCTCGTAAAGTTTTAATAAATTTTATGTTTATGTTAATATTATTTGTACAGGGGACTGCGGGGAGATGTTACTTATTTGTGGTGGGTAAACATTGTAAGTGAGGGACTACATGTTTTTTTTTTAATCTATAATATGTTTATGTTACAATCTGTTCAATTTAAGATCAATAAGCAACCCCATGACCTAACGAGGTGATTATGACGTAAAAAATGAGGTTTAGTACAGACTCAGGGCGACCATTCGTGATATAGTATGGTTAATTATCAACCATCAAAATACACCAGTAACCATAGTCCAGTATTCAAATCCATGTAAAAGTAACTATCGTTACTGGTAACGCGCTATAAGTTGAAGATTGCGCTTATCATGCGGAGGACAGTATACTATCTGTCCTACGTACATCGGCTAACTCGAAAGCATAAGACGTCATGTATCAAGCGTGTAACTCAAAATATAACCACCACAAAAAAAATGTTTTTAAATAATACATTAAAAAATGTTAATTTTAAAAATGTTTTTAAGTAATAAAATTCTGGGCCAGCCCAGTCAGTCAGTTGGTAGTAAGTGGCTATTATTTGTTAAGTAACACTGGTTGGGCAAGCGACTTTGTATGGTGACCAGTTGACAGCCATCCATGAACAAACTCTACTGGTGGTCCCTGTTCAAACTCATGCCTTATTCGCGTCAAATAATACAGAAAAAGCAGCGATCAAATTGGGTAGTTGTCAAAAATGTACAGTTCCCGATAACAAATAAAAGCTAAAAAGTAATAAAATTTAGTTCATGACCCATCACACTAAATAAGTAAAGAGTAATATAATTATTTAATGAAAGTGAATTGTTTAAAATTCAATTGCAATTTAACATAACTTAACTGAAAATAATGAAATATGAAAACCCTAAAAATACAAAAACATTTTGAAAGTACCGTAAAACTAGTATTATTCACTATAATAAGCTCGCATCGAACGGAGGGAACTCACGGACTAACTAGTCTATCACTACAAATGTCAGAGTGCAGTGATACAGTTTATTACTGATGACCAAAAATGATACTAAATATAGCTTAGGCCTAGTATTATGGCTTATTTAGAATGAATGTTTATTATTTAGGATAATTATCAAGAATCAATAAATAATACAATGGGATGTTAATAAAACGACATAGTTGTAAACATAATAAATCAATGTAAGAGTAAAACTACAACATGATATCATGTTTAGAGCTGTCGCTATGATGTATTTAGAAAAGCACATATAGTAGCACTTCCACCTCCTGCATAGTTCATTCTTACTCTCGCTGACAATTGTCAACTTATATTGCGTTACCAGTACTAGGATTCGAACCATGGACTTTCATCTCAGAAAATCAGCTGTTATACAGTTGACTTGAGGTGATGACTTTACCATTAGATTAACCTGGTGGATTACTAGCCAATGTGTAATGGTTTATATACACTTGTTATTAGATACCATGGAGCCATGGACAATTGAATAGCATGTCTGTGTTTACGAGTCCATTTTCCTTCAGTTCTTGAACGATCAGCAAAATTTGAAGAGCTGATCTGTTTGATGTAAGCAAAGTGTGAGTCTGTCACGCTGCTAAATGGTAAAGGCTGATGTCCACCGCCTATCAAATTTCTTTGATGTTTTCTTATTTTCTAACAGTCTGAGCATCTCCCTGAGCTGTTTTCGGTTGTTCTAAAATAGTTAAACCAACATTGAATGAACAGTTGTAACAGTGGTGTTATAATAATGGTTTGTTCGATTGCCCATGCTTATTTTCCCTACTCACAATATTGTAATACCTGTCACAAATGTGTAACGCCTTCCTGCTGCATCATGATTTATATATCTTATTTTATGTAATTGGAAAACACCATTATTAATTCAGTAAGAAAAGTTTCGGATTTAGATTGTTGTAGAACATCCATATATGTAATGTAATTTTTTTTAATATGTGATCCTGACGTACCTTTTTATTAAATTACTGAGTGTAGAAATAAAATTTTGTAATCAAAACAATTGTTTCATCTTTTTTTAAGTAAAAAATTATTGAAGATTTTTTTTAAATCATAAAAACGCTGTTGAATAAGATTAATAAGATGTAACAATGATTTTCATAATTTCAGCATCATAGAATTTGAGGCACATGAAAAAAATAAACTGTATACTGTACAAATTCTTTTCTTTGGTTGGTTAAGTAAAAAGTTTTCTTTTTGTACTTGCATGAATTTATAACAATAAAATTGATTACCTTGTATTTACATTAAAATATTATATTGTTCAACTAATATCGATTCTTCAAATGAATTTGCCTTTGTCAGATTATATGTTGAGGTTATAAACCAACAATGTTAACTTGTTAGCTGAATAGTTATGTCCATACTCGTGTGTTGTCACACGTGCTTAGAGGCTTAGAAGCATGCTATCACCTGACCGCACTCGTTTGAAGAGCTCTGTTTAAAAAAAAATCTGGTGTGAAACACTCACACAACTTTCTCTTGCCAATGCAAATAATTAACAATAAACCTAACATTAGTATTAAAACATTAGAAATGAACAAAAACTAACCTCAAAAACATAACCTTATTTTAATCATGAGTGAATGACGCAAAATGACAATCGAACTCAGTTTGGCTTAAAAATACGGAAAATCGCGCTTTCACGCTAAACTAGGCTCTGTAGAGAAAAATGCTCTAAACAAAAGTTGTAGATCTTTTAATTTTCTATAAATTTAGTTATATACACTTTTGTCGTAAAATGCATACTAAGACCGAAATGTTAAAAAAATCGATTTTTCTCACGTTTTCGTGAGAAAAAAAACAGCAAATCGCAAATTACCGCTAAACTAAGCGTTATACAAAAAAATGTTTGAAACAGAAGTTGTAGGTTTTTAAATTCTCTACAACTTTTATTATATAAGTTTTTGCGCTAAAATTTATATTAAAGCCGTAATCTTAAAAAAACAACGTTTTTACGTGAAAACAGCCTCACCGAGAATTTCAGCAAACATGGCGCCTACCCTATCTTGTAGAGAATAAAAAATTGAGTAAAATAGGCGATTTTAAAAAAAATCGTAGGACCAGTTTTTGAGAAAATCGCAAAAAACTGAAAAATTATACGAATAAACTACTACTTCCGGTTGACCGATTTTGATGAAAATGTTCGTGTCGCGTCCGGTAGTGGTATGTAACTTAAGTTTCAAGTTCGTACGATGTTCCGTTCTTGAGATATTCTGTTCACACAGACACACACACACAGACCAATCGCTAAAAACATGTTTTTTGGGTTCAGGGGGTCTGAAAACGTATAGATCCGGTGAAAACTCGATTTCGAAAAATCGACATGAACACAATACTTTCCTTCCTATATATTCATATAGGCAAGAGAAAGTAAAAAACAAATATTTTTAAACACTAGAATAAATTAAAGCCTGTTCTTTCCTGCGTTGATTGGTTTGATTTGATTATTTTATTTAGAAACTAGTCGGAGATGCAGCAATTTACACATAAAGCGTACTCTGATTTTAGCCGATTTTACGTTAATGTGGTTTTTAAATGTCATTACTCTGTCCAGGCTTTTCATAAAAGAAAGGCGTTAAGTACACGAAGATCAGAGTTTTCTCTGAATGAACATTTTAAAATAGAAGATGTTCCATTTTAAAATGCCAGCCATTTAAAAAAAAAAAGTATTTTGGCTTCACGTAAAGATAGGGAAATGATTTTTGGACTGAACAATGCATTTTTACAGCATTATTGTGCCATGTATGTATTTAGCATTTGTAATTAGAAATAGATTTGTGGTGTTAATAGAAAATTCTATTAGCCTCTACACTTCTTGAGAGGAAACTGAGCCCTATAGCAGTATCCGCTTCAAGTATAGTTGTTTAGAAAAACAAACTTCTGTGTTTTTTCTGCTGCAACTCATTCCGTAGCTCATTTTGAATTATTTAATAATGTTTTTATTAAATAAAATAAACGCTTTGCTTGACATAATACTGTTGTGAAAATCCATGGTTCAGTCCAAAAATCACATCCTTACCTTTACGTGGAGCCAAAAAAGCACTTTTTAAAAAAATGACCGGCATATTAAAATGAAACATGAAATTTAACTTTTAAAATATTCATATTATAGAAAAAACTATGATCTTCAATGTTACTTAAATGCCGATTTTTATAAAAAGACTGGATGGAGTAACAGACGTTTAAAAATCACATTAATGGAAAACTGGCTAAAAAATGAGTACTTTATTGCGCAAATAGCTAGAGTTATCTCCGATTAATTTCTAAATAAAACAATCTAAATCGAACCAATCAATGCAGGAAAAAATAGGTTTTAATTTAGTGTAGTGTTCAAAAATATTTGTAATATTTTTTTGAGATAAAGCTCTTCAAACGAGTGCGGGAAGGTGATATGCCTCTTAAGTGCATGTCGAATCGCAAGTTGAAAAAGAAAGTGCATGAGTGTGGACATACCTATTGGGGTTCATTCCAGTGATACCAGCCTAAAAGTTATAAAAAGCCCCAAACTTCTAATAAACATGTTTTCTTAAGACCAATTAATTTCTTTTATTATTTTTGTTGTTCTTATTTAGTACATACCGGATGAGGGTGAACAGTGCAGTTGATTGGTCTAAAAATACATCAGAGATAGTAGTAGGATCTGTTCTATCAGTAACAGTTGTATTCCTAAGGCCATCATTCCACCTGAGTAGCGTGGGAGCGGCGATTTCGCAACTTAAATAATCGCTTTGTGATACTTGTTTGAGCACTATATCATCTGCCACAATTTTAGAACTGGTAGGATATTTACCAGTAAATTCTATTCATTACCTTTTGAATTTTTTACAGAAACGTTGAAATTATATTTTTTGCGTAATTCATTTAAAACACCCAATTTCTTGCACAATCCACAAACAGTAAAGCATTCAGGTAAACATAATTGTTCTGCCTAATTCCCGAACTACCTAATTTTTCAATTTCCAGTGGTCTGGAAGTTTTGAGCTTAAATCCAGAAGATCAAACCCATCTTATTTAAACTGCCCAAAAAACTGTTTCTTTACAGCGACACTAGGAGTATAGTTTTCATAAATGGGTTTTTGCATTTTCTAATTTTTTTTTTTTTTTTTGGTTTAACGTCCGACTGTTCTGTAATTACTGTTAATGCAAGTGGTGAAGGATGAAATGATTTTTTGTAACGTATGAAAATATGCCGTGCCTGAATGGTATTCAAACCCAAGACCGCATGATGAGAGGCGAGCACGTTACCAACTACACCAATGCGGCCAGGGTATTTTCTAATCTGTTTCCACAAATCTATTCTCTTTAACATGAAGAAAGTAAATGCAGCTCGCATTTGTTGGTGGAATTAATCATACCAGCCATGTTTACATGCCAATAGTTTAGCTCAAATGATGATGTTCATGAAACATCAATATTAAAAGAGATGCGCAGTTGTCCACTGTGCATCGCCCTTCCTACCAATTGTCTGACTTTTCAGCAGTTTAGGCAGAGGTTGAAAAAAATAGCGTGTGTAATACCATCTTGTTTTTCTTGATTTTATTTATTAGTGTCATTTTATCTGATTTTAAAGATATCGATTGTCCATAAATTGTCAATTGTCCATAAATGAATGTTCCAGTTTCAATTGTATATTATAAAAGTTTAATTTTGACTATTTACAACACTTCATACATCAAATTAAAGAGTAACTAAAACAGTTTTAGAAAAGCGCATGCGTGAGTTCTGCTTTGTTGTTTTCCCACTTGCAGCGTTACGCACTCAAAATGGCAACTCCTGACCGTAAAGTGTTTTGACTTTCTTGATCATATGGTATTCAGTGATGAGTTAACTTTTCATCTAAGTGGGACAGTAAGTACCCCATATTGTCTGAATATAGGGGACAGAACATCGTCATGAAACTGTGCAATATCCAAGAGATTCTTCCAAATTAACGTTTTCTGCGCTGTGTCCCGACATCATGTGTATGGACATTGTTTTCCATGGAAGGTACTTTAACAGGGGTGACTTATCTGGATGTATTGCAAGATTGGCTCTTTCCTCAATTAAAAGGTGAATCCAAAAATTTTATTTGGCAACAAAATGGAGCTCCTCCCCACTGGTATCTTTTTGTACAAGAGTTGTTGAACGTCCAAGTCCCTGATTGTTGGAATGGTCGTAATAATCAAAACTACAGAGCTCATTACCACTGGGCTCCACGTTCACTTGACATAACACCATGCGAATTTTTCCTTGGGACTTTATAAAAGATCATGTTTTCATTCTGCCACTACCTAATGATTTCCCGGAGTTGATACAAAAAATTAAACAGGTTATCACTTCCATTATTCCGGATGTGTTAACCAAATTACAACACGGATGTGTGGGAAGAATTGGATTTTAGATTGGAAGTGTGCTGTATAAATAAAGGTGCACATATTTAACATTTATAATAAACACAAGGTAAGTTTGCCTTTAATTTGATGTATTATTTATTGGAAATAATTAAAATTAACCTGTTATAATATAAAATTTAAACTGGGACATTCATTTACGGACACCTGGTATAATGATTCACAATTTAAGAATTGTGTAGATTTGTGAATCATTTTCTGTTGTATTTTTGCTTTTAGATAACTTTAAAAATATATGAGAACATGTGTTACTGTAAAATGTTCTGTTAACTTTTTTACGTTACTAAATATTATATAAATTTTCTTGTTAATTATTAAAATTTTATTTAAGATTAAAAATGTATCAGATGTAATTAAATTAATCCTATATTATATTACTTATGTAATGTATTGTAAAATATTACTGAAAATATTTAAATTATGTATAATTATTAAAAATTTGGGAAGGGATAAGTAAGGTTATAAATTCCAATGTACAGATTTAAAGGAGTTTATTACACTTCTTTTTGAATATTTATAGAAGTAATTAAAAATTAAGATTCTGATAGGGTTAGCAGAGTAATTGTGACATGCAGAAACTGTAAAGTAGCTTTAAAAAAGTGTAATGTAATGTTAATTTGTTGATTCATCATGATTTTTGTCTAAGAATTTTTTAAATGTACAGAACACATTAGACTGTGAAAATAACATAATAGATGTAACATTTTATGGTACGCTACTAACAACCCACTCATTGTGTTTCGAGCCCAAACTAAACTTAAAGCGTTTAACTTTTCACAGAATCTTTACACATTGAAAATCAGTAGACAGTGAGAATTACCAGTGGAAGGGGAAAATATGAGCTGAGAAAGCTGAATATATTATACACATAAGGAAAATTAGGTAAAATTTCTTTAATTTTTCTTCTCTCTTGCCCTATATGAATATGTAGGAAGGAAAGTATTGTTTTCATGTCGATTTTATGAAATCGAGTTTTAACCGGATCTACACGTTTTCAGACCCCCTGAACACAAAAAACATGTTTTTAGCAATTGGTCTGTGTGTGTGTGTGTGTGTAAATAGAATATCTCAAGAACAGAACATCGTACGAACTTGAAACTTAAGTTAAGTACTACAACCAGACCTGACACGAACATTTCATCAAAATCGGTCAACCGATTTTGATTTGGAAGTAGTAGTGTATTCGTGTCATTTTTCACTTTTTTGCGATTTTCTCAAAAATGGCTCCTACGATTTTGTTTAAAATCACCTCATTTACTACATTTTTTATGCTCTACAAAATAGGGTAGGCGCCATGTCTGTTGAAATTCTTGGAGAGGCTGTTTTCTCGTAAAAAAATGTTTTTTCAAGATTTCAGCTTTAATATGCATTTAACCACAAAAATGTATTAATAAAAGTTGTAGAGAGTTTAGAATCCTACATTTTTTATTTCAAACATTTTTGTGTATAATGCTCTGTTTTTTTCCCACGAAAACGTGTAAAAAAATTGATTTTTTATGATTTTGGTCTCAGCATGCATTTTACAGCAAAAGTGCATAATCAAATTTTTAGGAAATTAAAAGAGGTTATAATATAAGAGGAATATAGGCTATTTTGCAACTTTAAGTAACTTTAATTAAGTGAGTTAAGCAACTTAAACTGTGACGATGTCACATGTTTCAGTTTATTGGGTGCATAACACTTTTATTTTTTCTCAGTCCTCTGGATGGTGTATTTTTTGGGCTAGAAGCACGATTCAACTTTTATATTTCATAGAACAACGTGAAGAATAACATTCGATTCCAAAAACATTAAAAATTTGGAAATATTCAAAATTTGTATTTTTGTACTGTATTTCATATACAGTAAAATCTCTCTATTGCGGAACTCTTTATAGCGGAAATCTCTCTTTAGCGGCATTATTTGCCGACCCCGACCCTTTCGTATACTACGATAATGTATTTAACTCTCGTTATAGCGGCACAAAAATCTCTCTATAGCGGCAAAACAATATCTTCAGGATATGGATTTAGACGCCTATGTAGAGGCAGACAATGACTTAGCCACTTCAGCAGATGTTGGCGATGATGCAATAATCGAAAATGTCTTAGCCCAAAACAACGAGCAAGAAAGTGAAGATGACGATGAAATGGAAACAGAAATGTTGTCCCTTCAAGTAAACAGGCACTAGACGCTATTCTTGTTGTTTCCACGTACTGTCATTGCCAATATGTAAATGAAAATTTACAAGTTTTAAACATTGAAAATGAGATTGAAGACATGTTTTATGAATTGAAAACGAAACAAAATTTACAACTTATTTTACGAAATGAAATGTACTTCACAGTTATTGTTTCCTTAATAACAAAAAAAATATACTGTACTGTGTATTTTTTTGCTTGTGTAGCCTATTTTTTATTAGATTTTAATTGTATGTATGTATGTCTATTACTGTTCAGTGAAAAACGAGTTTCAGTGCTAATTAATTTTAGGCTATCTATTACGGTATGTACTGTATGAATGATTATTGAAAAAAGTTCAATACGAAAAGTGAAATTCTATTGTTAAACATTAGTAACACAACATCTAATAAAACCAGTTTGTATCCAAATTTCTTTTTAAGTTAATAACCTACACTTTATGTAATTAATTTAAATATCTCACTGTATTGAAGTAATCTACTGTATTAAACATTCGTCATAAAGTTATCTATTCAGTAGTTTTTCAAAAACTTATTCCATGCACCATTTACATACGTATATAAGTTATTTTGTATAGAAAAATTAGTACTCCAACTTCCCTCCCACCGTTAATTACTCGCTCTCTGTATAACGAAACTCTCTTTATAGCGGCGGTACCTCATGGTCCCTTCAATTCTGCTATAGAGAGATTTTACTGTATTTGTTTTCATTCGACAGGTAGCGAATGAGTTATATATTTCCAATTACTCTGCGTATCGCACCCGTGTATTACTGTCTCTTTCTTTTCCACCGGTATTCTTCTATGCATTCTATTCAATTCTTTTAAATCGCAGAGACAAACATTTAAAACGGTGGGCATCGATTTGAAACGAGTGCTTCCTTCACTCATGGATAACTTTATGTCGGGCTTTCTAGAGCTAGAAGTGCAGAAAAACAATTTATTTTGCTGCCACAAGGCAACAAAACCACAAATATTGTATATAGAGAGGTTTTAAAATAATTTAATGAAGCCTACATTAGCTGCTGTGAAGCGAAGCGAGCGGGGTTGCTAGTATAAATATAAAATGTTCGTTGGAACGCAATCAATTTTTCTTTCTTTCTTAAAGAGCAACAAAATCCTATGTGTTCTGAACATTAAAAATAATTTAATAAAGAAAAACTATACCCCAACTTAAGGTACAAATATTTTGCCTGGCATTCGAATACCATTGTTTTTTTTACCAGTAATTGTAATGTGTTTAAAAATTTTTTTTTAAGTCAATTTTATTTATCAATAAAATAAAATAATTAATTAACTTCAATTTATGATGTCAAAATAAAAATGTTATATAGGTACATTTTAAAGAGACCGATTTGTAAAATTCAGTATTGTTAAACTGTGAAACATAGGTTAGGTTTTTTTAACCTAGTTTATAAAATATTATGTACAACATATAGAATGACTCATTTTTAATTATCATTTTGTATATTGTAATGGTAGAAATTAAAGAAAGTTATTTAAAAATAAACTCTAAAGTAGTATTCTAGGCATTAATATATTGGCACTATTCATACAAAACAGAAGCATAATAAATATATATTGCTTTAACTGTTCTGATTGTCATTATTTTGTTACACTTTCTATTCAAAATAGCAAAACAGTATTAAGGTGCGGTTTCATTTGAGCGATCATCAAATGTGGTTATGGCCTGCTGCCACTTCCCATTGATTCCCATGAATTTGTTAAGAAGTGGTTTGGTTTATGCGTCCGACGCTAGAGATTGCATGCGATAGCTGCATCAACTGCTTTGGGAATTAGTCACCTGCAGTTATCGCATGCGTCTGGAAGTTGAAAATGAGTTTTTCCAAAGACAATAAGGCCGCTCTCACACCGGTGAAACTCAACGTCCGATAAGAGTCGTACCTTTACATCAGTGGTGTCAAACTCAATTTTTCAGAGGGCCATGTATTAAATTTAGAATGTGTAGGCGGGCCAGATTCAAGTAACAAAAAATGTACTGAATTATTATAACATTTTATTTATTTAATTGTATAGTATATTATATACGGTTGTTAAAAATCATATCAAAGTTATAAAAGATGGTAATTATTTTGAGCTCGAGGATCCAGATACCTGACTTCTCATGTTTTTGACAAGCTCATTGATGTCAGGTAGAGATGGCGTTACTGTCTATCTCTCTCGCTTGTCCTAGGCACGCGCTGCCCTTAAAATTACTTATAAATGTAGTGTGCGCATTTTAAAACTTCCGTAGAGGAATCGAGTGAAGTCTTAAAGCTCTAAAAAAACATGATTCTTCTTTCTGTGACACATTGCGATCACGGGCCGTATTGATACAGCCCGGGGGCCGGATGCGGCCCGCGGTCCGTATCTTTGACATGACTGCTTTACATTTATATATTCACCCTCCTACCAGTCAGGGGCGGTTCCAGGGCTGATTTTCGGGGGGGGGCTATCTTGTTTTTATGTAGCTTTTACTACATAATTTGTAATACATAGTTTGTAATTGAGTCATTGAAAAGTCCTCTTTTATGCTGTATTGCTGTAACCGTAATTTTAATTCATAGAGAAATTTTCAAGGCGCTGACTGGATGCGAGTGGCTTTTGACTACTGACACTGATTGTTATCTTAATACTATTTAAAAATAGATACTTTCTGTTTGACTCATTTTTATACTAAAATAATTATTGTTAATTGATACGTACGGGTATTGGGATTCAGTTTTGTTAGAAATAATAGCTTATAGAAAATATTAAACCAAGTTTTCCTAGTATTTCGGGGGGGGGGGGCCATGGCCCCTTCCCTGAAACCGCCCCTGCTACCAGTACGACCTCGATCAAATCGATCACATGCGACTCAGCTTGTCCAACATCTGTTCGATCAGTCATGTATAATCATGGCAGACGAAGCAGCCAACGTAGCCTTTGTGCTTAAGTTGAAAAATATCCTTGTCTGTACAATTTTAATTTGACAGAATATTCTAGGCGAGACATTACCTTTCTTTTGGCATCCGATAAAAAGACTTAAATTTGTTTTCATCACAGGAGAGTTCCTGAGCACACACATATGCTCCTCTATTACGATTTATTACTTATATACGAGGTGTGGCTAAATAAGAGACTGACGTAAAAAATTTTATTTCAATTTTATACAAAATCAATTATTGTCACCTTCAATATACACTCCTTCTCTATCCCTACAACGCTCCATGCAAATTTTCCATTGTTGGAAACAGTGCTGGAAGTCATCTTTTGTCAGCTCCTTCAGAACACGTGCCGCTTTCTCTTTTACAGCTTCCACAGAATCAAATCTTGTCCCTTTTAATACAGATTTCTCCTTAGGGAACAGGTAGAACTCACATGGTGCAAGATCTGGTGAATAAGGTGGATGTTCTGACACTGAGATGCTGTACTGGGCTAGGAACCTCTGGACAGATAGCGCGGAATGAGCTGGCGCATTGTCTTGGTGGAGAACCCATGATTTGTCCTTCCACATTTCGGGGCGTTTTTTCCTTACTCTTTGACGTAGTTTAGAAAGTACCTCAAGGTAGTATATTGATTAATTGTTTGACCTTCAGGAACCCAGTGAAGGTACACAATCCCATGGATATAAAAACAAAAAAAAAACAATCATCATTGCTTTAAATTTTGACTTGCTCATTTGAGCTTTTTTGGCTCTCGGTGAAGTTCAGCTCTTCTAGTGGATGGATTGGCGCTTCATTTCCGGATCATAAGTAAAAAAACCACATTCATCACATGTTATTATCTTCTACCTGTTCCCTAAGGTGAAATGTGCATTAAGAGGGACAAGATTTGAGTCTGTGGAAGCTGTAAAAGAGAAAGCGACACGTGTCCTGAAGGAGCTGACAGAAGATGACTTCCAGCACTGTTTCCAACAACGGAAAATTTGCATGGAGCGTTGTAGGGATAGAGAATGAGTGTATATTGAAGGTGACAATAAGTGATTATGTATAAAATTAAAATAAATTTTTTATGTTAGTCTCGTTATTTAATAGCCACACCTTGTGTTTTCCACCGTAGTACTGCCCTATAAAGGGTTAAGGAATCTAAAGGAAAATAACATTTATACTGGTTTAAATTTCTTTTTAAATTCCAATTCAAAATATCTCTGCATTCATCCCAATTAACGATCGTCTTCAACACTCTCCTCATGTAATAAACAACCAATCAATCAATGAAGGGGTTCATGACAAGCCTACTGAAGTAAGCAGTAACAGAAAAAATTTTTTGGTGGTAAGTGATGAACTTATCATTATGATTAACTTTTTGTTTATCAGTTTTATCTTGACATGTCCTATACTCCCTTTTGGAGTCTCCCTGGATGCAAAAAAACCTCAAAAATTGTACTTAGCAACCGAACTGTAGAACTAGTTCATGATTTTAAATATTTAGGACGCAGGACTTCCTATGACGAAGATGATGACGTGAGTGAAAAACTGGCAAAATTCAGTGCTGTATGCACTTATATTCGCAGGACAATAGGAAAGAAAACGAGACGGAACACCTAAATG
The DNA here is from genome assembly GCA_035578175.1 of Catonia carolina. Taxonomy (NCBI): domain Eukaryota; kingdom Metazoa; phylum Arthropoda; class Insecta; order Hemiptera; family Achilidae; genus Catonia; species Catonia carolina. The sequence continues at coordinate 16,798,950 of JAQMRL010000009.1, read as the reverse complement.
AAATTTTATAGAGCAATGGCTGTATCACTCATAATATGGGAGTGAAACATGGGTGTCATTACAGAGGAATGAATCTCGTATCCAGGCTGCTGAAATGAGATTTTTGCGGGGAGTCAAAGGTTGTAACTGGTTAGATAGAGTGCGTCAAGCGCAGAGTTAAATGTTCAGTCACTGTTGGAAACATTAAGAATATATAAGAGAAACTGGTCCAACACCATTTACTTCGCATGCCAGCACACATACTTCTGCGAGCATGGAGATATAAACCAAGGGGGAAGCGAGGCTTGGGAAGACCTAAAAAGAGATGGTTGCCGGAACAGACCACTGAGCCTAATCCTTGTTAAATTATGATGATGTCTTGTACAGATTCAGGCCGACCATTCCCCAGAGTATATTGAGTTAATCAAACCCCAATCATCTAAGTAAACTATGTGCATAAGGATTTGAACCATGGAACCTTTGTCTCCATACATCAGCTGTTTCACACCTGACAACTTTACCACTACACTAATCTGGTGGGGTTCCTTAGAATAGATACATTTTTACGTTCTCTTGCCTATATGAAAATATAGGAAGGAAAGTTTCATGTCAATTTTCCAAAATCGAGTTTTTACCCACTGGATATAAACGTTTTTAGACCCCCTAAACCCAAAAAAGCATGTTTTAGTGAGTGGTCTGAGTGTGTGTGAATAAAATATGTCAAGAATGAAATATTGTACGAAGTTGAAAGTTGGAACTTAGGTTAAATACCACAAGAGGACCTGGCACAAACACTTTCATCAAAATCGGTTAACTGGAAGTAGTAGTTTATTCGTGTCATTTTTCTTTTTTGCAGTTTTCTCAAAAATGGCACCTACGATTTTTTTTTAAATCCCCTCATTTATTACATTTGGTATCCTCTACGAGATAGGGTAAGCGCCATGTCTGCTGAAATTCTTGGGGAGGCTGATACACTCATAGAAAACAATGTTTTTTTTTAAGATTACAACTTTAATATGAATTTTAGCACATAAGTGTAAATCATAGTTTTAGACAATTAAAAAATCACAAGTTTTATTTCAAACATTTTTTTTGCATAACGCTTAGTTTAGCGGTAATTAGTGATTTTATGTTTTTTCCATGGAAAACTGTAAAAAGTGATATTTTTAAGATTTTGTGTGCATTTTACGACAAAAGTGTATAAAATCAAAATTATAGGAAATTAAAAGATCTACACTTTTTATTTAAGTATTTTTCTCTTCGGAGCCTAGAATAGCGTGAAAGAGTGATTTTACGTAAAATTAAGTCAACCTAACGTTGGTTTTTTTTTTGCATCATTCACTCATGATTAAAATCAGGTTAGGTTTTTGTTTATTTCTAATGTTAGGTTATATAGGGCATTATTTGCATTGGCAAGAGAAAGCCGTGAGTGTTTTACACCAGATTTTGTACTGGGTAATGCTGACAAGTTTTACACAAACAGGCCTACAGCTAGATTTTCAAATAGAGCTTGGCCAGTGTTGTCTCGTTACCTTGAGAGTACGAGAATGCTGTAGCCACAGTGTAAGTACGGAGTCTTTACTTACTCTTTGGTCATAAACTACAACATACTGGCATAAATGTCGATCATTCATAGTAGAAACACAGTGAATATCATTACGCTCAATTTTCAGATGTTTTCTTGTAATGAATTTGTATTGAAGTGATTTTTTTTTTTTTTTTTTGTTTAACGTCCGACTGTTTTGCATTTACTGCTAATGCAGACGGTGAAGGATGAAATGATTTTTTTGTATCGTATGAAAATATGCCGTGCCTGAGTGGGATTCGAACCCAAGACCGCTTGATGAGAGGCGAGCACGTTACCAACTACGCCAATACGGCCGGCATTGAAGTGATGTAAGCATTTTATAAATTACTTGTAATATGGTAAATGTCTAATAGTTGGGCGTACACATGATTTTGACAATTTTAATTTGTACATTTATGTGTGCTGAATAAATATCTGCAATTAATTTCGTGCGGAAAGTGTTTCATTGTGGAATCAATAAGCTATTTTTTTATACATTGACCGATGTAAACTCAATTTCTCTTAAAAATTTACTTCAATTCAAATCCACTTTATAAATGCTCAATCAAATGTTTAGGTGAATGTCTTATTATTTGGATAGCATTAACCAGGTAAGGGGTACACGAAAATTTATCAAAAAATAACACTGCAAACTTTTGTAATATTAAGAATCCGCTTTAATTATAAAAAAATTAACTTCCTCTTCAATAAATAAAATATAAAACGTAAAACCCTTCGAGAAACATAATAATATAACTTTTTCACGAGTTTTGTTTTACAAAATTCAAATCAATGCTGACAGTATCAAAGTATATACACGGAGTAAAAATAAAGATAGAGAAGTAACTGATACAGGCAAAATCAAAATACAGCACCGTTTGTCGTCTGCTAGTTGTTTTTGAATCCATCCATAAAGTCATCGTCACATAGATCTAACGTTGCTGCCGCAATAAATTTTACTCTTCATCACAGGTTGTAATTTTATTATTAAAAATATAATTTTTAAAACCACCATTAATGCGGTAAAAAATAAACAATCGCCATTGCAAACATTAATGTAAACACCGTATTACTGTTGGTTCATAAAATCTATATTTCCATTAATATATTAAATGTGATAAGGCGATTAGAAATACCTAAATGGTATGTTTCATAAAATAATTTATATATAATATTTTTATTTTATAAAAATGTATATATATTGTATAGATTAATAATTTATATTATAATTTATTTTAGAAAACCGTTCTATAGTTTTGAACGTCGGATCAAAACGCTATGTTCTATGATGCCATAGATAATATATAAGAAGATTTGTAATCTCCATGTATTAGGCTTTTCCAAGATGCGACACTAGCGCAACTACCGGTTGTAATGAACGTGTTGCCGCCATGGCTTCAAACATACAAATCGAACCGCTTCTTCCACCCTTCCCCCTGCCCATTGCCTACCACCCTTCCCCTGTCCATGTCCTTCCACCCTTCCCCTGCCCATGTCCTACCACCCTTCCTCTGCCCCTGTCCTACCATTCTTCCCCATTACACAACCCGTACGTTAAAAGTGCCGTTCCAGCGGTTACCAACCGCTTCTTACACTTACCTTGACCTGTATTTTTGCACAGCTGATCTTCAAATTCACGATTCTATTTCAGCGACAAAAAGTAATAATGCTTTAACTGAACAAATTTAATAAATTGTAATTGAAACAGACAGCTTATTTAAATTAGTAAAAATGTTAACATGAAATCAATACTATATTAATTTTGTCACGTTAAATAAAAAAATAGCAAGGTATAATTTTTACAACTAAATTATTATGGCAACTAAAATAATTGAAATACACGGTATTTTTAATGGAAAAACTATTGAAACAATAACAAATACAACATAATTTAACACTTTATACTTTTAATGTTCAAGAAATAATTTTAAATTGTTTCAAAACATTACAATATAAAAACAGTGGATTTTTACAAGTTTTTGAAAATAATGAAATAAAACAAACATATGATACATGTTAAAATTCTTAAATTCGTCTGTTGCAACAAATACAATTTGATAAAAAAATTCACTTAAGGCAATTTTTGTCTATTTCTGAAATGAATGAGTAACTTATCAAATCTGATGACACAAATTGTTTGTCATGTTGAAAGCAATATTTTCACTATAATTTAAAGTTTAATAGGTATAATGAACAATTAAACACTATATAAATTGATTTGAAATTTGTATATTGTCATATTTTTTAAGAATAACAATGAAATTGGTTTACAAAAAAATTGTTCTTCCCTGAAATACAATAACCAATTCTTACCACAAGTATTGTTTAAATTTACTTTACTAATTATATAAATGTTGCTACATAATTTCATTCAAACATATTTAGTACTGCTGTAATAAGCACAGTTATTACAACAATTTCCAACAAAATATTACAGATTATATTGTGTAGTTTTGCAAAACATTAATTATTCATTATCTGTAACATGGTCTTTTTTAGTTAATACATATCACCTGAATAAATGCATATCTGTATCTAAGAAATTAAACAAGTTAAGGGGAGGGGTCTGCGTAAAAATCCACGGGGAATTTTTTACTTTCTTTTTTATGTTCAAATTTTTATCACTGAAATGCTTACTATACTTCTATACTTTTTAATGGTATAATTATTATTATTGTTAGTTTACTAGAAAAATTAATAAAAAATTAAACACATATATAGTTGCCATAGAAACAGCTCCTGTTTTTCTCGGTTAAAAAACATGAATTTCAAAGTACTGTATCTTGTAAACTAAGAAATGTAATTCTTTCACCATTTTAAACCCCCTTATTTGCTCTATTAGCTCAGCTATTATCATGCAGAGTTTGGTAATATATTATGTTAGAATGGAGACAAGATTAAAATGGCCATCGCATGGCCAAGTGAGCGGGTATTGTTTGTTTACGTTCTGTCGTTTTTACGGTGTAATGAAACTTTGTTGTTTAGTGTAATGCGAATAAATAAGTTATTGAAAGTTATAGAGTAAATTTAAAAGTTTGTGTTAGTTACCTAATTTTAGTTTAGTGTTACAAAAGTAAATTTCAGTTTTACGCGGACAAATAGAGTTGGTAGGTTAGTAAGGTGTAGGTAGGTTACAAGAGGAATAAAACGCGCGTTTACTGTTTACAAACTAACCTAAATAAGTGTTTCATGATTATATTTTTAGTTTTAGAAATTACATAGATTACATAGTTTAGATTAGCCAAGAGAGCACAGGAAGGGTTAACATAAATGGAGCAGGATTGTTTTGATGTAAGTAAAAAATCAAACATAAACTTTAACTGTTAATTTCCGCAAGTTTTAATTTTCAGTGCGTCTACTCTAAAAACTTCATAACTTGAGTTCTAATTGATAAAAATTCATGATTTTTTTTAAAAGATTCAGAAAATTGTGTTCTAGTGGCCCTTGTATTGGTATGTCAAAATACTGTACTAAAAATTTGTAATTAAATTTTTAATTTAAAACTAGAATAAAATTAATTAATTTTGAAAAAAAAATTACAGAAATACTCTCAAAACATGTATTTTATATTTAATGCAAGGTGCCACTAGAACTTTTTGTGCTCTTTATGAAGCACATTTCATTGAACATTTCATTTTTTCTTTTGTGTTTTTTAAGCAAGTTGATAGGTTGATAATCAACCGAGTTGGTTTTCCTTGTGAAGCTACGTTTTTTTCACTCGCCCCCCCCCCCCCGAAAAAAGGGGTTCAAGGGGTGGTAAATTACTGAAAATTTAGGAACACACTGTCCATTGTGTCCCTAATAAGTAGGTAAAATACAAACTTTCTAAAATAAAAGGGTACCATTTTTCATTTTTTGGCAGACTCCTCCCCCCTTAACTCAATTTTTTTAATTTTTCAGAATAACCAAAAGACATGAAGTTTGTTATTTTCTTGTAAAATTCTGAAGGTATTAGAATTTTGTTTAATTTGTACCCAATATAGCCTCTGATAAAGAGATTTAAATGACTAAACAACTTTCTTAACTTCTACAGTTCTCTGACCACCCACAGAACTTAAGTTAATCAAACGAAAACAAAACATATTGTGCTAACTCTATTCTGATAAAGAAACAACATTTTATTCACAACTATGTTTGAAAATATTACAGAATTCTGAAACCTATCAGCAAGATAACAATAACAAATTAATTCAAAATACATTACTTATTGTCAATAACGAGTATACATTAAATTACAAAAATACTAGCGATTTTAATAATTTTCCACATTATATACATCAATGGAGTTAAATGTGCTTACTGCAATTTTAAAAAAAATGGAAGGGTCAGATACCAGTTAATACTGTAAACCATTATATAGAGCATTTCTTGTTGATTTTCAAACTTAATTTTGCCAAAATTAGAGTAAACACCCTTTACCTCTAGGTAACCTGTAGGTTAAAAAACCTGTAGGTAAACCTGTAGGTAAAAAAAAAAATCATACTTTAATAAGTACTACTACTACATCTTAAAAATACACAAAAAATTATTATAACATCATGCTGAGAGTATGAAACTGTACTTTGAACATGCATTAAAAAACTGTACATATTCAATATTTTTGTGCAAATCAACATTAGTCAATGCTCAATTTAATGGACTAACACATTTATTAAAATAAACTATGAAAAATAGAATTAAAAGTTCTTGGATAGAACACTTTACAGCTTAATAACACTACAGGTGGATACCAATGTCTGTCGTGAAACGCAGTTAAATTAAGTCATTCATTTATCACCATAATACTGGTCACATATGTTTCTATAATGTGTTAATAGTAAACATTGGATTTGCTTAGTCTTATTTTTATCATAAGTTTAAAAAAACGGTACCTTTCAGGAAGAACTTACCTTATGGGAAGAGCTGAAAAGCATCGTAAAAATTAACATTCCTTAGATTTTTATAATTTTCAAACCGTTTCACATATTCATGAGGCTAGTCTGTTAAATAGAGCATTGACTGTATTTTAAAAAAAGTTGAATGTTTTTTCACGCTTTAACATTTATTGCTTTTTCGTTTATCATCCAACTATTTTGCACAATACTGCTAAGTTATTAGTTAGTATCATTGCAGCAGAAAAAACTTTGTGTTTACATTATACTGGTTTTTATATAAAAAGCAATATAAGGTAAATACAAAGTTTTTTATATATACATAAAAAACAAAATATTAATTACAATTACACTTACCAATGACAAATCTCATTATTAGTGTACATTAGAGGTAGTAAACTAGCTCGGTGTAAACTTTGCTAATACTTGAATCATGGGAATAGGCCTTAAGAAATTAAACTGTAGAGAATCTACAATAATTTAGGTTTATAATAACAATTATTTTTTTCTTACAATGAACTTTGCTTGTTAAGCTTCAAGTACCATCGTGCAATCTTTTGACACAAAATTACAGTTGTCAATGCCCATCATTCAAAAAAGGTAAAACTTTTCATTGCTTCTTATTTCATATAATATTATATAAAAATTTGTATGCTATACATGATTTACATATCGTTATTCACCACATACTTTCATTGTTGAAGTAATAAATAAACATTTTCGGTAAGTCAATTCCCAATATAATAAATTCATAATACAATTATACAACATAATCCAATTAATAATATTGTAATGAATTTACAAACAGATAATTGTAAATAGAGGTTCATTTAAAAAGCATAATAACTAAATAAAAAAAACCAACTGATATGATTCATTTACAGCAATATTTGTTTTAATAAACTGAGTTGAACTATCTATAGTCCATCTACTGTAGAGTACTCCGCGCGAGGCAAGTGCCTATAGGTTGTAAACGAAAGTTTTACACTAGTTGGCATGTATCTACCTCTCCGCTGGACAGTTATCTTGCACTACTTTCCGTCATAAAAATAACTACATCTGGTTAAAATGAACATTATCATTTAAGCGTTTTCAATTATACCGTTCTGATTACTTGTAATTATTGTAGTTTCATAATGACTCCTTAATTTATTATCGTAACAGATACATTTAACAAAACAATTTCTTTCTACTTTTTAATGGTTACCGCTTTTAATTTCAAAAACTTAACATATTCACTATCATGCAGGTTAACAAAATACAGCTTACAAAACTTTTCAACTTCAGTCTACGAAAAAAATCGAAACGAACCGATACAATTCCAAAAGATAACTGATGAAACTAAAAATGAGTTAAACACGGGCAAGTGGAAACAGTTGTATTAAACTAATCACAGACATTAATTATTTTAATGATATGAAATAAACAATCTGAAATGATAAACAACGAATCTTTGGAATTGTTTACTCTCCTGTTATAATTCAAGCGCTCATGTATTACTTGTGACAAAAAATAATATAACACTGAGTCTATAATAAAAACCTACTAATCATAAATAATAATGTAATACTAGTAAATAATGTAACAATAAATAACAATGTAAGAATAAGAATAGTTACATTTCAGTTATTAATGGTAAACTAATGTTCGATTTATAAAACATTTTCTAACAAATGAACAATAAAACAATAACATATTATTACAGTTAACATATTCCATACATACATACTACACTCGGTTCATGTAAAGTAAACAAACAGTGGTTACCAAATCAGCAGCGAAAGCAGTGACTCAGAAAAAATGCATCACTTTTCAACCCACCGGGTTGGTCTAGAGGTAAAGTCGTTGCCAAAATCAGCTGTTTAACAGCTGATTTTCGGAGACGAAGGTTCCTGGTTGAAATCCTAGTATAGGTAGTTACTTTTATACGGATTTGAATGCTTGACAGTGGATACCGGTGTACTTTGATGGTTGGGGTTCAATTAACCATACTCTCTCAGGAATGGTCGACCTGAGTCTGCACAAGACTACACCTCATTTACACATCATACACATCATCCTCATCTCATTGGGTCATGGGGTTGCTTATTGTTCTGAATTGAACAGATTGCAACGTACACACATTAGGGATTACTTTTTATAAAAACATCACAATGATAACTGATACGTGCTTTTAACCATATACAGAATTAAACTATAAACAGACACTAAAAAAAATACTATAACACTAAAATTCGTAATTGAAAATAAATTATAAAGCTCGTAAGAACGATGCGAGACAATACGATGTCAAAAGCTAACTGGTAGCATTTATAATTATGACATGTTCTTTGTCAAAAATGTGGAAGAGAGATTTATGGGTTTGGATTACTCTTTCTCAAATTTAATTGTGAAATAACAAGTGACCAAACTAGATGATTAATCATTAAAATAAAAATATTAACTTTTATTAAAGTTCTCTTGTTTCGTCATACACATCAGATGTATTAATACATATAACTTGCAACCACATATATTTATCAAAAAAATGCAATAAAGTATAGGCCTAAAACTTTTTATAAATTTATTGATCAGTATTTAAAACATCAGTCATGATAGGCCTATGATGTAGTCCTAACAGTTTCATTTACAAAAATACTTTTCAAACTACTTTGTATTTAAATACTTTTGAAGGTATTTTGCTGTTACTTTTTAATCAGCGTGCACGCATTTTTAAATAATGCGCATGCTGAGTGACATCATTATTTTTTTTACTCAAACTATCTTTCTTACAATGAACCGAGTATAGGAGGATATGGTCCTACATGTAAGATCAGTAAAGTGATCTTTCATGTAGGACTATAGGAATCTTGAACAGAATCGACAAAGATCACTATAGTGATCTTTGTCGATTCTTACGTTTACACCACCACGGAATACACAAGTTAATAATACACTCTATTAGTGTTTTTGAAACTTCCTCAAAATGTACAGAGCAGTTTCCTCTAACCCAATCGAAGCTAATACTTTGCTTGATGGCCTGTGTCAAGATTTTTGACACATTTTTCTTATAAGCTTCCTCTGACGTCGCTCTTTGTAAAACAATATACAGTATTTTATCATGATCTACTTTATCTTAACCAAATACAAATATAAATCAAAACACAATCTATTTAAATAAAAAACCTAACAAATCTGTAAACAATTCAATCATTTTACTATCAAATATTTATGGCGCACATGACACTCAAAAAATTGTAATATTTTAACAATACCTTTCAAAAGACGGTATTCATAAGTAAACAAAAATTTACTAAGCTACCATTATTTAACTTAAATATATAGGTATATATAGTATATATTTGTTATCGTATTCTGGTGGTTAGAAATATATTTCAATTTTAAATAATACAGCTGTTTAAAATCCTACATAGGATGTTTCATAAAATAAAAATAAATATACGTCTGTATCTATATACAGTTGTACCTTAATAATTTTAATAGATGGAATTTGGAATCTAGATCTTATTATAACAAGATTGTTTTTCAGATTTAGTTTCTTCACTCAGTTGGTTAACTGACTTTTTTCGATTATAACACGTTTTTCCATATAATCTAACTGTAATTTATAAACTAAAAAACAGATTGTTAAATCATTAGTAGATAAATAGTTCAGCTGACACCAAATTTAGTATTATAGACATTAAAAGTACGGTATGGTGTTTCACAGTGTATGATTTAAGGACAATATTATTCATAACTTACATTTCTTTTTGGCAAAAAAAATTATGGAGTTATCACCTTCTACCTGGTGTCCAGGTATATAGGTCTGTAACACAATCCTCAATTTACAAAATTAAACTCTTTTCTTTTAAAATGTTAACATAACCTACAATCAAAAATATATAAACATATATATAAACATCATATACGACACACAATATATTTATTTAATATCACAGGCATAATAATGCTGGTGGATTTTATATACAGTAATATCACAAGCATAAAGCTTGTGCATAGTTTTAACTAAATTTTCCTGAATATTACACACCTTGCAAGGCATATGAGCTGCCACTAAATCACTAAGTCAAGGACTTGATTAACAAATTCGATGAAAGTTGCTACAGCCCCAGCACGTTCTTCTTCTGAAACAGAGAAAACTACGCATTAATTGCATACTGACATTAAAACTCGTATAAGGGAGTAGTAGGCTAGTAAAAAATCTGAAATTAGACATTCTTAATACAAGTACTTCAATGAACTAATAAGAAAACAATGGTCGTAAAATTCCAATTATTTTCATACAATTAATTCATAATCTGATCGGATCTGCTGTCTGATCAAGCGAGCCTAATTTTTACTTCCTCTTGCCTATATGAATACATAGGAAGGAAAGTATTGTTTTCATGTCGATTTTTCACTAGATCTCCACGTTTTCAGACCCCATGAACCCAAAAAACATGTTTTTAGCGATTGGTCGGTGTGTGTGTATCTATGAACAGAATATCTCAAGAACGGAACAACGTACAAACTTGAAACTTAAGTTACATACCACTACCTGACCCGACAAGAACATTTTCATCAAAATCGGTCAACCGATTCATCAATCTTCAACTCATGATTAAAATAAGGTTATGTTTTTGAGGTTAGTTTTTTTGTTTATTTCTAATGTTAGGTTTATTGTTAATTATTTGCAGTGGCAAGAGAAAGTTGTGGGTGTTTCACACCAGATTTTTTAAATAATTAAACAATAACTGCTTAGTTTATAATTTTAATTTTAAAGATAAATATAATGATGTGTTAAAACAATCATGATAGGCAGATAAATTTATCAGATGATACACATTAAAAAGCCTTAGGCCCATCGTATGTAAAAAAAGCTAACTTGTTTTTTATGTAAATTTATCTTGTGGGTTTAAATTTATCATGGGAAATTTAACGGCCTGTATCTTTGTATTTTTTATTGCCTGTCATGCCCTTTTACTGCAAATACCAAAATTATTTTTTTTATTATTTATCACAATTCAAACATAATTAAATGTTTGCATTCAAGAAATTCTGTACTATGAATCTCTGCAACAAAAACACATTGCAAAAATTTTTTGATTTCTAAATTATCTAAATAGTAAATAAAATAAACCAAAATTATGCACAACATACCATAAAAACTGACTGTATAAATTCTAGCAGTTACAGGAATGGCTGAATACTTGTACAAGTTTCACTTTAATTTCTTGGAACCTTTAGGTTGTACGTTTTGTCTTAGTCAAATCGTGAATAACACAATCTAAAACAAAAAAACAAACAAATTCTTTTTTAGTAAAACACGTCAAAAATAAGTTATTACGTAATATTATTGTAGAATTTTTAAAGACAGATTAATAAATGCTTGTTATTAATCGATAAAGCATATAGGCCTACACAACACTCCACTTTTACAAAAAAAGGAAACTAATGATGAATAGGGTAATACCTGACATGAAAGGATAGTACATTTATTTCCAAAAAGTAATGACTGTCTTAAATAAGAACGAAAGTTGCACCTAATACTGATATGGTAATTTATTACTTATAGTACATCAAACCGATTTGAACAATTTTATTTGAAATCGATACTTTTTAGTATGCTGAATCCGAATATGAACTTACGAATATTAAAATACACACTTTCATCAACAGGCATTTTTACTGTAAGAAAATTCAAATATAACGGTCGATTTGGTGTAGTATAAGTAAATAATTACCAATGGAAATATTATATAGCACGATACTTACATTTCTAATAGCTTCCTAATTTCCTTAGGAAATGTACGAAATTTCCTATTCGAATTCATATCGGTAAGAAAACAGTTCACAAAGTTTTATTACCAATCCGTAGTTAAACGTAACATCGTGTCAAAATCACAGCTTACGCAACGCTTACACAATAACAAAAACACCTAGCGTCAATTCATGGATTTGTAACGTACATTTGGTAAAACAATAATACTAATAATTTTATTATTTATAAATAATTGTTACTCGATATAAAATATATAAATTTTAATACCAAAAAAATTAAAATTGTATGTATAAAATTATTTTATAAAATATATTACGTTTATATTACCAAATCGCCGTATTATAATATAATATAAATATTTTTTTTTAAAACAATTAGTAATACGGAGTTAACTTTGTTGTATGTTTACATTTTACCGTATTTCTAATGGTTTTTAAAATTGCGTTTTTAATTATTTAATTATATAATTATTTATACCCGGCGCACAGAGAAATTACAATTTCAGGTTGGCACACCAGGCGACTCTACTAGCGCCCCCAGTGAGTAGTAATAATCATTAGCAGACGATGACGAAAGTTGAACCGGAAATTCCTATTAAGATTCACACGGCTGTATGATGCTTTCTAGTGATTTCAGAGTCTGAGCGTGAGAATATATCTGCGAAATTTTGGCTTGCTATGAACCTTTGAGTAGCCTATTACTCAAAGTTATCAACCCATTAGCAATCCAGACAGTTTTGTTAAATATTCTAACGGAATTAAGAAGGTAGGTGTGTAAGTATCATGCAATAAAATTTAAATTGTTGTTCCAACGTTAGTTTTTATTGAAGCAAATTATTACTTTTCGGAAATAAATGTACTTCAACTGTTAATGCAGTTGTTTAATTTGCCGAACACAGTAGTGATACTAAATAATATACACATGAGAAGTTTATTGTCACTGGTAGGCATACATTTAAAGTGAGGTTATGTATAGGTCGATGATAAAAAAAAAGTTTATATTAATTTCACACTGCGCGCAAAATTAATTGCAGATTCGGTTTCGGTACGCATAAAAGTGCTAATAAAGATTAAAATTGTGAAAATTGATCATGACATGACCGATTGTGTTCTGGTTGGACATCCAATGAAGCATAATTGAAATTTATTCAAGAAAGTGAGATTATATCGGTTGATGTTATATAATCTGGTGTGAAACACTCACACAACTTTCTCTTGCCAATGCGATAATGAACAATATAACCTAACATTAGAAATAAACAAAAAACTAACCTCAATAAACATAATCTTATTTTAATTATAAGTGAAAGATGAAAAATGAAAATCGAACTCAGTTTGGCTTAAAAATACGGAAAATCACTCTTTCACGCTAAACTAGACTGTAGAGGAAAATGCTTAAAATAAAAGTTGTAGATCGTTTTATTTCCTATAAAATTTATTATTGATACTTTAGTCGTAAAATGCATACTAAGGCCGAAATCATGAAAAAATCGATTTTTCAAAAGTTTTTGTGAGAAAAAAAACAGAAAATCGCTAATTACCTCTAAACTAAGCGTTATACAAAAAAAAAATACAAGTAAAAGTTATAGGATTTTAAATCCTTTTCATTTTCTATTGTATAAATTTTTACGCTAAAATGCATATTAAAGCCGCATTCTTAAAAAAAATTTTTTTTACATGAAAACAACCTTACCAAGAATTTCAGCCAACATGGCGCCTACCCTATCTTGTAGAGCATAAAAAAATTAGTAAACCAGGCGATTTTAAAAAAAATTGTATGACCAGTTTTTGAGAAAATCGCAAAAAAGTGAAAAATTACATGAATAAACTACTACTTCCGGTTGACCGATTTTGATGAAAATGTTTGTGTCAGGTCCAGAAGTGGTATGTAATTTAAGTTTCAAGTTCGTACGATGTTCCGTTCTTGAGATATTCTGTTCACAGACACACACACAGACCAATCGCTAAAAACATGTTTTTTTTCGGTCCAGGGGGTTTGAAAACGAGTAGATCCGGTGAAAAATCGACATGAAAACAGTACTTTCCTTCCTATATATTCATATAGGCAAGAGAAAGTAAAAAGGCTTATAACTAATTTCATGGTGATTTGCTAGGAAAATTAAGTTTATATTTAGATTAACTTCACAAAAAAGTATCAGTTCCAAAAAAATTGTTACAATATGTGATGACCCCTGTTTTATCTATTTACGAAATATGTTTGTTTTAGGTTGAGTTATTCCTTCTTTGGTGAAGTTGTTAAACATCCTAATAGTGAAATTTGCTGCACAAGTACTTGTCTATTCTGTAGCTGCTACAATTTTTACTGCTGTTCTATACGGTAAGCTGTGGTATGATTAAGTATAATTTCAGTTTATTTCAATTGCCATGTTGTTAAAGGGAAGTAATGAATTCAAAAATTGAAATTTTCTTGCAATGGTGTTTTTGTTGCAGATTATCATTGTACAGAATTTCATAAATCTTACATGTAATTTTTTTTTGTCATCAAGTCTCTCAACTGGTTTGATGCAGTTCTCCAACCTGTTCTATCTTGCGCAGGTCGTTTCATATCTACATACCTGTAACACCCTACATCTTTTGTAATTTTCTTTATATATTCTAATCTTTGCCTCCCTCTACAATTTACTTCCTCAATATTACTCTCCATTATTGATAGCCCAATACCTGGATGTCTTAGGATATGCCCCTCTAGCCTATCCCTTCTTTTGGTAAGATGCTTCCAATTCCATATACTTCTTTTTTCATCCACTCGCCTAAGAACCTCTAAATTACTTATTTTGTCCACCCACCTAATCTTTAACATTTTCCTATAACATCACATTTCAAAAGCTTCTATCCCCTTCATTTCTACAGCCCCTATCACCCACGTTTCACTTCCGTTTAATGCTGCACTCCAAACATAATGTTTTAAGAAATTTTTCCTAATCTGTAAATCAATGTTTGTAATCAGTAAGCTGTTTTTCATTTCAAAGGCTTTTCTAGCTTGAGCAATTCTACTTTTGATATTACTTGTGCTTCTACCATCCTTTGTTATTTTACTCCCTAGATAGCAGAATTCCCCAACTTCCTGTATGTTTTCGTTGCCTACTTTTAAATTTCCCATCTCTTCTAAACCACTCTTGCTGCTTCACAACACTTTTGTTTTGTTCTTATTAATTTTTAACATGTAATTATATTCATATAATCATTATTTTGCTCATAAAAGGCAGGTGGAGTGTTAAATTAATTGCACTCGATCTGTTGGTTCCAGGGTTACAAAAAATAGTTCTGTTTCTTATCGCGTAGTCAGCTAATTATACGACTGAACTATTTAAGAACAGAAGAGGTAGCGGTGTAAAATACACTAGTAAGAGTTATCTCTTCTGTGAGTAATGAATTTCACTATACTGCCAGACCCTTTGGTGAATGAAGTGAAGTTGTCATTTTTCAGGGTTGAAAGTGGGTGCTTTTCGGAGGGCCTGAAATGCTTACCATGCTCTTTCAACTCTGTGAGGAAGACAATAGAAAACTTCCTCACTCCTCGTTTTTACTTAGTAAAACCTCTAGGGGTTCAAACCAGCCTTTCAGCTGTTGAATCTAGGCGTTATACAAAAACAAATGTTAGAAATATAAGTTTTAAGTTTTTAAAGGTTCTACAACTTTGATTATTTATTCACTTTTGCTCTAAAGTGTGTATTAAGGCCCCAATCTTAAACCGATTTTGAATGTTTTGTTTGAAAGGTGACTTGATCAAGTGTGTTCTTAAAAAATGTACTTCGCCTATAATATCTGATACAAATCTAGTAATAGTTTAATATATTTGCGACGTATGCATTGGAAAAAATTCAAATTAAAAAAGAAAAATTTCAAACTTTCTATTTATGTGTTTAAAAATGAGCTTATCATATTTGATTGTAGAGGACTACTGCATGTATGTTTTATTACCTGTAAAGTTTATATTTCGTATGAAAAATAAAACAAGATGTAAATTATATTTTTTTCACACCCTACGATTAATATAGATAAATCTATTCAAATAAATAATTCCATTGCGTGGATTCAAAATTACAAAAAAAAGTTTGCTATAGTATATGCTATGATTGTATGTCAAAATGAAAATAAAATACGGAAGGCTCTTTATTATTTTTGAGTTGCCTAGACATAAAAGTTTTGTCTACATTAATAATTAATTGGCTTTATAATGCCAATAAAATATCGCTGTAATTTATTGCCATATAGAGCAATAAATTGAAATATGTTATCATTATTCATTATCATTATGGCAAATATCATTATCATTATGGTCATAGACCTTAATTCATACTTTTTTGTACAGGCAAGTTGAAAAGTACACCTTCCGCACATTGACAGACATTCCTTTACCTTCTCTCCTGTGCAGTGACTGCGTTTTGAATACCATTGGAGAAGTTATATTGTGTGACCAAAAATAATCTGCAAAAACGTGGTTAATTTTGCGCATTGACTGAAGGTATGTTTTTATTTCTTTAAAATTTTAATTTATCGCTTGCTTTAGGTTTGTTATCTCTGGTTTAATTAAATCTGTTTACTATTGAAGTATACCTAACAGTACCATGAATTGTAATCCTGACCAAGTTTTTACTTGGGAGTGGACTAGTGCAGTATCAAAATTTTCTGACTTTGTGGCAAAATTTTCTGACCTAGTGTAAATGTGTTCTTAATATTTTTATAATAGGTCACAAATTGTAATTTCAACATAATGAAACCGAACTGATGATTGGTGATTTAAAGATGTATACTGTTACAGTTTATTTTTTGTTGTCGACTGGTTTGTTTTGCACGCTAGGGTTGCTAGTTATTTGGTTCAATTCGCCGTTTGTTCTCTAGTTACGTATCTAGTCATCCATATGGTGCTACACTCTGGTTTTTACTTTCTCTTGCCTATATGAATATATAGGAAGGAAAGTATTGTTTTCATATCGATTTTAAGAAATAGAGTTTTCACCGGATCTACACATTTTCAGACCCCCCTGAACCCAAAAACATGTTTTTAGCGATTGGTCTGTGAGTGTGTGTGTGTGAACAGAATATCTCAAGAACGGAACATCGTACGAACTTGAAACTTGAAACTTAAGTTACATACCACTTCCGGACACGACACGAACATTTTCATCAAAATCGGTCAACCGGCAGTAGTAGTTTATTCGTGTAATTTTTCACTTTTTTGCGATTTTCTCAAAAACTGGTCCTACGATTTTTTTTAAAATTGCCTGATTTACTAAATTGTTTATGCTCTACAAGATAGGGCGCCATGTTTGCTGAAATTCTTGGTGAGGCTGTTTTCGCGTAAAGAAATTGTTTTTTTTAAGATTGCAGCTTTATTATGCATTTCAGTGCAAAAATGTTTATAATAAAATTTGTAGAAAATTTGAAGTCCTGCAACTTTTATTTCAAACATTCTTTTGTATAACGCTTAGCTTAGCGGTAAGTAGCGATTTTCTGTTTTTCTCATAAAAACGTGTGAAAAATCGATTTTTTTAAGATTTCGGCCTTAGTATGCATTTTACGGCAAAAGTGTGTATAATCAAATTTATAGGAAATTAAAAGATCTACAACTTTTATTTAAAGCATTTTTTGTAAAGTGCCTAGTTTAGCGGGAAAGAGCGATTTTTCATATTTTTAAGCTAAACTGAGGTTGATTTTCATTTTGCGTTCATTTTCATTTTCACTCATGATTAAAATTAGGTTATGTTTATTGAGGTTAGTTTTTTGTTTATTTTGTAATGTTTTATTACTAATGTTAGGTTTATTGTTAATTATTTGCACTGACAAGAGAAAGTTGAGTGAGTGTTTCACACCAGATTCTTTTTTTTGGAGTCTTTGGTGTTGATCGTTTCCTTGTCTGTCGACTTTTAACAAGTGTGATCATAAGAAGCAATATCGGCTGTCTTGTAACGAATTATTATTATGTTTTAAAATATAAATTTGGTGTTTATTCGTTGACTGTTTTTATTTAAAAAGTTTACCTTTTGATATAATTTCTTCGTTTACTCTTTAAAAGGGTCCCTGTGTGAATCCAAGTCTGGTTTTTGGAGTTTTAGTCCAATTTTGGACCCATGTCACTTTGGTTGGTTCATTGTTTGCCATGTTTTCAAATTAGCATCTGTACTTCAATTCTACGTGTCTCTGTATTACATTTTCACGTCTATATACTATTTTTCAAAGTTGATGAGCTCTGAATGTACGCATTGCCTCCTACCCACTTTATAGCTAGCCAATGACTTGCCAGCAACGTTGCCAACACTTACTTTCGTAGCTCCTCTTATATATTTTGTCAGCTATTTTTTTTGGGTCTTTCAATAACAATTATAACCTGTGAACATACAATCAGCTGATTATATTATTAAGTATTGCATGTTAACTCACTCTATAATCGATGTGTTCAGTACAAGATGTAAGACACAAGTGAACTAATGCGGCTCTTATACTCATGCGTGCGTAATGTTGGTCAGGCTGAAACATTTTGTCCAATCTGACAACGCTGGTAAACGTTCCGATTGGTCTAAACGCGTGGAACAGCAGAGCTCATCAACTATGAAAGGCATTATAGTCATGGTTTTGATGGCAGTTTCACATGCAAACCGTCTATGCAATACCATTGCAGGGAAAAAATTGAATGACATCAATATTGGTGTCATCTGTCCATGCAGATACTCGTGTTCTTATTTGTTCACCCATTCATCATCTAAATGTTTTTATATGCGTTTGTTATTTTGAAAATTCTGTTTATAATTTTTCATTTATTAGAAATTACTAATAACCCACCGGGTTGGTCTAGAGGTAAAGTCGTTGCCAAAATTAGCTGATTTTGGCAACAACGTTTCTGGTTCAAATCCTAGTAAAGGTAGTTACTTAGTTACTTTAGTACGGATTTGAATGCTAGACAGTGGTTACCAGTGTACTTTGATGGTTGAGGTTCAATTAACCATACTCTCTCAGGAATGGTCGACCTGAGTCTGTACAAGACTACACCTCATTTACATGTCATACACATCATCCTCATCTCATTGGGTCATGGGGTTGCTTATTGTTCTGAATTGAACAGATTGCAACGTACACAAATTAGGGATTACAAAAAAAAAATAAAAGAAATTACTACGAGGGTTTTCTCTAAAGTAAAGACCGATTAGTTGTAGAAAATTTATTCAGAAAAACATGTAAAAATACATTTATACAGAAAAAATAACATAACTAACATTAATGCTCTACATAGTCGCCATATGAAATAAGACATTTGTCATAGCGATTCATCAGCTTCAATATACCCTCGTCATATTCTTCTGCCACCAGTTCATATAGCCACTGATTCACCGCATCATTAAGTTGATTGTCACCTGCGAATTGCTTACCATCCAAAATTTCTTTCAATTTTCCAAACAAATAGTAATCTGAAGGTGCTAAATCTGGACTGTACAGTGGGTGACTGAACATTTCCCATCCAAATCTTGTCAGTAAATCAAGCGTCTTATGTGCCACATGTGGACGTGCATCATCGTGCAAGAGTACGATGTCGTCCACTGCGCCGATTTTGAATGGCGCATCGTAACTTGCGTAGAGTTTCACAGTAATATTCTGCATTTACAGTCGTTCCGTGTGGCATAAAGTCAATCAACAGTATGGCAAATCAATCCCAAAAGACCGTGGCCATCAATTTCCTTCTAAATGGCAGTGGCTTTGAGGATGACGCCATTCACATGACTCCCGTTTTCTTTCTGGCATGTAATAAGAAATCCACATTTCATTGCCAGTAACTATTGAATTAAGGAATTCATCACAATTTTCTTTGTAGCGCATCAGCAATTCCAACGCAGATCCCATTTGGATTTGTTTGTAACATTCTGATAACACGTACGGCACACAACGCGCACAAACCTTTCTGAAGCCTAAATGGTCATGTGCAATGCGACCAATAACAGCTCTTGAAACAATAGGGAAACTACGGGCCAATTCAGATATTGTCACGCGACGATTGTTTTTGATTTCTTCATCGAACTTTTTCAACAAACCCTTGTTGATTATTATTGAGGGGCCTTCCCGAACAATCTTCATCATGAATATTGACTCTCGTATTTTTAAACCTTTCACACAATTTTCAAATGTGTCTTTGATTCATTACATTATCACCATACGCAGTAACCAACTGCCTATGAAGTTCGACCGGTTTAACGTTTTGATGGTTTAAAAAACGTATCACTCCATGTATTTCACAATCGGCGGCAACATCAACTATGTGATTCATTTCAAAACAATAACACTAAACGTAAATAAAAATACAACAATGCATTGTTTTTTTTTTATGAGACTGGCTTCCACCACACAGGTTAGCCAACCTCAAGGCAAGAAATTTCCCAACGGTCTTTACTTTAGAGATGACCCTTGTAATTATCGTACAACAGTATGTAAGATTGTATTTTACTTTGTAAAAGAAACAACGTTTGCGTAATAATTAAACTACATTTATGTAACAATTTATATTTTCCCCTATTCTTGGTAAATGGGTTATTAAAAATAACCGCGTTGGGATGTCCAATAGGCACACTTTTAAAATTTGTTCAGGTATTCTTGGCAGCAGGTAACTAACATATCCGTAACACATTTTTAACTTAGCACTCGTGTGTTTGCTCTAAATGCGTGGACAGCAGTTAAAACCCCACCAATTACAAAAAATCATTTCATCCTTCACCGTCTGCATTAGCAGTAATTGCAGAACAGTCGGACGTTAAACCAAAAAAAAAAAAAAAAAAAAAAAAAAAAACAATGTGCCCGTCCATTTAATAAATCCTGTAGTGCAGTGTATCGTTAACCAACAGCTTGGTCCAGCTAAACTCAGCTGCGTGGGAAACATTTAAATTTAAGTGAAAAACGAATTAATAAATTTCAATTTCAGTAGTAATTTAATAAAACTGATTTATTAAAATATTATTGTTTTAATAAATTTCAATTTCAGTAGTAATTTAATAAAATTGATTTATTAAAATATTATTGTTTTAATGACTAAATGAAAAATAAATTTTAAGATTAAATTTTGAAGAACATAAAAATATAAATTTTTTTTGTTCAGATAAAAGAAACACCTTACCACTGCACTGATGATGATGAAATTATTGTTATTGATGTTATCATGATAAAATATTTAACACATTCTTGCAGCTTATCTCTTTACAAAAAAAATATTTCTTCAGTCTTTAAGGTGACGCTGCAAGCGTGAAACTGTTCAGGCCAACTAATTTTTAAATATTAGCTGACAGCCCTTACTTTGAGAATATGCCTCGCACCACATCTAACATGGCTACTTATCAAGAAAATTTATAGTTAGTTTGAATATCTGAAAAGAGCGAAACATTTTGCATGATGCATGGCAGTAACATTGCTGTTTTTTTTTATAAAATGTAAAAGCAAATTCTCTGTGTTGTGTGTGATAAATATCTTGTTTTGTGTAGATGGCTGATGGAAACACATTTGAAGTTGACACTTCTAACGTAACAGTCTCACCAATATGTGTGCTATGTGGACAGGCTTTCGTGAAATGTGAGAGCATAAATGGAATCATTCACTGTGCAACGTGTCAAACGAATTTACGTAAACAAAATAAGGAATTATGGTTGGAAAAAATTAAACAGTTGTACAGTTCATGTTTAATTTGTGTTAATAATTTCTATAACAATATCGCTTATGAAAAACATGATTGTACTTTGGAAGGTATATACGTCTGTGATGGTTGCAGTAGAATATATCTTCAAAAAGACAGTATAGCCGTTCATGTGAAGAAATGTAAAAAAATCGTACCAAAAATTAATAATTCTGAAAGTGAAAATTTTAGCAAAAGAGAATCAATTTCTGTATTAAATCTACAGAATTGTGAGGGTACTTCAAGTTCGAATGAAAGTAGAAATGTCCGGAAAATGGCGAAATCAGCTGGTGATTTGATTGTTCAGTCAAAATTACTCAAAACGGATGATCAGTTCAGTTGTAGTATTTGTGGGAAGTGTTTTAGCGACAGGTTCCATCTAACTACTCATTTTAGTGGTCATGCAGAGGAGAAATCATATGAATGTAAATATTGCAATAAAAAATTTCCACACTCAGGGCATTTAAATTTACATATGCGTACACATACAGGAAAGAAAGCAAACAAGTGCGAGTATTGCAATAAAAAATTTACATATTTATCTTATTTGAATGCACACTTGCGTTCACATACAGGAGAGAGACCGTACGGTTGCGAGTATTGCAATAAAAAATTTAAATATTTATCCGGTTTAAATGCACACTTGCTTACACATACAGGAGAGAGACAATTCAAGTGCGAGTATTGCAATAAAAAATTTACATTGTCAGGGAATTTAAATATACACTTGCGTACGCATTCAGGGGAAACACCATTCAAGTGCAAGTATTGCAATAAAAAATATAAACAGTCATCGCATTTAAGTACACACCTACGTACTCATACAGGGGAAAAACCATTCAAGTGCAAGTATTGCAATAAAAAATGTAGACAGCGTATTCATTTAAATTTACACATGTGTACACATACAGGAGAGAAACCGTACAAATGCAAGTATTGCCATAACAAATTTAAATATAAAACTTCTTTAAATATACACTTGCTTGCGCATACAGGAGAGAGACGATTCATGTGCAAGTATTGCAATAAAACATTTAAACAGTCAGCGCATTTAAATTCACACTTGCGTACGCATACAGGGGAGAAACCATTCAAGTGCAAGTATTGCAATAAAAAATATAAACAATCATCGCATTTAAATATACATCTACGTACACATACAGGAGAAAAACCATACAAGTGCAAGTATTGCAATAAAAAATTTACACAGCCTAATCATTTAAATTCACATTTGCGTACACACACAAGGAAGAATCCATAGAAGTGCGAGTATTGCTACAAAAAATTAAATATTTGTATCTGTTCTAAATTCATACTACTTGCCAACACGTACTGAGAGTGCAAGTATTGCAATGAAAATTTTACACAGTCCCGTAATTTAATTCACACGTGTATAAACACACACACAGAGTAGAAATCATAATGTCAATTATTGCAATAAACAATTTACGTATATTTGGTTTAAATAAACACTTTTTGTATACAATATAAATCGAATTATTTCAAATGAGTAATAGTGTAGTGTCAGAGATATCTTACATAGAACACAAGAATTGGTGCAAAGAAATAACACATTTTTGTGTTAAACGTAAGATTACTTCCATAAATGGTAAATAAAGGTGTATTTTTTCTTAAATAAATTTGTAGAAAATTAATTCTGAAAAGATTCATGTGAATTACTCAGGAAAAAATGAATAATAGATCTTGAAATTTTGCTTTATTTAAAATCAAAACAGATGCACATAAAAGGCACATTCTTATCTGCATAAAATATTAACTAATATATAGGTTGGGAGTAACAGCTGATCATTTATCAGCTGTTAATATTTTTACTTATTTTGTCAAAGAGTAAGGAAAAACGTCAATGGAAGGACAAATCATGGGTTCTCTACCAAGACAATGCGCCAGCTCATTCCGCGCTATCTGTCAAGAGGTTCCTAGCCAAGTACAGCATCTCAGTGTTAGAACATCCACCTTATTCACCAGATCTTGCACCATGTGACTTCTACCTGTTCCCTAAGGTGAAATCTGCATTAGAGGAACAAGATTTGAGTCTGTGGAAGCTGTAAAAGAGAAAGTGACACAAGTCCTGAAGGAGCTGATAGAAGATGACTTCCAGCACTGTTTCCAACAATGGAAAATTCACATGCAGCGCTGTAGGGATTGAGAAGGAGTATATATTGAAGGTGACAATAAGTGATTTAAGTATAAAATAAAAATAATTTTTTTTACATCTGTTTCGTTATTTAATAGCCACACCTCGTGTTTTGTTAATTTATTTTCTACGCTGCTAATTTTTTTATGGGTATTGTATAATATTTTTTATATTGAAAAAAATGTGATTTTCACTAATTTTATCTCTTTTTTTCTTTCTCTTGCTCTATATGAATATATAGTGAAGGAAAGTACAGTCAATTCTGGATAATTGGGCACATCGGGACTGGAGCATTTTAGCCCAATTAAACGGCTGGTTCTAATAAACGAATTCGTAAACTCAAGCTTATACGATACTGTATTTTATTAAACTTATCTCACAAATACAGTTTACATGCAAGTTCTATCCATTTACTCATGAAAAAAATAAAATGGTATGAGACCAATGATAAAACTTTTAGCAAATTCTTTTGCCTTGGTTTTAAGCATTGGACCATTGACAGTAACACCTTGGAAGTTACAATGGCAAACGATTCATTCAGCACATCCTCCACTTCAAGTTTTTTTTCTGAGATGTTCCATGATCTTTTAATGCCCACTCTTGGTGTATTTTATCTTCTTGGAGCACGATACAAGCTGTAATTTTTGGTACACTGGTTAATTCCGATAGTTCATGTTGGTTTAAGTTAGGTGAATACGTTTTTATTTTGTCGAGAAGCTTTATTCATCCACACAGTCATATCGTTATGCGGCATTTAATCCACGAAGACGTTGATAGGTATTGTACTGTAAGCCTACGCATTAAAATGTCAACAAAAGGTGTGAAATGAATGGGAATTAAAAAAAAAAGTAAACCTGTAGATAACAAAACAACCAAACAGGAAAAAAGTGTGTTACATTACACTCTTGAAATTACAAAAACTGATGAGAAGCATGGAATTACGAATGTTCTATGTACAGGATAAGTATGTTGAACTAACCATAAGTTGCAAGGAGGCTATACAGCTTTTAATGTTCGGCATATCTAGTGAATTTAAACTCACTTAAATTTGTGCAACGATGAATATGTACACGTAGTACTGTAAATAACATCTCTGTTATGGCTGATGTGTGATTACTGTTGTTCATCTGTCAAAATGTTTGCTACATCTATCCTGCCCATTGTCTTATCTTGCCGCTTAGAACCGTGTGTTGTTCGTTGCTGGCCTGTAATGGTTCTAATAAAACATATACATGTATGTACATATATCAGATTGGCCCCAATTAAGCGGCGTTATGGACCGAATAAACAGAGTACTTATCAGTGTAAAATCCCGTTCTGTTTTTGTTCATTAAAGGACTGTCCCAAAAAACCGGTTGCCCTAATTAACCAGTGGACCAGTTATCCGGAATAGACTATTACTTTCAAATCAATTTTTTCGAAATTAAGTTTTCACAGGAAATATACATTTTTAGGTCCTTAAACCCAAAAAAAACATGTTTTTAGCTTTTGGTCTGTGTGTGAACGAAATATCTCAGGAACAGAATACTAGTATACAAAATAAAAACTTTGTGCAACGGGTTTCAACTTTGTATGATATTCCGTTCTTGAGATATTTTGTTCACACACACATACCAATCGCGAAAAACATGTTTTTTTTTGGATTCAGGGGTATGAGAACTTGTATATACGGTGAAAACTCAATTTTGAAAAATAAAGTTCATGAAAACAATACTTTCCTTCCCTATTTGTTCGTATAGGGCAAGAGAAAGCAAAATTTTTTATTACCAAAATTTACGTTCATATGTGGGTACTTTTGGAAATAATCAACGTGACGATTAGGTGTTGAACCTGTGGACAAGATTTCCAATACCAACTTCATAAATTGTTACCAAAAATCAATTTAAAAAATCCCTTTCATGGCTGGTGGCAATTTTTAAAAAAGGCTTACTTTTGACCTACGGCAAAAACCATTATTTTCATAGTTATTTCTATATCTACTCTTTACGAGGATTCGAATGACACTATTTTTGTTTCCTAATCCTGACTTTGATTTCTTGACTTCCAGTTGATTTCTGTATAATCATTAAAAGTAATCGAATGAAACTATTTTTGTCTCCTAATTCCTACTTTAATTTCTTGACTTTCTGTCAAAATCGGAACTTCAAACCCAACCAGACCCTCTAAATTTTTGTGTAGATTATGAATCCGAAAACCGTTTGTTGCTATCTCTTGCAATTTCTGACTTTGATTATTTGACTTCCAGTGGCAACATACGAGTATGTTGCCACTTCAAAGAAATGCTCTCTATGCAAAACGGGAGAGGAAGAAGATGTTTACCATTTTGTAGCAAAATATCCAATTCTGTCGGAATATCGAATAAAAATATTTAACAAGCGTATCCTGAGTCTGGAAGAACTGATGGTGTACCTAAATGGTGAAAATTGGACTAGGATTAGTTATTATTGTCAAAAGGCTTGGCAGTATAGATTCCAATTAATCGTGGAATTTGATTATTAATGTTTTTAGCACCATATGTCAAGTAATTAAGGTTTTGTATATTTTTTAATGTATATTTGTAATTTTGTTATTTTTGTTTGGGTTTGATCATAATATATTTTTCCTTTTTTGTTTCTTGTCAATCTCAGACGGTCAAAGGACCATGAGATTATTGTCTGCGTCAAGTATTTTGGTTAAAATATATTCATTTAAATAGGTATTGTAATATGTATTTGGTTTTATGTGTATATATATTTTTTAAATTATTTTCTATTATTGAAATAAAGACACATTATTATTATTATTATTATTTGACTTCCAGTTTTGGGGCACTTCCGGTCGCAAACGAACTATCAAACTTAATTACAGCCCGCTTTTTTGTGTAGATTGTTGTTGTTTAGGTCATCAGCCAAAAGGCTGGTTTGAACCTCTAGAGGTTTTACTAAGTAAAACGAGGCATGAGGTGGTTTACCATTGCCTTCCTCACTGAGTGAAAAAGTACGCTTATCAGCATGCCGAGCCCTCTGAAAAGCACATATTTTCCACTCCGCAAATGACACCTTCACTTCATTCACCACAGGGTCTGGCTGTATAATGAAAATCATTACTTTCAGAGGAGATAACTCTGATTAGTGTCTTTTACACCTCTACTTCTTCTGTTCTTAAATGATTCAGTCATTTAATTGGCTGACCATGTAATAAGAAACAGAACTATTTATTTTAGCCCTGCAACTAACAGATCGATAATTTGACACTCCACCTGTCTGTTATGGGCAGTAGACAGTGTAGATTAAGAATCCGAAAACTATTTGTAAACAATTACTGCTAATGCAGACGGTGAAGGATGAAATGATTTTTGTAACGTATGAAAATATGCCGTGCCTGAATGGGATTCGAACCCAAGACCGCATGATGAGAGGCGAGCACGTTACCAACTGCGCCAATGCGGCTGGCGCATATAATGAATTAATACAATAATTTCACTAACCTTCTTTTTAAACTGCGTCACCTTTATTTTAATTTTCACTTACACGTGTTTCGGTGGATCCACCATCATCAGAGTAAATAACATATAATTGAAACTAAAAACATTATTTATTAAAAATCTATAGAAGATGATACATCTTCAGTCACTTGTATAAAACTGATTTAAAATAAATTTATTTTAATTTATCCCTTCTCATATTTACTGTAGATAGCAGCAGCAGTCAATATCACTTCATCATTCCTAAATTTCACCTGTTCATTCAAAATGTCCTGCTTTTGCTCTTTTAAATATTTATAAATGTGGAACATCTCATATTTTTCAATTTTATTTTTATTTTCTATATTACATTGTTCTATTATATTGAAATGTTCATCTATTTTACCAAATTTATGTTTTTCTTCTTTTATATGATTGGTATAGTTAGATATAATGTAGTCACATTTCAGTGCTTTTTTTATGTTCATTATACCTCACTTGAAAATTACGACTAGTCATACCAATGTAAATTTTTTTACAATCCTCATTACCACAATCTATTTTATACACACCCTTTTTATTGCTTAGTGTTTCATTTATATTATTTTTAATTATATTTGTGGACAGTAGTTTTTTATTATTACATGTGTATGCGATTTTATAAAATTTATTTAATGTTCTGTATAATTTATTGTTAATAGTTTTATTGTATTTTAATGCAATAAATGGTTTATGTTTTATTTTATTATCTAATATAAGGGTGGTTCTCAAGTTATTTTTAAAATGTAGTTTGTTTTTAATTTTATTTATTACTTTATTTATTTCTTTTTCATGATACCCATTCTTTTGTGCTATGAATTTTATTGTTCTTAATTCATTTTCTAGTAGTTTTTTATCTTTTATATAATTATATGCTCTGTGAATCATACTATGGTAAGCTGCCATTTTATGTGAGTATGGGTGGTTAGATGACTTATTTATATTTGTTACTGGTAATATACTTTTACGAAATACACCTGTTGTTATTTTACTATTACCCTTGATTAATTGTATGTCCATGAAATTTAATTTATTATTATTTTCAAGTTCCATAGTGTGGTGTAATTTATCATCAAATGTATTTAATTTTTTTAAAATAACATCCTCTTCATTTTTATATGTCTTTTCCAATATTACCAGTATGTCATCTACATATCTGTGCCACATTACTACATTATGTGTGTGTTCTATTTGATACACAGTTATTTCTTCAAAATATTGTAAATAAATTTCAGACAAAATAGAGCTTAATGGTGCTCCCATAGTAAGTCCATCTTTTTGTTTGTATATTTTTTCATTAAATTTAAAATAATTTTGTGAAGTACATTGTCTCAATAATCCTATAACTTGCTTTACTTCATCTTCATGCAATTTACGTTCTGTTAATTTATTTTTTATAATGTTTATGGTTTTGTCAATGGGTATATTTGTGTACATATCTTTGATATCAAAAGACATCATAATATGTTTGTCATTAATTTCAATTTTTTGTATTTTGTCTATTATTTCTTGAGCGGTTTTTATACTATATCGGTTATTTAATATTATATGTGTTTTTAGGTAATCGTATAAAAATTTAGATATTTTATATGTAGGACGTCCAAGCACATCAACAACCGATGAAAACGTGAAAAAAGTGAAAGAAATGGTTATGAACGATCGCCGAATCACAATCAGAAAAGTCAGTGATGATGTTGGCTCATGCCATGAAATTATTTAGGATGTTTTGGGTATGAAACGTGTGGCAGCAAAATTTGTTCCAAAATTGTTGAATTTCGAACAAAAACAGAGGCGAATAGAAGTTGCTCAGGAGTCACTAAATGAAGTCGACAACGATGCGGATCTACTCAAACGTGTTATAACAGGTGACGAAACATGGGTTTACAGATACGATGTCAAAACTAAGGCTCAATCGTCCCAGTGGAGGCATTCTGGATCGCCAAGACCGAAAAAGGTTCGACAAGTGCGGTCGAATGTGAAGGTTATGCTCACTGTGTTCTTCGATTTTAATGGCACAGTGCATCATGAATTCATGCCACAAGGTCAAACAATCAATAAGGAGTACTACCTACAAGTTCAACGCCGTTTGCGTGAAGCAATCCGAAAAAAACGCCCGGATTTGTGGCAAAACAATTCATGGCTTTTGCACCACGATAATGCACCTGCTCACACTTCATTGCTTGTTCGTGAATTTTTGGCCAAAAACAAAACTGTAACGATGCCCCAGCCTCCATATTCGCCAGACATGGCTCCATGTGACTTTTTTCTATTTCCAAAAATAAACAGAACATTAAAAGGCCGTCGTTTTACAAGCATAGATGACATTAAAAGCGAATCGGTGAAAGAGCTAAAAGCTATCACAAAGATCGAGTTTCAGAAGTGTTTCGAGGATTGGAAAAAGCGTTGGCACAAGTGTATTGCATGCAAAGGGGACTACTTTGAAGGCGACAATATTAATGTAGATGAATAAATATATATTTTTTTCAAAAAACGAAAATTCCCGTTATTTTTTGAACAAACCTCGTGTATGGTAAAAATGTGGTAACATTTTTCCATATTCCCTATTCTTGTGGTAAAGAAGGAATGGGATAGTGGGGCATATCTTTAAGACATCCAGGTATTGATCTATCAATAATGGAGCGTAATATTGAGGGAGTGAATTGTAGGGGGAGTTAAAGGTTAGAATATTTTTTAAAGCAAATTACAAAAGATGTAGGGTGTTACAGGTATGTAAGGCGCATTTACACATACAATGATTTGCTGGCGCCAGTATTGATGCAAGTTTAATTTGCATGCCAATTGAGGTTTACACATTAAACGCTTTTTGTCGCGCTAGTTCCATTTTATGTTGCTGTAGTGTAGTGTCAAGTTCGTGAAAACTTCCAGAACAGTGATTTGTTACATTGGTATTGATAGTTTGGAGATCTGTTTTTATAAGACGAACAATTTACGTACCACAAATAAGGAAGTTGTTCATATTTTCCCAAAAATTTATTGTTTTCATTACTACTTCACTTCTTATTTAAAAAACCTTAGCTCATTTTAGTTACCGTTTAAAGATACAGCAAAATAAAAAGCTATGTATATGAAAGTATATAATAACAGATAATGGATGATAGTAAAAAATCAATTCGCAATTGAACCACCTTCTGTATACCAATAGCTTACTGGCGAGGTGAAGGTTTATACATGTAAATGTTTATTTAGTGGTGCGCCAGTCACTTGCTGGCGAACAAAATTTCAGAAGGCTGCAGAAAATTCCGTGCAAGTTTCTTTCTGTGCATGAATGTTGAAACTTGCGCGCCAACAATGGTTTACACACGCATGCATCGTTTTACTGGAGCGCCAGTTCTCACTGGCGCCAGCACATCATTGCACGTGTAAATGCGCCTGTAGATATGGAACAACTTGTGCAAGATAGAACAGCTTGGAGTAATGGATCAAATCAGTCGAGAGACTGACGACAAAAAAGGGGCTAGGATGCACGGAAAGCCATATTTTCTATTTATAATTAATTCATTCCTCGTTAAATTCTTTCACTTGAAATGCCGCTTTTACTTTTTTTTATAAAATCAAATAAACTTGTTAAACCTACATCATCAAAGAAGTTTAAAAAATAACAAAACCAATGTGAAACGTGTTTCTGTAGTATTAAGTTAAGACCTTTCAAGTATTTTGGAAAATAAAATCAAGTGTGAATTCAGCCTATGAACAGTTTAATCATAGGGGTGAAGTGAATAAAACTAAGGAAAACCGTTTCTGGTACATTTTTTAAGGAAATCCTTAAGTTTTAGTGAATCAAGCAATTCCTTAACAAAATTAACAATTTATTTTTCGTCTAGCAATTCCTTAAAATTACAAATTGTTAGCGTTTGTAAGGCGCTGAATAAAAGACAATAAAACGAATTTAAACTGAATAATTCTACAGTAATTAGTAGACGATTAATTAACTTAATTCGGAGGACCAGGTTAGTTTTAAGCAGCTGCCAACCACAGCTAAAACGACTTAGAGAATAAACGAAATGAATTAATAAAAGGAGGAACAAAATAACGAAAGGTAGCGGACATAATTGATAGGACAAAGACATAGGGAGACACACAATTGAACAACTATCCGTAATAAATGAAAAACTTTCTTACCTGGAATCCAGAAAACGACTTGAAACTTGTAGATACGCGCGTGGAGAAACACTGGTAACATTGCAATGAACAAACTACGACAGTTCACAATACAAAACACATGAGCAATTGAATATAATTCACACAAAGCAAAGAATGACGAACAGTTTAGGTTCATAGTAAACCAACGAGTAACGAAACAAACTGATTGTAAACGAAGAAATGGCAGGGAATCGACACCCAAGCCACGCGCTAAGCGCAGGAGACAGGAACGCTCCCATTCATCACGAAAGCTGATACAAGAGTGTGTAAAGGAAGAAGCCGGATATGCAGAAGGGAGTAGGGATAACGGATGACGTGATTTAGTGATGTCACGCGGAAACAAAGGCAGGAACAATTGTGATTAGCGGGGAAAACAGTTTGAACTAACCCGGGATAGACTGGCGCTAACACAAATAAATAAGGATTTCCTTATAAATTACCAGAAAATCCCGAAAAACTGGTAAATAAAAGTAAGACATTGCTATAGTCCTTGTAATTTCAATAGAAGCTTCCGTAATAAGTATTTTCACTCCCACACATGTAAAGTGGTTGCAGCAGTTTGTATAGTGTGCTGCAAAACGTACTACTACTTCCATACTCTTGATTATAAACAAATGAGTGATGGGCACACATCACTATCTATTTTTAATTTTTAGTTTTATTGATATATTACTTTAATGTCAAAATAAATACTTTGTAAATCAGTATGTCAAATTCTTTTAGTTAATTAATTACAGATTGTATTATACTCTGCAGTGTTTGCTTTTATTACTGTGAACACAAAATGTAAGGCTGTTTTATTTTAAAGACATATATAAAAATATACATAGTCTTTTATAAATGTTTATGATTATATTATAGTACAAATAAATTCACCAGTTCAGTTTGAGTTTCCGTTCAGTGCACGAGAGATTAAAGTGTACGCAATACCGGTCAACGATGAGTGAAAAACGTGATTTACGAAGCCAATCCAAAAACATTATTTACAGTGTGTATAATTACTTTAAAGAACTTCTGTAAATTACTTTAAGAAGATAGTAATCCTGAAGCAACAATTCGTGAAATGTTTTCATCAACTCAGGAACTGACTGCAACTGCTTGCTCATGTAGTCGCAGCACTGTGCAAAAAATATGTGCCGAAGCCCGTGAGAACATAAGCTGCATCAGCTGCCATCAATGAAATCTGTGGGACCAATGAAGAACAACCCGTGTCGTTTACGTCTTTTCATAAGAAGATACCTCACAAAAAATGGGTCACCGGTGTTGACAGTTTCGATGAGCAATGCACTCGCAGAACAATAACCGAGTTTTTTGAACGTGGGGAGTACCCTACATGCGAAAAAGTTAGAAAAATTTTAGAAGAAAAAAATGGGTACACGGGGTCCGTTGAGTCTACATGGAGAATAATTAAAAATTTGGGGTACAAGTACAAGAAAGGTAATGACGGTAGAAGGTTTTTAATGGAGCGTGCGGACATTGTGTCATCTCGGATAAAATTTCTTCGGAAGACGCAATCGATACTAAAATAGGATTATACAATTAAATACAATAAATTACTTTAAAAGAATTAAATTCATACGAAAGTATTAAACACTGGTAACAATTTAGAGGCATACTTTTCTAACAACCAGTACATATGCTGACTACTCGGTATAAACGGAGGAGGCAAGTAGAGGGAACGTGTACAGTGCAAGCTTCTATTGAAATTACATGGACTATAGTCAAATTAAGGGAAATCTTAGAAATTTATAAGGAAGGGGTACAGCTTGCTTATGTTTCCCTATTTTCGGTAACATGTTTCGTTTCAATCTGTAAAATATAAAAAAGGTTATTATCATTTGAGCAGTTTTGCAAAATTTATAAAAAATATTGAATGACATTGTAATGATGAAAGTAGAGACATAGTGTGGGTCTCCATGAGATAAGAAAGAGAAAGTAAATACGCTATTCGTATACCCTATACCGGTCGTGTCAGAATGAACAAGTTCAAACATGTTTGTATGACGTAACTTCTGTTTACTAGGAAATCCTAACAAGCAATTTCTGATATTCAGCAAAACATTCCTTAAATTACATTTCAAACTTAAGACAATCTTTATAAGAGTTAGCAAAAGATATTCACTCGAAAATAAGGAAAGCCTTTTCTGAACAAGGAAAGTCTAATTTTATTAGTAATTTCTAACAAAAATTTCCTTAGTTTTATTCACTTCACCAATAGTTTTGTCTATTTTTTTAGTTAAAATATTTTTTAAGTAACCGTGGTAAGAATGGACGCATCATAACAGGTTTAATTTAAATAAATATTATTAAATATTAAATCAATCTCGTAAGACAGTGTTTTCATGAAATTCCTTGAACTGAAACTCAGAGATTAAGAGTATAAACGGTATCTGGTTGCCAAATATTATGGTACAATTTAAGTTGTATTTTTAAAATGGTACAACCTTAGCTTAATAGTATTTAATATTATATCCCTATTATTTGTTGTTAATCATACATCTTTTGCTGCACTGATAAAGCGTATTGAAAGTAAGGTTAAATAATTTGGTAAATACGCTAACGTTTTTATTGAATGCTAACTTTTAATTAATGAGATAGAATGCATTAGTAAAATATTTTGAAATGTATGCATTTTAATAGTTTTGCATACATATAAATCGCTGCTCGGTAGTACTTTAACTGACGGTAGCGCTACGATGCGGTAATTCTTATAAACTACATCAGAGCGCACACTATTATTCTACCCGTTATGGTGAAAAGAATATCATTACGCTCAATTTTCAAATGTTTACTCGTTAGGAGTTGGTGTTCATCATGATGTAATCTTGTGAATTACTCGTAATTTAACAGACTTGCGTGGTGAATGTAAATAACAATTATTATTAGAGTGTAAAACATATTAAGTATCAAGAATATTTAAGTTTGTGTGTAGTGAACTGTTTGTATTTCTTAGTTCGTAATTATTATATCAAAGAAATTTACTACGACGGTACTAGGGGAAATGGATGTGATTGCTTCAATGTAAGTTAATAAATGTTACTCTTTTATCTTTATTTGTTGGTTATTAACTACTAAACAAATTGTTTTTAACATGTTAAGATGTTATAACTAAATTTTTACACATAACCACTCGGTGTAATGGATAGTTGTTTTCTTGAATGAAATTACAGCTTTAATTAGGTTATGGTTAACATAATTATTCATTTTTTCATACAGTAGTCCCTGTAAGTTCGTCATTAAATATATCTAAGGATATCGGATATTGTTGTAATGGAAATTACGGTTGGGAAATGTATATATATATATATATATATATATATATATATATATTTAGTTGTTACTGTACTTTTTCATGTGTTAACATTTTGTTAGCAGAAATATGATCATATTCCTTCTTTATCTTGTGATTATTAATGTATAAATAGGACTTTTTTATCTGGAAGGGTTGTTATTAGGAATCATATTATGCGTAGAATATGTTTTATTTAGGCCTAGGATATATAAGTTTACCAGATAAAATTTTTATATGATAATCCCCTATTTCAGTTGATTGTCTACTACAACTCGTAAAACTAGTTTCAACACCGGGGTTCCGGGTTCATGTTTACTAATGTAATTTGATGATTGGGGTTTAATTAACCATACTCTCAAGAAATGGTCGGCCTGGGTCTGTACAAGACACCACATTTACAGGTCATACGTATTATTCTCATCTCATTGGGTCACAGGGCTGCTTATTGTTCTGTTTTTAAACAGATTGTAACCTATACACAAGGTGTGGCTATTAAATAATGAGACGGACGTAAAAAATTTTATTTGAATTTTATACATAATCACTTATTGTTACATTCAATATAGCACTCCTTCTCTATCCCTACAACGCTCCATGAAAATTTTCCATTGTTGGAAACAGTGCTGGAAGTGATCTTCTGTCAGCTCCTTCAGGACACGTGCCGCTTTCTCTTTTATAGCTTCCACAGACTCAAATCTTGTACCTTTTAATGCAGATTTCACCTTAGGGAACAGGTAGAAGATAATAACATGTGATGAAACGTGGTTTTTTACTTATGATCCGGAAACAAAGCGCTAATCCATGCACTGGAAGAGCCTGACTTCACCGACAACCAAAAAAGCTCGAATGAGCAAGTCAAAATTTAAAGCAATGATGACTGTTTTCTTTTGATATCGGTGGGATTGTATACCTTCACTGGGTTCCTGAACATCAAACAATGTAATCAGTATTACTACCTTTAGGTACTTTCTAAACTACATCAAAGAGTAAGGAAAAAAACCCCCCAAAATGTGGAAGGACAAATGGATAAATCATGGGTTCTCCACCAAGACAATGCGCTAGCTCATTCCACGATATCTGTCAAGAAGTTCCTAGTGAAGTACAGCATCTCAGTGTTAGAACATCCACCTTATTCACCAGATCTTGCACCATGTGACTTCTACCTGTTTCTTAAGGTGAAATTTGCATTAAAAGGGACAAGATTTGAGTCTGTGGAAGCTGTAAAAGAGAAAGCGGCACATGTCCTGAAGGGGCTGACAGAAGATGACTTCCAGCTCTGTTTACATCAATGGAAAATTCGCATGGAGCGTTGTAGGGATAGAGGAGTGTATATTGAAGGTCACAATAAGGGATTATGTATAAAATAAGAATAACATTAACCCTTTGAGTGCCACGGTGGCGATAGATCGCCATTTGATTTTCATGCAAGAAGTGCCACGGTGGCGATAGATCGCCACCCGTTATCCGTGCGAAAAGTGCCATGGTGACGATCCATCGCCACCGCGTATTTGTTACGTAAATAATTTTTTGTTACAGTATAAGCTTTTTGAACTACTGGGTGATATATACAATATCTTTCTTATAATTTTTTATGATGTTTGGGGTCAAAAAGGTTGTCCTTTACTATAAAAAAAGTAAACAAACCCACACTACAACACAGCTGATATTATGTTACCACTGACGGTTCACAATGTGTGTCGTTCGTTGTTGTAGTACGTGAGGTTATATCCGTCTTTCTACGTAGTGCATTTGTAAATAAGTTTCTTTGTTTTTAGTATATAGATTGAAATTAGCATATTTCCCACAGATAAATTATTTTTTGTTTAGTAGATAAAATGGAAAATTCTTCAAAATTTTTTTTTTCTTTTTCGTTTCTTTCGGAGTTGTTTTAACTTAAATTTTTTTATTGTGGCGGAATCCAATTCATATGACTAATCATTTTCTAGCCCCAAAAAAGCTGAACATTTTGATGCCTAATATGTTAAAATATTCAAAGTACTACTCAGTATGAGGCATTTTTAATGCAGCTAGGAAATATTACCGTATTTAGGCCTGGCATTTTTGGTCGAATCTGTACATTTTAGGTCTGGTAATAACATTTTCTAATTTCGAAAATTCACTCATGGCACCTAAAGGGTTAATAAATTACAAATAACGTCAGTCTCGTTATTTAATAGTCACACCTCGTACATACATTATGGATTTAAAAAAAATGCTGAGTCATCTTGTATAAAAGCCTTTTTTTTTAATTAATTTATTTTAACAGGTAGACTGCCACACTAAAATATTAGTACTATCCAAGACCGCTACGCGTAAATAATGAAAAACTTCCACCAGAACTAAAAAATAAATTTTCCATAAAAGGAAAGTTTTCAACCCTAAATACATATTTATCAATTTACAATTAATTTACATTCAGTTTTCATTTTAAAAAAACACATGAAAACTGAGATACACAATTATGTCTCGTAACAACCTCAGATGGTGAGATATGGTTTCATGTCTCAAAGTGAATTACAAATTGAAACAAAAACATTGAAAACACATTAAATTATTTATTACTTTAGTAATGGTAGGAAAGCAAAGTCGTATTTTGTAACGTACCATAATTATATGCCAAAAGATATTAATTATTAATATTATATTCTTGATTAAAATGAAGTATAATGTTTTACAGTTCCACAAAATAAAGCACAAAAATAAATATACTTTTTTTGGTTCTTTTCAAAAATTAAAGTCTCTAATCACAATTTACTGTACACTATTTACAAAAGATGAACTGAATTAGGCCAAGCTCACATTTTTAAAAATTTTGAAACATGATTCTCAAAAAAACAGTCAAGAATCTTACTGGTGAAAACTTATTAATTGTAAAAAAATATGTTTGTCACTGAATGTTTTTAAATGCTGTTAACAAAATAATTTTAATAATAAATAATACGCAAATGCTAAAAACATGGGTAAAAGTTTGTAATTTTATCTTTTAATGCATATATTATGAGTCAACCTTATGTACAACTTTTTCAACTGTCAAACTTCGTAAACAGCGGTCTGCAATGAGACATAAATTCATGTTGTGCAGCAGCCATTGGCAAAGTTATGCGAGACACAGATTTTTGTCTCATAGCAGTCAACCTATTAAGTCGTATCAAGTGCTTGATCATTAGTGAATACGGTGGATTATATAAAATTAACTATGGAATTTGGCACGTGAAAATTTCCAAACCCTGGCTGGGAATTGAACCCTGAAACTCTGTGTGGTAGGCCAATGCGCTAACCACTACGCTACAAAGGCAGCCTAAAGCTTTTGTTATAAATTTTTTTTTTCAATTCCTAATATGTGTACGTTGCAATCTGTTCAATTCAGAACAGTAAGCAACCCCATGACCCAAAGAGATGAGGATGATGTGTATGACGTGTAAATGAGGTGTAGTCTTGTCCAAACTCAGGCCGACCATTCCTGAGAAAGTAAAGTTAATTGAACCCCAACCATCAAAGTATACCGGTAACCACTGTCTAGTATTCATATCCGTAAAAAATTATAACTACCTTTACTAAGATTTGAACCAGGAACCTTCATCTCCGAAAATCAGCTGTTAAACAGCTGATTTTGGCGACGACTTTACTTCTAGACCAACCCGGTGAGTTTTTGTTATAAATAAAATTTTTTTAGTACTTATGTAATTGACATGGATTAGATGTAGAATTGTACATAAATGATTTCTTTAAGGTAACCCGAAATTACAATTATTACGGTTTTTTTTTCAAAACACTGGTCACTGTATGACTATGATAAATCGTTTCATTTTTAGGCATTTTTTTCTTTATTTCGCAGTACGCCTTTATTCTGTGCGAGTGCCCTTCTTGGCTTTCTTGGGTCCATTCCGACTGTGTTCTCTTCGTATCGAATCTTTTAAGTTTCTTTACTTTCAGTCAGAATGTATTATTTATTTATTTAAAATTTTAATTCTTAGAAAAGTTTAAAAGAATAAGCCAGTATCAAAACATTTCATCTCTTAACCCTTTCAATCCCAATTTTTTTAACTATTCACAAAAAATATCTGTTTATTGTTTCATACAACAATATGAATATGTAAAATTATGTTCAGGCTTCCTAAACAAAATATATTGTCTTACTTAGATTTGTACCAAAAAAACTAAATATAATTTTAATTTTAAAGTCATCATTTAAGACAAAATATTTTACAATTAAAAATATTGATAAAATGGATAAAATCACTTTTTACAAACGGTCTAAAAAATATACTTGTACATACGTACAAAATATTCGAAGAAATGCTACTTTATTTTAGTAAATGAACACGAATATTTAAAACTAAAATTAATTTTTAAAAGAAACTAATTATTGGTTGCCTCCGTAGCGCAATGGTCAGCATGCTACACTGCAAAGCGTAAGTCTCAAGTTCGATTCCTGGCTAGGATACAGAAAAATATTAAACTTCACACCCAGCGTTCCTAATCCAAAGTAGTCGCTAATAACTAAAATTTTGATGTCTGTTAATTCACTCCAGTCTTCTTCGTCACACTAGGTTAGAAAGGGTTAAAAAGCATTAAGGGGTTAGTCAACTCAAGAAGATGATTTTTTTAATTTTGATTTTTCTTGTTACTTTCTCTTGCCTATATGAATATATAGGAAGGAAAGTATTGTTTTCATGTCGATTTTTTTAAATCGAGTTTTCACCGGATCTACACGTTTTCCGACCCCCTGAACTCAAAAACCATATTTTTTACGAACTTGAAACTTAAAACTTAAGTTACATACCACTACCGGACCCGACATGAACATTTTCATCAAAATCGGTCAACCGGAAGTAGTAA
This sequence comes from Catonia carolina, assembly GCA_035578175.1. Taxonomy (NCBI): domain Eukaryota; kingdom Metazoa; phylum Arthropoda; class Insecta; order Hemiptera; family Achilidae; genus Catonia; species Catonia carolina. The sequence goes on along the minus strand of JAQMRL010000009.1, from coordinate 16,759,178 downwards.
GTAGTTTATTCGTCTAATTTTTCACATTTTTGCGATTTTCTCAAAAACTGGTCCTAAGATTTTTTTAAAATCCCCTGGTTTACTAAATTTTTTATGCTCTACAAGGTAGGGTCGGCGCCATGTTTGCTGAAATTCTTGGTGAGGCTGTTTTCACGTAAAAACGCTTTTGTTTTAAGATTGCGACTTCAATATGTATTTTACCGCATAAATGTATACAATTAAAGTTGTAGAGAATTTAAAATCCTAGGACTTTTATTTCAAACATTTTTTGTATAATGCTTAGTTTAGCGGTAATTAGCAATTTTCTGTTTTTCTCTCATGAAAACATGTGAAAAATCAATTTTTTTAAAGATTTCAGTCTTAGTATGCATTTTACGACAAAAGTGTATATAATAAAATTTATAGGAAATTAAGAGATCTACAAGTTTTATTTAAAGCATTTTTTTGTACAGTGCCTAGTTTAGCGTGAAAGAGCGATTTTCCGTATTTTTAAGCCAAAGTTTGATTTTCATTTTGCGTCTTTCAGTTATGATTAAAATAAGGTTATATTTTTAGAGGTTAGTTTTTTGTTTATTTCTAATGTTTTATTAATAATGTTAGGTCATATTGTTAATTATTTGCATTGGCAAGAGAAAGTTGTGTGAGTGTTTCACACCAGATTTTTTTGTAATTCTCTACGAAGATTTGAACAATAACTATTCTTTATTTTATAATAATTACAAAATTCAAATTGATAAATAATTCCATCACTACAATAATTTTGTCAGTACCACCGGTACCCGATCTTTAAAACTTTCAGACCAGATTTTCTTTAGCTTAATTACATGACTAGAAATATTTGATTTACTGTAATTACCAGCTACCTTATTCCATTGGAACAAAATTTTCTACGGATGAATCGCCTTCTTCACTGTCCCTGGCGTATTCACTATCAATCTCACTAGTATCTACCTGACCGTTTCGTTTTTTTACAAGGCGTCAACAAAACTTGAAGAATAGCTTCTTCACATCTTTATTTTTCGAAATTTGGAAAGAGAAAAATCACAGTAGTGAGCCACTCACTCATGGCTTTTGTTAAAAGGCAGAGGAAAGGTTTTTTGTGCAGCTTTAACTTCACAGCATTTTATTACACTACATATTAGATTTCCTTTAGCACTGTGAAAAGTCTACCGTTGTTTTCGAGAAACCAATATTTCTTTTAACGGTAACAAACAGTTGTACTTGTACAGTTAACCTACAAAAGGTTCCACGATATACTGTATACGCTTTGGGTATAGTATAAGTTGTTATGTTTGTTGTACTGAAATTAAAGCAGTTGCGCTGATCCTTTTCCTTCTTTACCCCTCGTTGCAAACAAGGGCAAACTCGTGACTCAAGTAACTAGAGGTATTGCTGGAGTCCCAGCTGCGTATCAGCTCGCTGTTAGCACCAGACTGGCCCAAGGTGAGTGGAAGGTCAATGACTAGGCAGCGGAAAAGTGGTGGGGGAACTGCACGACTCGTCAGATCAAAACGTTCTTTACTTTCCGAATGATCTCACTTATTAAACATGGCAAGTCAAAAATATTTAGGAAAGGGAATTTGTAGTTGGAAGGAATGCAGTGCGTTGTTATAGTAGTGGGAGAATGAATGAGTTAGTAGTGTTTCACAGCTGATGCATTTGTAGTGGTAGATTGTATAGGTATCAGGTGAACTAATGTCCCATAGCCGAGTGAGTGAGAGGGAGATATGTGGCATAATTACGCATGCGCTCAAAGGTCTTTACCGTTACAATCCAAATCTGTAAACATACTACAGTCGTTATCTTGCTTGTTAGTTTACTGCATGCATAAACGCTTGCTCACAACAATGAGTAAAATTAAAGACATGTTATTGGAACGGCACGTATGGATTGTGCGAGTGAGAGGGTTATGCATTCTCTCACTCCCACGGCTAGGGGACATTAGGTCATCTGAATACTATACTAACTGGACTAAAAAATATTCTTATCATCCGACCCAATAATTTAACAAATAGCTACAGGTCATTTGTTCTAGCTAGAAGCTCTCCCACCAACGCTCTGTGCCGCTGAGCTGTTCTGTTTAGTGGTGGGGGAAGCACCTCGAAGGGAAATGATCAGTCTCTCCATAGTGCTAGCAGCGTTAACAGCCTAAGTGTACTATAAATCCTAAAAACATTGACTGTATGTTGTAATTTTATATTTTTGTTGTTCCATTACCTTCACAAGTCTTCCAACTCGTGCATTCGGTAGTAGGCCTACTGTTTTATGTACCTATTGTTTTTACTCTTTTGCTGTTTGGTTTAGATTATATTAATTTTTTGTATGTATTCTTAATTTCGTTTCTAGTTTTTATTTATTTTTAGTTATTAAAAGGGAACCGAAAATTCGAGCACGAGTGCTAGTGTAATACGGAAAAGGCAGGTAATACACGGTCAGGCTAGGGAGTATATACTCAGTGTATACAACTTTATGAAAAAAGAAGCTGATCTAAACAAACCAAGTCTAGCGTAGTAGTTGTAACAGAGTAGTATACAGATAGAAAGAGAGGGAATAATCATTAAGTGAGAAGGAGACACCACGTGCCCCGTTGAAACTATCCCTACTCTACCTACTCGCCCTCCCCTTACAAGCTTCATCCAAAAACTAATGTACTATACCGGGTTATTAACTTGGTTGAATTCATAATATTTAACTTACCAATTTGTATCAAAATATGTAAATAAATGAATGTAATAAATACAAACAAATATGTTAAATATTATGGAAAGTTTGAAAACGAATGTTTTGTATCAGAGTTATACAACAATCGTTCTCCCAGCATGCGTCATTCATTCATTATATCTCACCCGTATCCTTCACCCCACAACTACTCGGAGCTTGGAACCGCACAATATGAAACTTTTTGTATTTTTATTTTCTCTTGCCTATATGAATATATAGGAAGGAAAGTATTATTTTCATGTCGATTTTTCGAAATCAAATTTTCACCGGATCTACACGTTTTCAGACCCCCTGAACCCAAAAAACATGTTTTTAGCGATTGGTCTGTGTGTGTGTGTGTGTGAACAGAATATCTCAAGAACGGAACATCGTACGAACTTGAAACTTAAGTTACGTACCACTACCGGACACGACACGAACATTTTCATCAAAATCGGTCAACCGGAAGTAGTAGATTATTCGTGTTTTTTTTTTTGCGATTTTCTCAAAAACTGGTCCTACGATTTTTTTAAAAATCGCCTGGTTTACTAATTATTTTTTATTCTCTACAAGATAGGGTAGGCATCATGTTTGCTGAAATTCTTGGTGAGGCTGTTTCACGTAAAAAAAATACTTTATTTTTTTTAACATTTCGGCCTTATTATGCATTTTACGACAAAAGTGTATATAATTAAATTTATAGAAAATTATAAGATCTACAACTTTTATTTAAAGCATTTTTCTCTACAGAGCCTAGTTTAGAGAGAAAGAGTGATTTTCCGTATTTTAAAGCTAAACTGGGGTTGATTTTCATTTTGCGTCTTTCACTCATGATTAAAATTAGGTTATGCTATTAAAGTTAGTTTTTTGTTTATTTCTAATGTTTTATTAATAATGTTAGGTTTATTGTTAATTATTTGCATTGGCAAGAGAAAGTTGTGTGAGTGTTTCACACCAGATTTTTAATAAAAAAACAACAATCAATAAAGACATAAACAATATTATTTACTTGTCTTTTAATAATCATGCAATATTAAATTCCACTATTAATAATATAAATAACAAAGCTGCAATTTAATACTATCACTAAATTTATAATACAATACAGCTATAGATTTCCTTACAAAGAGATAATGCATAGAGTATAAAAAATGTATACCATGTAACAAATAACCTAATTAACAATACGTTGGAATACATTAGTTTCATTTATACAAAAATGTTTTTGTTCTTAAATTATTTATATAGTTTATCTAAACTATGATGACTATATGATTAGTTATTTTCTGTTATCTTTCCAGCATTCATTTTTATGATGTATTTTTTGTTATTCTGAAAAATTAAGTTAAATTAATTTAACATCTATTTTGTGAGTTTGTTAACACTCCATTACTTGTATAAGAATTGTAACTTGGTTACAAGCTATGTGTGGATTCCCTTAACATAGAATTTTTTGCTATTATCTTTTATCTGTTTATAAAAATGGGAAAGCCCTGACTGACTGATCACCAATTTTCCTACTAGTACAATAGCTAGAAAGCTGTAATTTGAAGCTTTAGGGTAAATAGAGAAGTTAAACATAAATGTTTTCTACATTCCAACATTAACAAGTTGAAAAATATGTTCAACCGTTAAACCTATATTTTTCATTAATGAAGTTCGGTAAAAGCTATAGTGAGTTCACGGTAAGAACCAACTGTCGAATCAACAAACTGCATCTGTGGTAGTACGTGTTAATACACCACACAAATACATCCAACAGCCTAGCATTAGTCACCGGGTGGACACCAACACTTTTATAATTGCTAAACAATAACAACAAACAGCCGCGTTCCCTAATATCAATAAAATCTTTCCCTTATCACTTAATTTTGTTTAGAATTCAGTTGCATACTACTCCGTATTGTTTATAGGCTTATTCAATGTTTACATTACAAATTCTTCATGTATGTGTGTCATTTTTAATTTTATGATCGTAAATGAGTTTTCACTTTAGTTGGCTTTGTTATTTTAAACTGTTCGGTTCGGTTTAATTGTGCGTCTAGTTCGAATGGTGCTTTTAGTTTCATGTACGGTTTAATTTTATTGTAGTTATTACTTTATTCGACTGTATGAACAAAAGTAAGTTTATTTTTATTTTTGCTGAAAAAGTTTATATTAATTTATAGTTATGGCTAATGCACCCGAGTCCTCTATTTACAAACACCAAAAAGGTAAATCTTTGAGAATAAAGTAAGTGGTGAGAAAATTAGTAAACAATAATAATTTTATTTATAAAGTAAGCATTTAAAATTATAAAAACCATCAAAGTATTTAATTTTATTAAGCTAAAGAATTAACTACTCATAAGAGTATTAAGCACGAGTCGTTTCGCATACGCCTACTATGAAAATCACATAATACTTTTGATGCGTACGGTTCTGGAGCTGTGACGTCATTCTCTGTTTGTTTACTTCGCAGTTGGTCTTAAAATGAATTTGGTATAGATGACTGATACTTGGTGAAGATATTACTTGTGATGGCTGATACTTGGTGAAGATATTACTTCAACTATTACGTTCAACTATAAACATTACCCGTTAATCATTTCCAAAATGGATCCTTAAGGGGATGAAATAGTGTTCAACCATTTAATCAATAGTTATTTTTTACTAAGTTCCTGGCGAGTTAGATGGCTGAATTTATTTTTAGAGAAACTAAAAAATATTATTCCACAATTTCCAAAATGTACCACTAAAAAATTGAAAACTGTGTCCATTCCTTAAACTAATATTTTTTTTTTGTTAAGTTCTGGATAAGTTAAGATCGCTGAAACTCTGTGAAGATGTTACCTATGGTGCACATTAAAGAATTACCCCTTAATGATTAAAAATATGTACCTGTGAGGGGTTGAAAACTGTGTACCCCAATAATTTTTGTTTATTAAGTTCTGGTTGAGATAAATGGCTGAAACTTAATGGAGGTGTTATCGATAAAGCACCTGAAAAATTATCCCTTGACAATGTTCAAAATCTACCCCTAAGGTAGATTTTCATGCGGTCTTGGGTTCGAATCCCATTCAGGCACGGCATCTTTTCATACGTTACAAAAAAATCATTTCATCCTTCACCGTCTGCATTAGCAGTAATTGCAGAACAGTCGGACGTTAAACCAAAAAAAAAAAAAAAAAAATACCCCTAAGGGGTTGAAAAGGGTATTCAACTATTAACCCTTTCAGTGCTGAATCAATATTTAAAAGTTTGATGTAAAGTGCCGTTTAATTTGAATAAGGGTGTACAAAAAGTGCCAGCCCTTATTTCAAAAACTGCAGACGCAAGGTGCCATTGCCGAACCAAATTTCTAAGTTACAGAAAAATAAAATTTCCTGTTAAAAAATAATTTGTGTTCATAAAAAAAATTGTAACCCTAAAAATATTCAAAATAATTTTTTTTTTAGTTTATTTAAAGTCGCATCGACTGCTTGGTCATTAGTGAATACTGTGGGTTTTGGTACCAAAACGGTGGTTTTAACATGTTAAAATTTTCAGAACCTAGTCGGGAATCAAACCCAGAACCTTTCGATTTGTAGGCTAGCATGTTGGTCACTATGCCACGGAAGCAGTCTCAAAATAGATTAATCCATTGATTTTTGTTTAAAAGTTTCTTTTTGTAAAAATTCGGTTATCATTACATTGGCAATTTATGCTTAACTTACAGATGTCCGGTAAACGGACGGATTAACAACTGTCGACATCCGATTTTCCAACGTTGGTACTGAAAGGGTTAAACCAATAATATTTGTTTATTAAGTTCTGGTTGAGGTAAATGGCTGAAACTCAATGGAGGTGTTATCAATTAAGCACCTGAAAAATTATCCCTTGATAATTTCCAAAATGCATATCCCTAAAGGGTTGAAAATGGTATTCAACCCTTAAACATTTATAAATTTCAAACTAATAGGTCTATTATTACATTAAACATTTTTCCAATTCAGAAAAACGTTTTTTTTTAAATATATATATTTATTTAACGTCGCATCAACTGCAATGGTCTTTAGCGACGACGTTGGGGTGGAACTTTATGCAATGTATGATGAAATGATTTTTTTTAACGTATGAAAATATGCCAGGCCTGAGTAGGATTCGAACCCAGGACCGCATGATGAGAGGCGAGCACGTTACCAAGTGCGCCAATGCATTTTATATTTATTTATAACCTTAATTTAAAAATTATTTAAATGAAACAAAATTATACCTGAGTAAACTTGGGACGGGCAGCTAGTGTACTTATATTGTGAAATACATTTTATTTAAACTGTACATAGGTGACAAATCTCTCGTTTAAACTAACAAATGAGACTGAAATAAACATGTCCATGACGAAATTGTAATTTGTACCGCCATTCTATGTTGGGAATGGAAGACATGCAGAGGGTACAACCTCCAATGACTCACTGGAGTGAAAATATTTCCAAAATTCAGAGATGGCAGGAATTACCTGCTGCGCGTGTAATGGAGTGTGAACAGAAGAAGATATTATAAAAATGTGTGGTAGAAAGATGACACAAAATAACTTGATTATTTTGACGCAGATTTTTACGTACAACCAAAGGATATTAATATGAAGGTATAAATTTACATTAAGGAGTTCACTTCATCTACAAATTACTTTTGTTAATAATAGGTTAGGTTTGTGTGCCAAATATGAGATATTACTATTGTATGTATTTATTTTTATACATAGTATGAATAAACAGTCATTTTATATTATATTAAAAATAACATCGAAGAAAAGATTAAAAAACTGGATATGCTGTTTAATTTGTATTTATTAAAATAAACTTGTACATGATAGCATTGTCATTAACTGATGTGCAGAATTACAATCAAGCCACATTGGAAACATCAGGTGATCCGTTAAAACTCACCTAGCAATTAAAAAAAATTTAAAGTAAAACTTCTATTTCAGATTATAAATTTATACAATAGATTTCACTAACATTTTTAAGCTGCTTCGATTTCTACTATCTATCACTTACACGTGTTTCGGTGGATCCACTATCATTAGAGTACCTACACAATATCATTTGAAACTAAAAATTATTATGTAAAATCTGTAGAAGATATTACATTTTTAGTCATCTATATAAAAAAGTTTTATACAGTTGTTTTTACAGTTTTATATTCATTATGCAAGGGTGAAGGATTTTAGGGCAGTTAAATTCTGTCCTTTGGAATGATAAAATATGGAAGGAGATGAAGATTAATATTTATCATGCTATCCTGGTGAGAGTATGTACCTATGGTGCAGAAGTGTGAGTATTGACAAGGAGAGAGGATCACCTAAAAGCGGTGGAGCTGTGGTTGTGCCATGTTTCGATCGAATTCTGAATTCCGACATTTGGAGAAGAATTGGCATTCGAGGAAATATGGTGTCGCTGATGGTACGTGGCCAAGCCTTGCCTTGCTGGATGGTTAGCCCTGAAAAGGGCCGTTTCTTCTTTAAACGGTGTTGCTGTTGGTTGCGGCCGGACGCGTCGAGCCAGTGTGTGCAGCGCAGTGTTCAAAGGGTGACGGCTCAGCTACTGGGTTCAGGCCTAGCCTTCCCTCAGCGGCAGTTGGGTCCCCACAGCAGCGTAGCAGTGGTGGCCCCCAGAGCACCACAGTGTCGGGTCGGCGTAGGCCATCGGCCAATACCGTGGCCGAGGCGGTTCCATCTGGGCCTGTGCCAAACTCACTCTTCACCGTGGCACCTGCCAGCATACATGGGCTTTCTTTGGCTGACCAGGGCAGGAATGAGGGGTTTACCACTGGTAGCGTTGACCAGGGATGGCTGCGTCCGGTCTTGTCTCTGCTGGGCTGGGCTTCTTCTTCTTCTGTTGTTCCTTCCTGGTCGGGAGCTGGCGAGTGAGTGATGCTCGTGGTTTAAAACACCTGTTTATATACCCCACCGGCGAGTCCATTTCAAGTCGGAAGGGGGGACACTTGTTTGCTGCCTATTGGAAGCACTCTCTGTGGCAGGCTCCGGGACCGTCTGTAGGCGATTATATTAGCGGAGCAGTTGGTGACAATTGATACCATATCCCGGAAGTAATTAAAATGGTTTAGTCATTTGCAAAGGATGGAGGATGGTAGTTGGCCAAAGAGGATATGGGAGTGGACACCAGCCGATAGAAGGAGGAGGGGGTAAGCCGGAGGTGATGTGGTTGTATGATATGCAGGAGGCAATGTCTTTGCGTCGGCTTTCCTATATCGTCGGCTTACCTATATCGTCGGCTTACTTTTATACGGATCTGAATAATAGACAGTGGTTACCAGTGTACTTTGATGGTTGGTGTTCAATTAACCATACTCTCTCAGGAATGGTCAACCTGGGTCTGTACAAGAGACTACATCTCATTTACACATCATCCTTATCTCATTGAGTCATGGGGTTGCTTATTGTTCTGAATTGAACAGATTGCAACATACACACATTAGGTATGAAAAAAAAAAATTGATTTTTATTTGTTGAACAGATTGTAAATTGTATTGTTTAATAGGAAAAGTGAACTACTGTTTTATATTTTGTAGTTTCTGTTTGTATTTTGTTTTATAATCTCTGTAGGTGATCAGCTGATGTTTTCAATACAGCATAATTTTATTTTAATCTCCTGTCGCGATTAATATTGCTGATTCTGCACACAAAATTATTTTCCCATACATGTTCTAATAAAATTTCAATTAAAGTTAATATTTTCACCAATTAATCAATTAAATTAAAATACAAATAATTATTAAATAATTACATTTTAATTACTAAATAACAAATAAAAAAAATTAAGTTCTTCCTGTTGAAAAATTGTTACAAAGTCATATTCAATATTATTAAAAGTATTATTACAGTTGATATGAAAAAGATTGAATGTTGTTAACAAGCACATTTTAAATGAAGGCACTTAGGTGGTGAGAAAAACCACTCGACAAATTTATTTAAAAAAAATTACAAACGCACAAACATGAGTCATTTTACAATATTCTGAAGCTGTTATTATCAACAAATAATATTAATATACAAATTATTTTAAAATTAAGTTTTTTAATGTGCAACAATAATTACCTTATGAAGCTAGGTGATTTTTCACCTCTTCCCACAATTTACCGACTTATGGCATAGCTTTACTTTGTTAATGTATCTCCAACTAGAAGTTCTCATATGCTTTGCTGGAAGTGAAAAAATAAAATAAACCAAAACGGAACTGGTGGGAAAATTAAAGAGTAATTTTATGATTTGAAAAAAAGAAACGCAAATATTAAAGTAACTATTTTTACTTTCTCTTGCCTATATGAATATATAGGAAAGAAGAAAATATATATAAAATTATTATGTATTTTAATTTTTTTTATTGTATACCTAATGTTACAGTAATGTGTATATTCTTAAACTTAAAATAATTCATTCTTTTTTCATACTATTATAGTTATTGATTTCAAATGTAATGATATCTATAAGTTTTTTATTATGTGTAATTGTACACAGCCTTAATCACCCTTATATGAGGGTGTATCGAATGAAAACCTTAAAAGTACAATAAAATTTTAAATAGTTGTACGATTGATTTATGTGGCAGTAGTGTTTTCCTTGAACTGCAAACCGTAACCAACAGATGGCTGAGTGATCCTAAAAGAAAAAGGAGGACACCAAAGTCATGTCAAGATGGTTACCGCACTATCAACACGCACTACATTAGAGCAGCGATCTGAGATTCGATTTTTGAATAATGAAAATGAAATAAATTGAAATTCACTGTAAAATAACAGTGCGGTGAATTTAAAAGCGGTGTAACTTCTGTAGAGGATGCACACCGAAATATTTTGCACTTAACTATCAGAGGGAAAACTCATTCTCACTCTATTCTAGGATGCAAAGGTAAATGACAGTAACCTGTGCTTCTTACTCAGATCTGATTAAAAATCAACTTTGCCCTGCAATCAGGAGTTAACAATCTGACTTGTTACAAAACGATAATACCCACTTGTATATATAGCCTGTGACAGCTCAAGATTATTCACGATGTTAAATTTGAATGTCTTACCCGAGGTGTGTTCCAAAAGCATACGACCCACCTTCAAATCTCCGCACTGACGTTATTCTGTGGCATCCTTCAATGTAATCCCCGTTTGACGGTACAACGTGCTCCCATTGGTCTTTCAACTTCCTGTAACAGTTCTGGAAGTCAGTTTTTGGAATGGCCTTTAGTGTACGAGGGTCATTTGTAAAGTAAGGTCCGAATCGCAGTAACTAGCCACACGGTGAGCGAACAGCGCATGTGCGACGACTCCCAGCATGCCTTGCTTACGAAACGACGCCATTTGCAGTAGTATCTTTGTTGTGTGCTGTTTACTGTGCATCTTTAAGATGTTTAAGACAATTTATCATCCCGCCGACTGCGAAATACGGTCAGTGATTCGTTTTTTGACAGCAAGGAACGTTTGTGCAGTAGATATTCATCGACAATTAAGTAAAGTGTGTGGCCCTAATGCAATGAGTGACAGTAAAGTGTGCAAGTGGGTGAGAGCTTTCAAGGAGGGAAGGGACAATGTCCATGATGAACCGCGATCTGGCCGACCATCAGTGATCACGGAAGATTTGGTTAAAGCCATTGAAAAAAAAGATTCGTGAAAATCGGAGATTCACAATTTCGTCATTAGCATTGGAATTCTCGAACGTGAGTAGAACAGTAGAAGTTTCTCGGCGGTAAGCGCTTCAACTCTGATGACGAGGTGAAAGAAGCTGTTCATGACTCGTTATATTCGCAGGCGGCAGAGTTCTACGACACTGGTATTCAAAAGCTTGTAGAACGTTATGATAAATGTTTAAAAAATGGAAACTATGTAAAAAATAGATTAAGACGTCAGGAATTAAATAAAACAACGTTTTTGATCTAATCTGTTGTGGTTAATTTTTTATACAAAAACTGATCTTACTTTACGAATGACCCTTGTACTTGCCTCAATAGTCTATATGTCGTTGAACCGGTGCCCTTTGTGGAATTTTCAGTTTTGGAAATGGCAAAAAGTTGCAGACATTTATGTCAGGACTGTACAGAGGCTGGCAAAGTTGCTGAATTTGGTGGTTTGTCAAAAACTGTTACACAGTGTTCAATGAATGTACTGGGGCATTATCACGGTGAAGAAACCATAGCTGCTCGCTTATAAATGCAGCTATTTTCTTCTCACTGGGTAATGCAATCTTTTCAGAACTTCATTTTTTGTTTTTTTGTTTTACGTCTGACAGTTCTGCAATTTCTGCTAATCCAGACAGTGGATAATGATGATAATGAAAATGAATGATGAAAAAATGTCACACCTGACCGGAAATCGAACCCGGAACCAATAATGCAGCGTGTGAACAAATTAAAATTTTTTTAGAAAAATATGACGTTTTTAATCTACCAATAATGCAGCGTGTAAACAAATTTCTTACCAGTTAACAAAAAAAATCATATTTTGGGAAAAGTGTTCGAGGGAAGTTCATTGAAATGTGTTTTTTTTTTTATTGAGTAATGATGCCTACATAAGCCTTGGGCTTGTGCGTAGGTAATGATATGTGGTGATTTACAGATGAAAAAATGCCACACCTGACCGGGAATCGAACCCGGGACCCCGGCATAGTAGCCAGTTGTGCTGACCACTACACCATATATCACATTAGAGTAAACGGAGGGTGCCAGCCGGCTATTGCCGGCAATACATTTCATAATACTGCTGTCGTATTGTAATGTCGATATAAACTGTAAACAGGATGACCTCGACATGATAGCTCTTAAGACTATAAAATATACCTAACAGAGGTCGCTACAAACGTTGGCGCGAAGATTTGAAGGTACATCGAATACTTTTGGTACACACTTTATTCTCCAGACTTCTGCCCTTGTGAATTTTGTGGGTTCAAACCGCTTAAAGAATCGATGGGAGGCAAGCATTTCAGAAGTGTTGAAATTGCGGTGCATACATGGCAACAGTCGATGACCAAAAGAATTCTTCAAACATAGTATCCATGTACTTCTAAAAGAGAGGAATACTTGCATTTAATGATAGAGACTACGTCGAAAATAGTACATATAATTTTTTTTTAATTTGCTAACAATACAAAACTTACGACACATTTAAGGTTTTATTTTGATACACCTTCATATAATCAACATTTTATCGTATAGTAAACTAAAAACATAATAATAATAATAATACTGTAACATACACAATAAATTACAATTTGACAAAAGATACTTCCATAAAGCAAGTACATTTTTAATTAAATATTAATATTCATACCATTATTATATCATCATTATAATTAAATTAATATAAATTAAAATTCAATTGAAATAATATTATTCAAGATAAAAGATTATTATGTTATATTAACTTATTCTGATACATGATAACACAAGTAATGTAGATAATTTTTTAATTCATGCTTTCATTAAATTTTTTTCCTTAATTATGTTTATGACTACTTTAAAATCAGGTAAATATTGTTAACAACCAGATCTTGATTCTCATAGTGACATTTTTGTGAAATTGAGATTTTTTTTAATGTAGTTGTAATCATCACATACGTTATTTTCTGTCATGCCTGAAGTTTGTGTTTTAAAGTATTATTTTTATATACTAAATTGCAGCATCTATTGAACCTTGTACAGTTCGACTGTATATTAATTTTATTTTAAAAAGAACATAACAATAAAGGTCCAATTAAGGGGAGTAGTAATCCCTATCTAACTCAACGCTAATGTTTGTACCTTTATCTCAAAAACTATTTAAGATAGAACCTTGGGGTTTATTTTTTTTTTGTAATCCCTAATGTGTGCACGTTGCAATCTGTTCAATTCAGAACAATAAGCAACCCCATGACCCAATGAAATGAGGATGATGTGTATGACGTGTAAATGAGGTGTAGTCTTGTACAGACTCAGGTCGACCATTTCTGAGAGAGTATGGTTAATTGAACCCCAACCATCAAAGTACACCGGTAGCCACGATCTAGCATTCAAATCCATATAAAAATAACTACCTTTACTAGGATTTGAACCAGGAACCTTAGTCTCCGAAAGTCAGCTGTTAAACAGCTGATTTTGGCGACGACTTTACCTCTAAACCAACCCGGTGGGTAATATGTTTATTTTTAAAATTAAAATTCACGATTTTTTACAGCTTGTGTGTGTGTGTGTGTGTGTGTGTGGGTTTTTTAGTATCTTGTGACTGAAATTTTCTAAAAATGTTCAAAATAAAACCATTTTTTATTCAATAAATTTTATCTTAAAATATTATTTTCTCTTCCAATTTTTTGAATATTGAAAATCTCCGTGCGCGCGCACACACACACAAAAGATCTGTGTGCTAAACATGCTGTAAAAATTTCACCCCAGTATCTTCAATAGTTTTTGAGAAAAATGTATTTAAAGTAAAAAAAATATAAACAACAAGAAAAACGCATTTGAAAACTGACAAACAACAAAACTTGATGTCCATCAACGTTAACAAATAACAGGTTAGGTTATAATAAATGTATGAAAAATCAAGTGAGCCACTGGCCACTGCCATCTTGTTAGAGAAAAGAATGTTTTTTACTACAAAAATTAAAATGATACAAAATAACAGCTCTAGAATCATCAAAAAATCATGATAAAGACAGAGACATGACAATTTTATAAAAATAGGCAAACTCCAGACGGACATGAAGTTTTAAAAAAATTAATGCAAATATTTCTAATTGTCATAGAAACATAATTTAGGTACCATTGGAAAGAAAATTTTAAACTATAATTTAGATGACAACCTGAAAATTGAGTTCTTAAAGATTTTTTCGATTACTACTCCCTATAACAGCATATCATTTTCAATATGTATTACAATACTGATTTACAACAAAGAACTTAAAAAAAATAAACCTATTTACTGAAGAGTTTATTCATGCTTTAGAAATACCTATTATATAAATAAAAATTAAGCTATAAAATATCTTCCATATTATTATAAATTATATAAATATAAATAGAAATGTCTGTAATATTTTTTACTAAAATAACAAAACCTTATTGTTTTTTTTAAGTATGTACACTATTTAATATAAAAGCTATCAGTGACCCAAAAATTATGTATCAAATCTTATAAATATTATGTTTATTTTTATTTTACTCGTGTATAAAAAAAGTACGGTATATTATTATTAATAAAAGTAAAAATTCTTCTAAATAAAATTATACAGTATATATAGTTATAAAATTGATTACAATTTGTTATTATTGCTTATAGTGCGCTAAAATGACTTAATTTGTATTGCATGCTATATTATATAAGTGGATATTTATTTGCCGTTATAACGGGTGTTTTTTTTAGAGGTATAGAATGTTTAAGTTTGCAGTACTGATTTAGAAAGTACTGATAACCTGAAAACTGCTATTTTGAAAACTGTTTTATAATTTATGTTCAGTTTGGTTTGCCATTTTATAATGAATAGACTGACGCCTGAACAACGCTTGCAAATTGTGCAGATTTATTTTGAAAATCATGGTTCGGTTCATGAAACTTATCGATTTGGAGAATGGGCCCAGAACATAATTGCTCTTGATCCCGATTTTCACATGAAAATTTTGTTCAGTGATGAAGCCCATTTTTGGTTGAATGGTTACGTGAATAAACAAAACTGCCGCATTTGGAGTGAAAGTAATCTTCAATATATTGCTGAGATGCCTTTACATCCAGAAAAAGTGACTGTTAGGTGTGCTTTATGGGCTGGTGGAGTCATTGGTCCTTACTTCTTCAAAAATGATGCCGGGCAGAATGTTACAGTCAATGGTGACCGCTACAGAGCCATGATCAATGACTTTTTTGTTCCTGAATTGAATCGGCTTAATGTTGGAGAGCTGTGGTTTCAATAAGATGGTGCAACATGTCACACAGCGCGCGCCACAATTGATTTACTGAAGGAAACGTTTGGTGAACGCATAATTTCACGTTCTGGACCTGTAAATTGGCCTCCAAGGTCGTGCGATCTAACACTGCTGGACTATTTTCTGTGGGGATATGTGAAGTCGCTAGTCTATGCCAATACGCCACAGACAATTGACGACTTGGAGGGCAACATTCACCGCGTTATTACCAATATACGGCCCCAAATGCTGCAAAAAGTGGTCACAAATTGGACGTCTCGATTGGACGACGTCTCTGAGCCAGCTGCGGCGGCCACATGCCGAAAATTATTTTAAAATAAAAATGGCAATTAATTATCATTAAAATAAAATCAATTCCATGTCAATTGTTCAATTATTCTGTGTTTTATTTCATTTTAAAGTTCTATACCTCTAAAAAAAACACCCTTTACATTTAGAAAGGATGAGATGATTTGTTTCAAATGGTACTGAGCATATTTAATTTCTTAAGGCAAATACAATTAACCTCGTTTATCGAGATCAGATTCGTAGACATTTAAAAAAAAAAAAATCTTTATGTAGATAATAATTTTTAAGTAACCATCAGTACGCCAAATACTCGCTTTTAATTAAATCTAGAGTTCCTCCACAGATTGTATAATTATTTATGGTAATAAAATGTTTTTTGTTTAGTTTAAGAAAGCTTTACTAGAGAGTGTATAGTCACTTGAGTCACGAGTTTACCCGTGTTTGCAACGAGGGGTAAGGTAAAGGAGGAAAGCATCAGTGCACATGTGCGACTGCTTTAATTTCAGTACGACAAACATAACAATTTATACCATACCCAGAGCATGTACAGTATATCGTGGAACCTTTTTTAGGTTAACTGTACGAATATAACTGTTTGTTACCGTAAACACAAATGTCAGTTTCTCGAAAACGTGGTCGAACTATTCACAGTGCTGAATGCAATGTAATAAAATGTTATGAAGTTGAAGCTAAACAAAAATGCCTATCCGTGCCTCATAACAAAAGCCGTGAGGGAACGGCTAACTACTGTAATGTTTCTCTTTCCACAATTTGAAAAAAAAGAATGAAATTAAAGACGTGAAGAAGCTATTCTTCAACAGTTTTGTTGACACCTGGTAAAAAAAGGAAACTGTTTGGTAGATACTAGAGAGACTGATAATGAAAACACTGATGTTAGCAACAATAAAAAAGGCAATTCATTCGTAATTACAGTAAATCAAACATTTCTAGTCATGTAGTTAAGCTTTAGGCAATATTTATTTATTTATTTATTTATTTATTTATTTACAAATATTACAGGTGATATTTATTTCTTATAAGGTTTATGAAAAAAACATTTTCTCTGAATAAACCACAGCTTACAAAATATATCTAGACACTGCACGGTAGTGAAATGTACGAGTAGTGTTTCATTGTTGAGGTTGGCAGCACTGCAAATATTTCACTTCTCTTCCTCACAGCCTATACATACGCAAAAGGCAATCTCGTGACTTCAGTATCTGTACTGAAGCTGAATTATTAACGATAAAACGTTTGTGTGATCGTGTTTTATTCAAACGCCAAAGATAGAGGAACAGTTCTTTGTTAACCCTTCTGCACCGCTCCGCATTTGGTGCTACTGTTGAACTATAAATATCAAAAAACGCTCCCGAATAAATCCATTTAGTTCATTACTGATAAAAAAATTATGAAAAAATTACAACTGCTTCTTATAATATGTACCATTTTTGTAAATATAAAAACATGAAAATCGGTTACGCTTTACGGTCGCTAGAGCTTGTGAAATATTCGCTCGCACGAAAATTAATAGGTTACTATTTCATATTTATGGCTGTAACGAGCTGAAATTTCAGTTTAGCATAAAATTGTACATAACTTGTTTCGGAGATAGCCGGTATTTATTAAATATTCATAGATTATAATAACGGTAAAATTTTCTTAAAACTATTAAACACTTAAAACAACTACAGGTCTTTACCTTTAGAACCTAACCCCCATCTTTTCGTTCATAGAAGGTATCATTATCCCTCCGTATCATTATCAGTAACCCTCCGGAACGTAACCACCGTGCATTATGAGGGATTACTGTAATCGGAATGGTGTCCATATAATAAAAGAATACCGAATAAAATATATGATTAAAAATGAATAAGCTGATTTATAAATTTAAAACGCCGATAAAAAAAGAATAAAAATAAATGTTTATAAAACTCTAATAAAGCTATAACAACAGATCGAAAAATAAAATCTTAGTCGTTTTTAATTACCCCAAATATTATGAAACCTTTTTAAATATTAATTTAAAAAAAACCGTACAAGAAATTAATTAGTTACTTAATGTAACTTATTGTAATAATTAGTAATTAATAATCTATATAAATGCGATTTATATTGTTGCGATAACTGTGATTCCTTTACATGAATACGATAATAAATAAATAAAAAGTACGAAACTTGCGATTTAAAAAAAACCCAACAGTAAAATTTATTATATTACGTTATCTATGTATGTTTCCTAATGTATACCAATTGTCTGTTTCTTCCAGTAGGTTTAATTCGTTCAAATGGATTAAAATGCCGCCAAGGAATTCATTTTCTTGTAACGGATCGTGATTCCACACAGTCGCTTCTAAAATACGATGTTGAACTATTTCGATCGGCATTCTGTACTCCAACTGGAAAATAAGTTAAAATAACTTTATTAATTTTTTTTGACAAGACTACAAAACCTTCGTCTCCAAAAATCAGCTGCTAAACAGCTGTTAAAGTCTGCGACTTTACGGATGTCGTATTCCTATTAAGTTAACTATTTTTTTAAATTATAAGTACTTAAAGTACTAAAAACATCAGTCATGATGATGTAGGCTTTAACAGTTTCATTTAGAAAAATACTTTTAAAAGTATTTTGTATTTAAATACTTTTGAAAGTATTTGTTGTTACTTTTTAATCAGTTTGTATTGCATTTTGATATAATGCGCATGCTCAGTGACGTCATTGTTTGTTTACATTAGGAGCAATCTAAGAGAGGCTGGACTGTAGTTACTTTTATACGGATTTGAATACTAGACAGTGGTTACCGGTGTACTTTGATGGTTGGGTTTCAATTAACCATACTCTCTCAGAAATGGTCGGCCTGAGTCTGTACAAGACTACACAGTCTCATTTACACTCATACATATCATCCTCATCTCATTGGGTTATGGGGTTGCTTATTGTTCTCAATTGAACAGATTGCAACGTACACACATTAAGAATATATATAAAAAAAAATCATTTCAGTAAAGCTTAAGAATTAAAATATAATAAAAATTTAAAAAATCGGGTGTGAAACACTCACACAACTTTTTCTTGGCAATGCAAATAATTAATAATATAACCTAACATTAGTAATAAAACATTAGAAATAAATAAAAAACTAACCTCAATAAACATAACCTAATTTTAATAATGAGTGTAAGACGCAAAATTAAAATCAATCTCAAAACGGAAAATTACTCTTTCACGCAAAACTAGGTCCTGTAGAGGAAAATGCTTTAAATAAAAGTTGTAGGTCCTTTAATTTCCTATAAATTTTATTATATATTTTTGTCGTAAATTGCATAATAAGGCTGAGATCTTTAAAAAAATCAATTTTTTTACACGTTTTCGTGAGAAAAAAACAGAAAATTGCTAATTACCGCTAAACTGAGCGTTTAACAAAAACATGATTGAAATAAAAGTTGTAGGTTTTTAAAATCTCTACAACTTTTGTTGTACATTTTTTCGCTAAAATGCATATTAAAGCTGCAATCTTAAAAAAACAATTTTTTTACGAGAAAACAGCTTTAAGTTTCGAATTCATAAGGTGTTCCGTTCTTGAGATATTCGAGATATATGAACATTACATAAATTAGTATACAAAATATTCTTAGTTTAGTTAGATTTACCTTGAAACAAATGTTAACTTTGTCATAACGTCACTCGGATATAACGGTAAAATTTAATCTGTCCCTTCAATGACGCTAAAACCGAGTTCGACTGTATTTTCAGTTCTTTTGTATATCTCTTTATTTGAACGGGGTCTATTGTGATCGTCTGCTTCCTTCTTAGGTCCTAGGATGTTCTGAACTATTCTCTTTTCTGTGCTCATTATTTTATTGATACCACCTTTCAACATAATTCTAAGTGTTTCTGCTCCACACAATGCTTCTGGTCTTACCACCGTCTGATAGTTCTTGATTTTTGTATCTCATGAAAAGGCTTTTTTTTGTTATAATGGGTGCGACAACACAACTTCCTTAATTCAAAACACATTTTATGAATCAGAAATTTTTAAATATTTTTTCATAATGTGATTTACATATCTAAAGTTTTATTTTACACAGTTTTGAAAATCATATCAGGTATGTGACACCCCCATTGTCCATACACTGAATAAGCTGATTTCTGGCATTTGTCATGACCCTTTTCAGGATAGCAGCAGCTATGTTGGTGCCTGGATGTTGGCCTTCAGATCTTGTAGGTTCCTGAGACGGTTGACATAAATGAGGGATTTCATAAAACCCACCAAAAAAATATCGTAAGGGGGCCAAATCGGGTGAGCGGGCTGGTTACTCCAAATCGCTCCTTATTAAGATGAGATGCTTCGGGAAGTGTTCCCTCATCGATGCCCTTGAAGTGTGAGCCGTTGATCCATCCTATTGGAACCGAATGTCTCCAAAGTCCAATTCATGCTGAGTCCAACAAACTAGCTGAGGAAATTGCACACCAAACCACACTATGACCAGGTGAATGCAATGGCCTTTGATGTAATTTTCGGGGATTGTTGTCAGTGCAGTAGCATATGTTTGTTGACGCATCCACTTAAATGAAAATGGGCTTCATCACTGAAAAAAACAATTGCATCCTTAGGAACATTTTCGAGAAACACCTCACAGGCGTTCAGAGAGTTTTTCAACAATATCGAACTTGTACGGATGGTAATGAAAGTTTTTGTGAAGCATTTCACCTCATGAAGATCGAAAGTCCAAGGGCAGACTCATGTTTGCACGCAGAACGCTGTGGGGATTGCAAGATTGAAGCTCTCACGTAATCTGATGGATCAAGGGGCTCCAGTTCTTAGTTTTATCACAATCGCGGTTTGTGTGAACATAGTGACCCATGTAACAATTGATTTTCGATCCGGAAAAGGGCCCAATAGGGCTACATTGAAGTGATTTTGGAAGGCACGCTAGGTTCTGATCGCAGGAACTTTATTTGAAAAGTAGGCCTAACCAAAGCTGTTTGCTTCCACCAATCCTTATTTCATTAGTGTCAGTTTTTCTCCGCTCCTTGATTACCTTCTCTAAGGCACAGTTGAAAAGCAACTGTGACAGACCATCACCATGTCTCATTCCTGTATTAATCAAAAATTTCTTGGAAAATTTTCCCATAATAATATTATTACATTAATTTTGTAACACTTAAACGTACGTTCGTTCGGTAACTGGGTTTACTAATTAATAAACAACTTATCATAATTATTTATTGACAATATTAATTATTAAACTACTAAAAAATACAAACACAAATTAAATAGATTACATAAAATAAATAGATTACAAAACTTAAGCTTAAACCAACTTGAGTAACAATAAAATCTATTATAAATCTATTATGTAGTGGTCAGCGCAACTGGCTACTATTCCCGGTCAGGTCTGGCATTTTTTCATCTGTAAATCACCACATATCATTACCTACGCACAAGCCCAAGGCTTATGTAGGCATCATCACTCAATAAAAAAAAAAAAAAATAGATTACTGTTCTTTAGAACCAAAATGATTACCAATCCAGAAAAACTTGCTACCATTAGCAAACAAAATTAACATGAAAGAGTGATTTTTTTATATTAATAAGCCAAATTAAGGTTCGTTTTCATTTTGCATCATTCACTCATGAGTAAAATTAGGTTATATTTTTTGAGGTTAGTTTTTTTAGTTGATTTCTAATGTTAGGTAATATTTTTCATTATTTGCATTGGCAAGAGAAAGTTGTGTGAGTGTTTTACACCAGATTTTAAAGAGTAATAAGGTACAAACCATCTCCATGAATGATGGGTGACAACTACGCTTAACAACTTTTGTTTTTCTTTTGGTAACTTTTCCAGGGTCAGGCATTAGATAAACTTTAACATAAGTAGAAGGCTCTTGTCCACCAGCGATACATGATAAGTCTCTCACATGGTGAACCATAATCTGCAAAAACAAAACAAAAACAAAATTTCAAAAATAGAAATAACAAAATTATTTAGTTTAGACTTACTTTAAACTTCTAACAATTAATAATTAAACTTAGCGTACTAAAAAATACAATTATAGTGAGTTCACGGTAAGAACCAACTGTCAAATCAACAAACTGCATCTGTGGTAGTACGTGTTTTACACCATACAAATACATGTAACAGCCTAGCATTAGTCACCGGGTGGACACCAACACATTTATAACTGCTAAACAATAACAACGAACAGCCGCGTTCCCTAACGTCAATAAAATCTTTCCCTTATCACTTAATTTTGTTTAGAATTCAGTTGCATACTACTACGTATTGTTTATAGGCTTATTCAATGTTTACATTACAAATTCTTCATGTATGTGTGTCATTTTTAATTTTATGATCCTAAATCAGTTTTCAATTTAGTTGGCTTTGTTATTTTAAACTGTTCGGTTCGGTTTAATTTTGCGTCTAGTTCGAATGGTGCTTTTATTTTCATGTACGGTTTAATTTTATTGTAGTTATTACTTTATTCGACTGTATGAACAAAAGTAAGTTTATTTTTATTTTTGCTGAAAAAGTTGATATTAATTTATAGTGATGGCTAATGCACAGAGTCCTCTATTTACAAACACCAAAAAGGTGTTTACCTTTTTGGTGTTTGTAAATACACAAATAGCGTATTTACACTATTTGTGTAAATACAAATAGTATTTACACAAATAGGTAAACACCTTTTTGGTGTTTGTAAATGGAGGACAAAAAGTAAGTAAGAATAAAGTAAGTGAGTTTTAAAATTAGTAAACAATAATAATTTTATTTATAAAGTAAGCATTTAAAATTATAAAAAACATTAAAGTATTTAATTTTATTAAGCTAAAGATGTAACTACTCATAAGAGTATTAAACACGAGTCGTTTCGCATTTGCCTACTATGAAAATCACATAATACTTTTGGTGCGTCCGGTTCTGGAGCTGTGACGTCATTCACTGTTTGTTTACTTCACAGTTGGTTCTTAAAATGAATTTGGTATATATTACGTGAATTAAATCAATTGTTTAAACTAAACTTAACTGGTACAGTTAAGGCAGGCATTCCACACCAGAGTATCGTGGCAAACGTTCCTACAAATGTTACGAGCATAATTACGTGCGACTAGTAAAAACATTAGCATCACCAACTGGAGTAAAAAATGTTGCTAGCAGCGTATTGCCAAACAGAGCGATTAATAACACCAACATCAGCGATTAATAACCATTTTCAGTTTCAGGCGTTAACCCTTTCAATCCCAAATTTTTAAACTGTACACAAAAGAATATGTGTACATTGTTTCATACATTTTACTGATATTTAAGTGTAATAAAATCACTTTTAGATCTTTAACCCTTTTGATGGTGTGGCAAAAAAGTGTGACATGTACCTACGTCCCATTAGGACTTGATGTTATAAAAGTTCCCAACAATAAGAATAAGTCAAATCATGTTCAGGCTTCCTGAACAAAACAATATTCTCTTACTTAGATTTGTAGTAAAAAAAACTAAGTATGATTTTTATATTATTTAAGACTTCAAAAATTTTACAATTAAAAAATATTGGTAAAATGGATAAAATCACTATTTAGTAACAGTTTAAAAAATATACTTGTACATACATACAATATATTCAAAGAAATGTTACTTTATTTTAGTAAATGAAACAAACTTCTGAAACCAAAATTAAAAAGAAATTAATGGTTGCCTCCGTGGCGCAATGGTCAGCATACTGCACTGCAAAGCGGACGTCTCAGGTTCGAATCCTGGCTAGGGTACAGAAAATTATTACACTTCACGCCCAGTATTCTTTAATCCAAAGTTGTCTCTAATATCTAAAATTTTGAGGTCTGTTATTTCACTCCAATATGCTTTCTATGTCATACTGGGTTAGAAAGGGTTAATACTTATTACTTTTTTATTTACTTATCTTGTTTCTGTAATAGTATTAATGTTTTTATAAAAATACATGTTTCAAAGTTATAAAACAGTAGATATTGACTTGGTAACCGTAGTTTCTATTTCTTTTGCTATAATCCCCCGTGCTGCATCCATTTTATCTCTGTTTGAGTACTCTACTCCGTTGAGGAGTAATCATGAATGCATTTGTATTTTTCAGCTACACTAACCAATTTACAATTCATATCGCTCATGTTGAATATAGTAATAAATAAATACGAGGGTCATTCGTAAAGTAAGGTCCGTTTTTGTATAAAAAATTAACCACAACAGATTAGATCAAAAACCTTGTTTTATTTAATTCCTGACGTCTTAATCTATTTTTCTACACAGTTTCCATTTCTTTTTAAACATTTATCGTAACGTTCTACAAGCTTTTGAATACCAGTGTCTTAGAACTCTGCCGCCTGCGAATATAACCAGTCATGAACAGCTTTTTTCACCTCGTCATCTGAGTTGAAGCGCTTACCGCCAAGAAACTCCTTCAAGTAGCGAAACAAGTGAAAGTCGCTTGGCACCAAGTCCGGGCTGTATGGCGGGTGGTCAATCTGTTCCCAACCAAACGATCTGATGAGATTTTGTGTTTGATTGGCAGAGTGGGGTCTGGCGTTGTCATGCAACAACAAAATTCCAGATGTCAATAGGCCCCTCCTTGAAAGCTCTCACCCACTTGCACACTTTACTGTCACTCATTGCATTAGGGCCACACACTTTACTTAATTGTCGATGAATATCTACTGCACAAACGTTCCTTGCTGTCAAAAAACGAATCACTGACCGTATTTCCCAGTCGGCGGGATGATCAATTGTCTTAAACATCTTAAAGATGCACAGTAAACAGCACACAACAAAGATACTACTGCAAATGGCGTCGTTTTGTACGCAAGGCACGCTGGGAGTTGTCGCGCATGCGCATTGCGCTATTCGCTCGCCGTGTGGCTAGTTACCGCGATTCGGACCTTACTTTACGAATGACCCTCGTAAATATTAAAATAAAAACTACTAAAATGCCTTAACTATAATACACCTTAACTATAGAAACACCAGTGGGAGAAATAGAATGTGCGCTATTCTTGAACGAGTGACTTTTGTTGACTATAGTTTGATTCACGAAAGAAAACACCTGTCTTTAAAAGAGCAATATCTTTTGAACAGTTGTATGTAAAAACAATTATTACGATACTTCAAATTAAAGCTTGTTTTATTGTTGGTTACAGGATTACATTAACATATAATATTTTGTAGCCCTACACATTTAAAGTATGCATGAGCAAAGTAATAAAACCTTGAAGTTGGGTATACTGGAAAAGTGGTAAAAAACAGGGTACTTTTGATGCGTTATTTGTTGTATTTAATACACTAATTTAACCCTTTTAAGATTGTTCATTTTTTCAATTCCAACATGGAACCAGTTATAAAAGACCAAGCCAAAAAATGAAATTTTTTAGGGTTTCGGGAAATTGCTTGTAAAATCATTCATATTAATGATAAAAACTTAATTTTAGTTTCATTTAAATTCTAAATAAGTCTGAACCTTGCTAAGGATATTTGAAAGACATTGATACAAAATTAACAGCTGTTACAAAGACAATAATAGCGAGTGGGCAATGGATCGCCCACGCTGGCCCGCTTGGTCTTTGTCGCATATTACGTGCGGGAGACGGATCGCCCGCTCGGTCCCAAAAGAGTTAATACACTAATTTCCGAAAATATTACTGTACTGCCTGTAACCAACAATAAAACAAGCTTTAATTTGATTTATCGTAATTGGTTTTACATACGACGGTTCAAAAGATATTGCTGTTTAAAGACAGGTTTTTTCTTTCATGAATCAAACTATAGTCGCAAGGAAGTGGCACGCGTCTCGATATGTCACTCTGATGGAATGCCGTATTTGTTTCAGTGTAGTTACAAGGAATCGTATACTACCTGGTCGCAAAATTTATGAATTACCATGCCAAGCCGCTCCCACACTACTCTGGTGGAATGCCGACCTAAGATAAACAATCAAGTAGCAGTAGCAGTAGAAGTAGAAGTAGTAGTAGTATAGTAGTAAGTATAGTAGTATAGTACTTGAGTCACGAGTTTGCCCTTGTTTGTAATGAGGGGTAAAGGGGGAAAAAGTATCAGTGCGCATGCGCGACTGCTTTAATTTCAGTACGACAAACATAACAACTTGTACTATACCCAGAGCATATACAATATATCGTGGAACCTTTTGTAGATAACTGTTTGTTACCGTAAACAGAAATTTCGGTTTCTCGAAAACGTGGTCGAACTATTCACAGTGCTGAATGCACTGTGTATAGTGCTGTGTGCGGCACGGATAGGCAAAAATGCCTACCCGTGCCTCTTAACTGTGATGTTTCTCTTTCCACAATTCGAAATATAAAAAAGGAAATTAAGGATGTGAAGAAGCTATTCTTTAACAGTTCTGTTGACGACCGGTAAAAAAAAGAAAACGGTTAGGTAGATACTAGAGAGACTGATAATGAAAATGCCAGTGAAAGCAATAGTAAAGAAGGTGGTTCATTCGTAATTACAGTGAATCAAACATTTCAAGTTATGTAATTAAGCTATAGGCAATACAGATCACATTTATTTCTTATAAGGTTTATGAAGAAAACATTTTTTCGGAATAAATTACAGCTTACAAAATGTATATAGAAACTGCATGGTAGTGAAATGTACGAGTAGTGTCTCACTATTGAAGTTGGCAGTACTGCAAATATTTCACTTCCCTTCCTCACAGCCCATACATATATGCAAAAGGCAATCTCGTGACTTCAGTATCTATAATAGTAGTTGCAGTCGTAGTAGTAGTAGTTCTCAACTTAGTTTAGAACCCGCCCGTAACCACACAATTTTGAAATGGCCCTATAACACTTTTTTTTCACAATTCATCTGTTGACTGTCACTATAAAGGTGCTAACTCTTATTATACCTGCGGCTGATAGTTAATCTAGGACCCTTCGAACAAATACGTGATGTTTCTAAGAAAAACACCATTACTATCGAACCTCCTGTAAGGAATTGTCAAAAAAATTCAGCATTCATCACAATCTACTGTCTGTCTTCAATACTCCACCTTATACAATAACACTATCTTTTTGGTTCCGGGAAGTCGCTGCACTAGCAATCCACTAGACCACATCATTTATGCGATTAAGGACAGGAGATAGGCCAGTACGCTATCAATTGCTGAAGCGGTCTGTACGGGATAATGTACTTCTTGCAGGCGGTTGCCCTGTCTGGCTTGATTACTGATATAGAGTCCTCCGTATTCAGGGTGATAGAGCGAGGCCTGTTGTTTAATGAACCATCGGCAATGAGGCTTTTTGACCCTCCTCATATGATGGCTAAAGTGACCTCTTTGCAGTCGCTTCTGACGAGACTGCGGTTTCTACTTTGCTAGCACAGCTGTTTCTTTTTGGTTGGTGTTAATCGATGGCTGGAACCCGTAGTACTTCAGCTAGTGCAGACCTCAAATTTATTTGAGTCGCTTTACATTTTGTCAGCGATGACCCTCTGGATTCTCATTGGTATATTTAATGATGCGGAGATTTGGGTATTTCTTTATAGTACTAGAAGGATGATCAGCAAGCATAACTATTAAGTTATGCTTGCTGAAGATATGCTGAAGGATGATCAGCAAGCATAACTATTAAGTTATGCTTGCTGATGGCAAGAAGATGGCCATCTTCTTGCCATCTACTGGCTTCTTGTAGATGGCCAGTAACGGCCATCTACAAGAAGCCGTTACTGCATCATCAAATCCACCTTGACAAACAAAGGGTGATCGCTAATAAAAAATGCAGCAGCTCAAAAAAATCTGAGGCCCCCAGATGTGTTCTTCTCAGCCATTGAAGAACACTGACAGACAAGAAACAGAGCTGTGCTAGCAATGTAGAAAAACCCAGTCACATCAGAGGCTGCAAAGAGATAACTTTAGCCATCGTAAAATTAGATCAAAAAGCCTCATTGCCAACGGTTTACTAAACAAACCACACTCTATCACCGTGGATACATGGATATGGGAGCCTCTATATCAATAATCAAGCCACACGGGGTGACCCCCTGCTATAAGAGGAAAAGTACTTTAGAATTATGCCATACAAACCGCTTCAGGTAGCGTACTGGCAAGGCTTAAAAGGACGAAGCCTTAGTTACCCCAACACTTGGATAATCAGCCTATATGCTGTCCTTGATCCTATAAACGACGTTGTCTATCTAGTAAAGCGATGTTCGGAAACCAAAAAGATGGTCGTTCATCTTGATTGATTAGCACGATATTTAGGTGGGCTACACGGATGATCAGTCTTAAAAATGGGGCAATGTATTTTGCAACGTAACATTCATTATTCCGAAAATGGTTGATGTAATATTGGTTGTTTATTGTATGAGGAGACAGATTGATGACAGATCGTAAATTACAATGAATGCCTCGAGATATATTGAATTGGAATTTAAAAAAGAAATTGAAAACAGTAGTATAAATGTTTATTTTCCTTTAATTTCTTAACCCTTTATAGGGCAGTACTACAGGGGAAAATATAATGCTTTGAAATGTTAAATTTTACTGTAGAGTTTTATAGGTTTAGTTTAGTTTTATAGTTTATAGAGTTTTATAGCCAGGTATCAATTTCATTCATCACTACAGACCAAGGTCTGTACTATATATTTTTATTTTTACTTTATTTTTATTTTCATTTTTCTTACGTTTTTAAAATAAACTGACCGCTTATTATTCCTTACTTACTTTCTCTTATGTTAAAGGTTTTTATTAGATTTTAAGACTAACTTTCTTTTTTAGTAGTAGTTGTAGCAGCAGTATTTTAGACATTGTTTGGCTTGTTTTCCTTTTTTTCTGAATTTTCTATATTTTCAATAATTTTGGCAGATTTTCTTTTTTGGTATTTGGTTTTAAGTCTTATTTGATGGGTTTTATTTATTTACTTTATTTCTATATTTTCAATTATTTTGGCAGATTTTCTTTTTTGGTATTTGGTTTTAAGTCTTATTTGATGGGTTTTATTTACTTTATTTCTATATTTTCAATTATTTTGGCAGATTTTCTTTTTTGGTATTTGGTTTTAAGTCTTATTTGATGGTTTTTAATTACTTTATCGTAAATTTTCTTAATAATACTACTAATAAATAATAATAGTACTAGTATTAATGATAATAATAATAATAATAATAATAATAATACCTAGTACCGTACTTATAGTCCTATTTTTTTTGATTTTGTTGTTTAAAAATTGCCGTATCAAGGTTGGAAGACAAAAAGACCCGCTTTTTTTTTACTACCGCGACTAACTATTTTCATGCGTTTAGAGGCGTGTAAATCGATAATTATCGACCGAAACGTTTGAAAATTTTAATACAAAATAGATACAATTATATTCTTACAGCGTGTTCGGAATTTAAAATTCGTACGTTATTGAAATTTTGATTTATTTACAATATTCTGAACCCTTGCTATCTCGGTAACCGCTCGCGACCGTTCGGCACGGGCAAACTATCGTTTTATTCAGTGTAAAAAACTTAGTACTGACACCGGATGGCGACATTAAAAGGCAAACCTTATTTGTTTGGTGGCCCTGAAAAGGGCCGTTTAAGCGGTGGTTGTCTTGATGGGAAGCGTCGGTCGTAGTCGTCGTGGCGGTCGAGGAGCTGAACCTTGCTATCTCGCTATTCTGAACCCTTGCTATCTCGGTAACCGCTCGCGACCGTTCGGCACGGGCAAACTATCGTTTTATTCAGTGTAAAAAACTTAGTACTGACACCGGATGGCGACATTAAAAGGCAAACCTTATTTGTTTGGTGGCCCTGAAAAGGGCCGTTTAAGCGGTGGTTGTCTTGATGGGAAGCGTCGGTCGTAGTCGTCGTGGCGGTCGAGGAGCTGGGCGACACGGCGTGTCGTCGTCCAGCGGAGACATTATCTTCTTCCTTCGCAGTAGTGCGTCGACGGCTGCTTCGTCGGGTCCGGTGGGCGTAAGGCTCGGTCGAGGCACCGCTGTGGGCATCGCTCGCGTCAGCGGGCGATGACGGTCCGGTCGACGGCTTACGGTGACGGGTCGGCGAACGGAAGCGTCATCTTCTTGCGGGGTCGTCGATTAGTCTTCACTGGAGTCCGGCAGCCTTGTGCCGTGGTGGACGTCTCGTCTGCTGTCTGGATCGGTATTGAATCTCTCGGCTCAGTGCAGCGCTCTTTATATAGTTGCCGAGAGCGCTGTGGTAGAGGGCGGCTACTGGCTCGGCCTTGATGACAAAGGCCTCTGTCGGTGCGGAGCCGAAAGATTTATCAGTGCGCCGACAAAGGCCGGGAGAACTATTGAAGGCCACCCCTTCTAATTAATCATTTACTGTGTTGCCGGCCTTCAATAGTTCTTCCGGCCTTTGTCGGGGCACTGACAAACCTTTCGGCTTCGCACCGACGGAGGCCTTTGTCATCAAGGCCGAGCCAGTAGCCGCCCTCTACCACAGCGCTCTCGGCAACTATATAAAGAGCGCTGCACTGAGCCGAGAGATTCAATACCGATCCAGACAGCAGACGAGACGTCCACCACGGCACAAGGCTGCCGGACTCCAGTGAAGACTAATCGACGACCCCGCAAGAAGATGACGCTTCCGTTCGCCGACCCGTCACCGTAAGCCGTCGACCGGACCGTCATCGCCCGCTGACGCGAGCGATGCCCACAGCGGTGCCTCGACCGAGCCTTACGCCCACCGGACCCGACGAAGCAGCCGTCGACGCACTACTGCGAAGGAAGAAGATAATGTCTCCGCTGGACGACGACACGCCGTGTCGCCCAGCTCCTCGACCGCCACGACGACTACGACCGACGCTTCCCATCAAGACAACCACCGCTTAAACGGCCCTTTTCAGGGCCACCAAACAAATAAGGTTTGCCTTTTAATGTCGCCATCCGGTGTCAGTACTAAGTTTTTTACACTGAATAAAACGATAGTTTGCCCGTGCCGAACGGTCGCGAGCGGTTACCGAGATAGCAAGGGTTCAGAATATTGTAAATAAATCAAAATTTCATTAACGTACGAATTTTAAATTCCGAACACGCTGTAAGAATATAATTGTATCTATTTTGTATTAAAATTTTCAAACGTTTCGGTCGATATTTATCGATTTACACGCCTCTAAAAAAGATTTTTAAAAAAGATTTAAAACACAGGACTATTATGGGTCAACGCAGAAAAATGAGCTATATTTTGAAGTTAAAATATGTTGTAATCCGACTAATTTGTTCGAATTTTATTTAACAAATTAGAATTTGTTAAAATTCTAATTCTAGCATTCACGGTACCGTACTAGTACTATCTCATATATTTAGTGATTGTGATGATGTATTGGGTGTGTGCGTGCGCGCGCGCGTCTAATATAGTACTTAGTACGGTACGCAATCTTAACAGTAGGCAATGTTGAATTGTTTGTGTGTGGCCCGCCCGCCCGGATCTGATGGATCCCCTATATGCTGTCTTACTTATATAGCTGATATTAGAGGTAAGACAGTGTTACACAACCTTCAAATTTTACCTAACATTATAAAAATTTCCCTCTAATATCAGCTATATAAGTAAGACAGCATATAGGGGATCCATCAGATCCGGGTGGGCGGGCCACACACAAACAATTCAACATTGCCTACTGTTAAGATTGCGTACAGTACTAGTAATATTAGAGATAGTACTCTAGTACTATCTCTAATATATATAGTACTAGTACGGTACCGTGAATGCTGCTAATGGAAAAAGTGAAAATGATGAGTGGTGAAAAAATGCCAGAC